>JAUMHI010000046.1:9572071-9616737 GCA_032359435.1 Enteromius unitaeniatus | reverse complement strand
CTTAAAAGGTTTAATTTTTACAAACTCATAAATAAGAAAAAAGTTGTAAATACTCATAAACGTTAATTAATATAAACGAATTGTAATCATTTAAGTTAATACAACTCAGTTCAATTAATTAGTTACAGCATTAGGGTTTACAGTGCAGGTAAGTCAGCACCAGCACAGTCTGTGACACATCAACTGTCTGCACCTCTTCTCTTCTCCCTGCTCCTCAGGCTTGGCAGCGTTACTAGGGAGGCCCGGCAACATATGTGTGATTAATTCAATTCATGAAAAAGTTTGAGGACAGGTCATTTTACTGTTTTCTTTTTTCATATCACTCTTCACCTTTTCTTCCCTGAGGCACTTAAATCAGGGCGGCACAAGCCCGAAGCTGTAGTCAGGGGTTTTTGGGGGGGGTTTGCAAGTGTACCATACAGGCCGCAGCAAGTCTTTTAGGTCACACACAACATATGCACAAATACACACGCAGACATTCTTTGCTACTGAGAAAATTGCTTTAAGGGATCCCACCGATCCTGTTTGGCAAGGCAATGGAGGGAGGGAAGGGGTGGACAAAGGAACGACAGATGGAGGGAAAAAATGAGGAGAGATGTAATGATAGACAGTGTGTTTCTTGTGAACTACTTTTAAGAGGTTTATTTGCATGTTGAATCAGGTTTTTTTAACTGTTACGGTTCTGTTTTGTTTTCCCGTGGAAATAATCGCATGCCGTTGGTTATTTTGAAAATCTGTAATGAGGAAATAAAGGAAAAAACTGTGGAAATGCACGTTATACTGAACGGATTATATTTTTATCACGAATCCTTATCCTCACAAAATTGTTGAACATTTATATTTTCAAAATTATTAACTCACTGTCCTCATAGGGACTTGCTGATCCCCACAACATAGGTGATTTCAGGTTTTACTAACCTTATGTTTATTGGCTTTATTTTACTGTTTCCCCTCTATTTTACTGGCATCTAGTGGCATGGTATTTGTATTGCAGAGCCTTTCTGTGTAATCAGCGAAAATTGAAAACCAATGTGTCATATAGCCTACTGGTCAGAGATAAACTGTTGGGAAATGAGTTGCATTGTGGTTAAACATCTGCTATGGTAACGAAAGTTTAAAGGTTTAATCCCCACAAATAATAATCTATAAACCATCACCACAGTGGCAATGCAATGGCTGCAAAAAAAAAAAGTCAGCCCAAATGGATAATTAATAATAATAAAAATAATAAATTTTATTTGGGTTGCCTTTCAAGTCACACGAGGTCATCGTACATCAGGAACAATAAATAAAACAACAATAAATAGCAATAAACAGCCATATCAATAAACCATAAAGGTAGCGAGAATGGAGAGAAGAGAAGAGGCCAGGATTTGAGTGCAGATATTGATCATGTAAGCCGTGGGTGTATTAAGAAGATATAGTGAGAAAGAACGAAGGGTTCGAGAAGGAGTGTAGGCCTGAATGAGATCTGAAAGATAAGTTGGAGTAAGGTTATGAAGAGTTTTATACAATAAAAGAAGAATGTGTTGTATAAGTGGAGTCCGGGTTATGATGCAAGCAGCAGAACTCTAAATCAGCTGTAATTTATGGAGGAGCTTTTGTGGTAAAAACCCCAGTCGCACGTTTTTTTTTTTGTGGCACGGACACGATTCTTACTCGACTTTCGTGAGTCCAGCACGAATGGATGAATCCATGGAGTCATGCTGGAGTCACGAAAATAACGAAATAATCGTGTCCCTGACACGAATAAATAGATTAAAGGATAATTTTGTGATATTGTCAGGACCTGCCGTGCAACTGGGTTGCATAAACCAAACAAAAGAGAATTACAGTAGTCGATACGAGAAGTGACAAATTAGTGAACAAGAATAGCAGTACTGTGTGGAGTGAGAAATGAGACGAGCAAAATATTATGAAGATGGAAATAACAATATACCATTATATATACGTTATATACCAATATACTGTTATACCGTTAATTTGAGTTTTAAAATGAAAGACTACTGTCAAAGATGACCCCATGTAAGCAATGAATAAATGTCTGTCATCAATAAATTGATATGAGCCAATTATGACTTATTATTTAGCTAATAAACTGTCACTTTTTGCTGTGCCAAGAGTAAAGCATTACATTCAACAGCTAATGGTGGTCAACCAAAAACAGTACATTGGTAACAGACTGAGCCTACCAATATTTTAAGTCAATATGTTCATGTTTTGCTTCTGCTGTGAAAATATTACTGACAGAAAAGCCTTGACTGCTTAAGGGTCATGTTTGGAAAGGTTTCTGAATAGATTTGTTGATGGGAGATGTTGGCAGCTGAGACTCTAGGGAAATGGTTTGCTTTGCCTAAGGCAAGCACTTACATGTTCCTCGCTTATAATTGCAAACCACTGTAAACTATTGTTAAAATAGACTTGTTTATGTGCGGGAAAGATTCTGCCCTACTGTTCTTTTCACTGTTATTGTCACATCTTAACGAAATGAAGCCTAAGCAATACTGGATATTTCAGTCTTTCATAATTGAGCTTCTGCAGATTCATGTTAACAAGATAGGTAAGAGAACATGAACAACAAGTAGCACTATCTATTTAGTTGTCACAGTGAAATGAAAAAGCCTAAACAATTATACTAAACAGCTCCAAACACATAAATAAAGGAAACCTCCCACTTAGGTAACCTGTCATTGTACCCTATAATGCAAAGATTGATTTAGATAGACGCCAATGTGTTCTTGTCTTTGTGTTTACAGTTCAGGCCTCCCACAGCTCTTCACATGTTATTATCTGTTATTTCATAAGTGGTGTTTTCAGTAGAGGCGGAAAGTATTTCAAAATAATCGTTTATTTACCCTTTCACGTGATATTTAACATTTCTCATTCGTTTTAGCTATCCATTGTTCACTTTATCTGTATAATTACAGTAGCGGGCTTTGTAAAATTGCGTGTAATTGGTGGTTATTTTGGGTGTGGTGATTTGTTCAGTCAGTGTATCAATGTCATTTTGGGAAATTGCGTTGTGTCAATAATCTGGCTTTATGAGTCACAATCAAACCTCCTGTACAACAGACGTATGACTTTACATCTGTATTTTCTTGATACGCGATAGAAATATAAATGGGCATAATATTAGAAATGAAACAAGCAATTTATCTTAAGCAGTTTGCCTCCAGCAGGCAGTAAAGTGTTGTAATGATTAAAGGCCACTGAAGAAATACTACATTTCAAAAATATATTTAAAAATATAGTTTTTAAAATATTTGTATTATTATGTTTTAAAATACTTATTCTTAAAGAAAAGTATATATTATATGTTTTATTACAAACAATCTAAACATATAACAATGTAGTTAATATAATATTCATATTTTCAAGTGTTAAAAAACATATATATATATATATATACATATATATATATAAAATAAATATAAAATACATGAGACCATAGCATTTTACCAGACATATTTTGGTAGCTGTTCCAACTTTTAGTCTGTGATTTGTCACTGATCTGCAAACATGCATGATGATATTTACATAGAGGTCCTCTAAAACACCACCTGTAAAAAGAGTAATCATTGGTTTAAAAGCATGATTGTAAACAGTTTACAGTACATTATCATTAGTGCACTTATTTCTGTATAACATCTGTTATTATGCTTGGATTATTACCTATCATGTATCAGAAACAGTTTTTCTCTCAGATGTTCTCAAATTTTCATCCTCCCATCATGCATTGTGTATTCCATTCGTGTTTTTGTTATGAATATATATATATTATATTTGCGTATATTTCCTTTAACCTTCTGCAAGCAATATTCTATCATGATTAACTGAGCATGTTTATTTTTAAAGCACAGCGGTTTACATGTAATGGCACATTCCTTGGCATTTGACCTATATATCTATTTTATGCACGAGGGAAAACAAATCTGTCTTGGGATTGGTGCAGAGCAGACTGGCCTCAGAGATCTATGTCACCCAGTTCAGCAGCATTCAGCGGAGCAGGAAGAAAACAGCTTATTTTAGCGTCTTCCTGCTCTGTGTAAGCCCTATTAGTGGAGCAGCTGAGCAGCCTGCAGACACATGTGGATGAGACTCGCGGCAAAACCAAACTATTTAGTCTGAAGATTCCTTTCCTGTTTTCCTACCCGTCGAGTTTAAATACAGGTTTAAGCGCGCGGTTTGGGGATAAACAGAGCTGCCACTGTGTGCCTGACAGGATGAAAACACTTTTCATTTTACAGTATGTTCCCAGAGAAAGTTAAAATGAGCATGTTATCTGTTCAGGCAAATATTATATTTGAAACTGCTTCGTAGGAGTAAGTTCAAAATGTCAAGGCTGATTTTACAAGACTAATCGCCAGGTTAATGCTAAGCAACATCTGCCAGTCTCTGAATGAAAAGGAAGTATGACAAATCTGCCATTTTTAGAGAAATACAGGCTCATTTAATGTTGGTCTGGCCTTAATCCAGAACCTATGTGTTTCACATCGAGCTGCCTGTGGTCTCGCCTGAGGTCAGAGTATGTGTGGAAACAAAAAAGTCCTGTAGGGTAAATTCCTCACTCTCCTGTGATTGAAAAAAACATCAAATGCTAAGACGACATGATATGTATATTTTTATACAGTATTGTTCAGTTGTTTGTTACAAAATAAGAATATATGTTTACATCAAATGCTGTTTTCAATATTGTATAATCAGATAATACTGGAACTACATATTTTAACTGCTGTCAAATTATTAATCGCAATTAATCACATTCAAAATAAAGGTTTTTGTTTAGATAATATATGTATGTGTTCTGTATATATTTATTATGTATGCATACAAACACACACACATGCATGTATACATTTTCAAAAAATTATGTAAATATAGATACATTTATAGATGTAAATACATATAAATATTTTCAAAATATATACTGTATGTATTTATATATGCATAATAAATATACACAGTACTCACACATGACTTGAGCAGTAGTTTTGTTTTTATGATAGATTAAACACTGTTATTGCTATAACTAAAATTATAACCCTAATCCATATCGTAAGTACAAGTAGTTAATTAATATTTCTCTTAAATACATAATTACACTATAACAAGGACACTTTAAAATAAAGTGCAACCCAGGTATGAAATATTTTTTATTCTTTATTTAATTATTTTTATTTTGATTGTTGTCATTTTAAAAAGATTTTGTTACGAGCGCGCCGCTACTTCTCGGCGATCATGAACGGCACACAAGAAGCTCCAAAACATGAAGTATTTAATAGACAAACTCAGGATACAGGGACCAAGACAGCAGTAACACACATGCAACTTCATCGACAGACAACTGGGCAGTAAACAAGACAGTGGTTATATACGATATACAAATTGGAGACAAATGGGAAACACCTGGCCACACACGGCTGGAGATTAATGAACGTTGATGAGGAAGGCGGGGTTACTAATGAGGAACATGAGGAAGCTGACAGGTAAATAGACACACAAAAGCACATGGCATGACATTAAAAACATTCAGACAGAAAACACAGACAGGACACGCCTACGGCGTTACATAGCCCTCCCCCAAAGCGCGGCTTCCAAGGCGCTGATGGAGGAGGTGCCCACTTGGGCTTGCCAGGCCACGAAGATGCTCACCTGAGCCGACCCGACAGTTCGTATGTCCTCCAGGGCGGAGCAGACCACTTGGGCCTACCAGGCAGCGACAATGCTCTCCTGAGCCGACCAAACAGTTCATGAACCCTCCAGGGCGGTGCAGGCAGCGGAGACGGCCATCGTGGCAGGCCGGACGGCGGGAGCGCCTTCCAGGGTGGAGCAGACAGTGGGGATGACCACTTAGGCAGACCTGTGGGCGGGAACGCCCTGCGTGACGTCACAGTCTTCCTCCAGGGCGGTGCAGATGGCGGGGAAGCCCACCTAGGCTGACCAGACCATGACCATGCCCTCCAGGGCCGACCAGACAGTTCGAGAGCCCCAGGGTGGAGCAGACGACTGTAGTACCCTCCGAGGCAGGACCATCAGTGACAACGTCCTCCTAGACCGGACAGTCCATAATAATGCCCTCCTGGGCCGAACAGGCAACCATAATAATGCCCCCCTGCATAGTGTCATGATCAGGAGACAAGGAATCATTCGGATTCAAATGCAAATAGTTTTAATAAAGGCAGAGTGAGACAAGCAGGGTCGATAAACAATACAGCAGGGTTAACGGAGGCATAGACAGAAGAATAATCCAGTTGGCGTAGCGTAGGTCAGTAACAGTAGCAAACACAGTCCGAGGGGTGAGACAAAAGCGAAAATCCAGGGAGAGCAGAGTTTGGCAACGATAAATCCAACAGAGAACACTAGAAATGTGAACACGAATGAAATTACACGGGAATGACGGAAATACATTGTATTACAAATACAATGTTGGAAACAGTTGAGTAGCCAAATATATATTTTTTGTAAATATAAAACATTTCTAAAACTTAAATCTATACTATGACATTTTTGTTTATTTAATAGATCCTTTGTTAATAAAAGTATTAATTTCTTTCAAAGAAGAAAGAATAAAAATTTACTGATCACAAACTTTTGAAAAGTAGTGAAACAGTAAACTACTGTTACAGTTGTTTTGAACATTATTATCCATTTTAAACAAATGCTTCTCTTTTTAATATTTTAATGATCAAAGAATCATTAAAATATAAAAAAAAAACTATTAAGCAGCTCAACTATTTCCAACATTGATAATAAAAAATTAGAATATTAGAATGATTTCTGAAAGGATCGTGTGACACTGAAGACTGGAGTAATGATGCTTTGTATCACAGGAATAAATTACGCTTTAAAATATATTCACAGAAAACACTTATTATAAATTGAAACTAAATAAAAAAGTTTGTCTAGACAAACTTTAAGTTGGCTTGAGAAAGCCGGAGCTGAAAGTTGGAAAAAGTTTGAAAAGTTTAAGATGTTAAAAATGTTTAAACAGTTAAGTTTAAAAGGTTGAAAAGTTAGATAGATAGATAGATAGATAGGTAGATAGATACATGAATCCAGCCTTGATGAGTAGAAGAAACATCTTTAAAAAACATTAAATATCTTACTGACCCCAAACTTTTTGAACGGTAGTGTAGTTTTCATGACATTATATGTTGACAGTTCCTTAGTCCAGGCCCCTCCGGTCTACCCAAATGGGCTTTAAAGTTTGATCCAAAAATATCTGTCTCTTCCCTAAATCGAGCTGAGAAGGCATTTTCCATATCAAACATACAATTCGTCACTTTAAAACGGTAAATAATTACATGAAGAAAGATGTCAGCAGTTCAGTGTCCATCATAGCATTTCGTCCGTGGCAAAGTTGCTGATGGTCATAGATGTGTGTCATGGAAAAAAAACGGATGTTCATTAGTGACTGATAATGAACTTAGAGTGCTGTGATCTAATAACTGATTAGACGTTGGTAAATGTGTAAAGATTCCTCCGGTTTTGAGTCAAAAATTGTTTTCCACTAACAAAGCTATTTGTGAATAAGGGCATGCTAATAAGAACAATTAGGTGTAATATATACAGCAATGAGACTAATATTACATAATTATTGTGATCTTTTTTAACTGTACTTTCATACTCATTTTATGGCCTTCGAAATGATTCTGCAAATATATAGTTCTTGAAACAACTTTCCAGACCTGCTATATTAAGAAGCATCTGTAAATAAGCTCTTGTAAAACACAAAGTTATGTAATATTTATTTCACAGACCGTTGCTATAATGTTATAAGTATATGGTCATGTTTCATAGAGAAAACTAACAAAGAGGCACATGTGTCTACATGAGGGCACACATGACAAAATATTAAGTGCAATTGGTTATTTGGTGCAAACTTCTGGCTAACCATTAAAAGTCTTAGCTTTTCAGAGAAGTCTCATGATCGTGTGGAGGTGTGGCTCTCTTCACTCTCCCCTCCTTCTCTAGTAATTATATATAACAGACAGGACTGAGCTACAGTTAGGAGAGTTGTGGAGTTAAAGGCTAAGAAAGCTTATATTTACCTTGTGTGCTTTAAACAGAAACTGAACGTTCGGTTATTAATCATTTTATTGATAACACTGACGATCAAGCAGAAGTCATTCAGTGCATTTGGTGAGTACTCTTGTTTAGTTTCTTTTATGTTTTATCTGACAGTTTTTGTTGGGTAGCATCGGGGTACAGCACTATTTATTTAACGCTGTATTTTAACTTTAGGGCAAAGGTGATAGGATGTTTGTAATTTAATAAATCATTAATTTTCATTAATGTTAGCTCAAAAGAGCCTGATGAACAGAGTAATGTTAGTCTTGAGACTTAGAAAAGCAGGCCATCATCTGTCCATGTCTGATAACACTCAGACCTAAAACTTCCATAATTGGAAAATTAACAAATTATAATTATGTAGAGTCTTCTTGTCCATGTAAATGTGGCAAGGAAACATCATAAAGCCTGTCTTCTGTGCAAAGTCAGACACCGGTTCTCGTAAAATAATAAGTAATTCAACAAGTCATTCATCTACTTCTCTAAGAAGCATGTGCTTAAGTGTTAATATGAAGCTGAAGTTTGTACGTTTTTAGATTCTGAGTGTCTGATGTCTGAAGGCACTTATGTAATAGTCTGTGTTACAAAGTTGCCATCAAAATATCAAAAGTATTTCCGGGCACATAATCAAATAGCATGCTTAATGAAGCATTATTAAGCCTCTTTTTTCCAAATGAATATGGCACTTTGTTTTGGAAATTCCTTGCTTGAATGACTGCTTACACTGGCACACAATAGAGCTTAATGTCTCTTTGTGAGTTTTTGGGAAAAAACATTATTTTTATGGTAGATAAATAATATGCAGTGCTATAAGATTTTTAAATGAAAAATCATCAGCACTTTGTTTAGCACCACACTGTCTTTGTTGGTGAACTACACTATCCACGTGACTGAGGTAGTAGGTGGTACTACATAATAGTAAGATGTTGCTGCAAATGTAGATGTTATAAATATCATGTTGTATTATGTTTTGCATATGTTTAAAACAGAATTATTAGTCTATGGCTTAAGTTATGTTCTTAAAAATGAAAATAATGCTATCATTAACTCACTCATAATGGTGTTCCAAACACCCTTTTTTATGTAAAAAAATTGATTTTTTAAGAATGTTAGTAGCCGGTCCCATTGATTTCCATTGTATTTTGTGATATATGTGAAAGTAAATGGGAACTGAAACTAACAACATTCTTCAAAATATCTTTTACGTGAAGGATGTCATGCAAGTTCGGAACAACAAGAGGGTGGATAAATCAGCAAAAATTAGTAAATGTGACAGTATTGAGTAGATATTGTTAATTTTCTTTCAATAGCTACTAGGTTAGGCTATTTTGCACCCACAAATCAGACTCTGTACCCTCCTACCCTCCTTCCCCCAAAAATATCTTAATCAAGCCATATAAAAGCAGTGTGGTTTACTTTAATTGTGTGTTTCTGTTTTGTGCTTTTCTATAGTCAGATCCTTAAGTCTCTATTTCATTTCTAATTAGTCTCTTTCTTTTCCAGAATGTATCGTCGATCACTCCTAAGATCTAGTCCACAATGGATGTCTCTGTCTGTGTAGCCACCCAAAGCCAATGCAAAGACCTTACCCTTATTAGTATATGTAGCTAACAGTTGCTTTTTACTTCTTGCTACTGTCACTATTGTTTGTAGAGCTAGACAAGGAATAGTCTGTTCACTTTTTAACTTGTCTTCTAATTAATTTGGATATTTATTTATTTATTTAGAAAAAATACCTCAGTAATCCAACCCAGTTTAATTCGTGGTAGGCCAGACGTGCAGTTACTCTCCAGCAATGGAATCCACTACACTAGCATCCCTAGCAACTGTTACAATGCTAACGGCAGCCTCACAGACGGACATGTCTGATGTTCTCTGGCTGCTGGTGCTGGGCTTCGTCATCGCTTTCATCCTGGCGTTCTCTGTGGGTGCCAACGATGTAGCCAATTCCTTCGGTACAGCAGTGGGTTCTGGAGTAGTGACCCTGCGCCAGGCCTGCATCCTGGCCACCATCTTTGAGACAGTGGGTGCCATACTTTTGGGGGCCAAAGTCAGCGAGACTATCCGTTCGGGTATCATCGATGTGCACATGTACAACGGCTCAGAAGCTGTGCTGATGGCTGGCTCTATCAGTGCCATGTTTGGTGAGTACAAACTTGATTGTAAAGTGATAGTTCACCCCTCGTTGTTCCTCGATAGTTTCCTCGTTGTTCCAAACCAGTATGATTTTTATTTGCAACTAATGGGTTGTTTTAGATCCCTTTGACTTCCATTGCTGTCTTTTTCCTTCAAATCCTCCTCCCGCTTAAAGCCAATATATGTTTCAACACATCCAAAATGTCCATCATAGTCACAGGAGATTGTGATTCAGCTGAATCCAGTAAATTGCGGGCATCTCACCTAGGTGGAACTTTATCACGTTTCATGACTTGTGTTGGTCATGTCAAAAGTTTACAGTGTGTTTGTTTTTGTCCTGTTACAGGATCTGCTGTTTGGCAGCTCGCAGCTTCGTTCTTGAAACTCCCCATCTCTGGAACACATTGCATTGTGGGCGCCACAATCGGCTTTTCCATGGTTGCTAGAGGTCATCAGGGGGTCAAATGGCTGGAATTGCTCCGCATTGGTATGTGAAACTGAGTATTTTGGAGATTTTGTGTATAAGTGTGCTTAGTCAGATTACGTGAGTCAGTTAATGGAAAGATAATATTTTCCCATGTGACCACAGAAGTAGTAAGCGGAAAGACCACCAGCGTGATTTAATGCAGATTTCTTAGTTTTATTATTTTTTCACATGAGATCTATTTATAGTACAGAACATTTTGGACCATGCAGACAGGAAACAGTCCCATGCTTACCCCTGGTGACTTGTTGGCTGTTTGTTTATACTCGGCATACAGCCCTGAGAAATTTTGGGCCATACAGTTTTAAGATAAGAGAGAAGAACATCGCTGTTACATGATGTTACAAGATGTTACATGATGCTTATTTGTGTAATCTTTTGATTTATGGGTTCCAGTTGCTTCTTGGTTTCTTTCTCCTCTTCTCTCTGGCATCATGTCTGCCATTCTATTCTACTTTGTCCGCAAGTTCATCTTGAATAAGGTAAAAAGCAAATCTGAGCTCACCTGTATCACAATGCGACAGTGTCTGTTTTGGTACTTTTTAATCTCTTGTTGTTGTCAATAAAAAAAGAACATAAGCTTTTAATCACGTGCTAAATGGCAGTATTATCATGTGCTCCTCCAGGAAGATCCAGTGCCCAATGGTTTAAGAGCATTACCAGTTTTCTATGCTGTTACTATGGGAATCAATCTGTTCTCCATCATGTTTACTGGAGCACCAAGTAAGCCTTTGGTTTCTCAAAGTAATTTTTTTAATGTAATTTTTATATTGAATTTGCATTTTTAAAGAAATATATACTTTGAAATATTTGGGTAAGTATTTTCCTTATGTATGAATATTTATGAATTGATTTTCTCGAAATGTCACTTAAAGGAGGATGTATCAAATTTTACTTTTTGAGGAACATTTTGTTCCCAAATCATGATCACATGTCATGTCCTGATCATAGTGCATAGGACCCATCCCTAATTTATCATTAATTAACACCCTGTTAATCGACTTTCACTTTCATAAACTCATACAAAGGCTGGTGGATTAAACACTGTACAAAATATTGATTATAGCTATCGCTACTGTCTGTGCAGTTTGTTGATGTAATAATACAATTATGAAATATAATTTTGGTCCAAGTCCAAGAATCTGTACCCATAAGCAAACTTCAGTGGGATCATGATGTACTGAAGATAAAAAAGCCACTTTGAACCAACAGTTGTCCTAGAGTTTGTGTACTAATCAGCGGACCACAGGACCGCCCTCTTCCTGGTTATCTATTGAGCCATGCACATGACCAAGTTTGATACCGTTAGCGGTTCTCTTCTTTCAAAGGAACTGGAAATTTACTTAGTTATAATGATAAAAAAACGTTCACTGTATAGCCTCCTATTTCTGTTTTTAAACAGAAAATTGTATAACCACTTGCATATCTTACTGCAGTGTTTTGTCAACACATTGCTTTACAACAGACTTAATTCTGGAGGAATAACATGCGATTGTCATGCTATCACACTCATCCAAGTTACTTTCATTCATTAACAACCCATTTTTAACCCTAATTTGCTAATTTAGAGAAACCCAATATCTTTTCAGGAGGAATGTAAGACTTCAGTATGAGAATGAAGAATATGTAGCACTAAACATGTTCTAATTCCTTTTAACTGGTTCTTCTCTATATTCTACAGTGTTAGGATTTGATAGGATACCATGGTGGGGTACTCTGCTGATTTCACTGGGCTGTGCTCTGCTTACTGCTGTGGTGGTCTGGTTCATTGTCTGTCCACAGTTAAAGAAGAAGATAAAAAGTAAATATTTATTTATATACCCTGTTTACTGCAGTATTCATTTTAAAATCCCCAAAGCATGGAATTCTGTGTAGTTGAAAAGTCATTGAAACTCATTCAGTAAAGATGCATTAAATACATAAAAAATGACAGTAAAGATGTTTAAATTGTTACAAAAGATTACTATTTCAAATAGTTTTTGAACTATTGAATAGCTTTTAAACTTTTTATTTATTAAGCCCTTGCCCATGGCACAATGATACAATAATATCTTTGTAAAAGTTTCTAATAAACTATTTCTTTGACTTTCTGATTTCTGTAATTATTTCCACCTTTTCAGGTGAGAATATTGCCGACACTAGTGGGACACAGCTGATTGAGAAGAAGCCATCCTCAAACGGCCCTGTGACCCATCCTGCCCCACCTCGAAGCTACTCTCCTGTTCCACTGACACCCCCTGCTGACAGCAACAAGGTGGCCTTTGACATCGGCGGTTCAGCAGAAACCGACCTGGACAACAAAGAATTCGACACCAAAGATTTGGATTGCACTCACGGTCAGCCTCTTGAAATTCTAAATACACTTAATTGACTGTATGTGTTTTAATAAACTGATTCTCTTTTGACTAAATTACTAATTCTTTAATCTACAATTTCATTGTAGCTTTAAATGGCAGTGCTGGAATTGCTGTCCCAGACTTGAGCGGAGGCCAGTTTTACACCGTACACAAAGATTCTGGAATCTACAAGGATCTACTTCACAAACTTCACCTGGCCAAGGTGGGCGAATGCATGGGAGAGGCTGGAGAGAAACCCATCCGCCGCAACAACAGTTATACTTCTTATACCATGGCCATCTACGGAATACATGGGTCGTTGAAGGAGGGCGAGGGAAGCCGGACTGGACTGGATGGAGAGAAAAGACGCTCACGCTATGACAGCTATAACAGTTACTGCACTGCGGTGGCTGATGGAGACGTTGCTGCAGGAGACGGAGCTCTGGAAGTGGAGATGGGAGACGAGACCATCGGAGGAGACTCAGTGGAAGAGGAAATAGATGAGCTTGAGATAGACAAGCCAGAGGTGTCCACGCTCTTCCAGTTCCTGCAGATTCTCACTGCCTGCTTTGGATCGTTTGCGCATGGAGGGAATGACGTTAGGTATGTGACATTACAAACCTTATTTGTCCATTTGTCTTATTAGTCATCCAAAATAAAAATGAACTAAAAGTCAATTTAAATGTCACCCCATTGAGTTAAACACTTACTTTAAATTGTAGTAATATGTCAAAGTACAAACTCTTTAAACTGCATATTTATCAAAACAATTTAGCATTGGTGAGTATAATCGACTTCAGCTTTTCATTTGTAGCTTTAAAACTTAAAACTGTAGCTTTACACTGCGAAAATGCTTTCCTAACTAAGATCTAAGTCAAGACAACTAAGTCTTGTTTTCAGCCCAAATATCTAAAAATTCTTAAATCAAGAAGGATTTTCTAGATATTTAAAAATTATGTTTTCAGATAAAAAAAAGTCTAAATTAAGTAAGTTTTCGCTTGAAACAAGCAAAATAATCTCCCAATGAGGTTAAAAAAAATTATTTTGACTATTTTTTAATATTTACTTGTCTAGAAAATCCTTCTTGATTTAAGAATTTATAGATATATTGGCTGGAAACAAGACAAAAAATGATATGCTAGTAAAGCATTTTTGCAGTGTAAAACATAAAAAGGGTTTCTTATCAACCCTTAAAGTTTACATATTAGTGTATATCTTTCCCTTTCTATCCCTTTTTCCGCATTGTTTTATAGTGACCACAGTTCTAATCTCTAAATGATAACATTACCCATCATTTCTCTCTTGCAGTAATGCGATTGGCCCTCTTGTTGCACTCTGGCTGATCTATGAAAGCGCTTCTGTAGCACCCAGTTCTCCCACACCAATTTGGTTGCTCCTGTATGGAGGAGTGGGTATCTGTACAGGACTCTGGATTTGGGGTCGGCGGGTCATACAAACCATGGGCAAAGACCTGACTCCCATCACTCCCTCCAGGTAACAAGCTGCTAATACCCTGACGTTTCGTTACCTCCTCTAAGCAGAAACTGATAAGAGCGCTTATTTGTGGGATCAGGCTTTATAGTTCAGTTTTATCATCGCGGTTCGCATGAGGCTTAAGGGCCGGTTCCCACTTTCTTATCTCTGTTGACTTTGCAGAGTAAACAAACAGTTTAACAACGCTCCATGTCTCATGGAAATTCCCTCAAGCACCACAGCAGTAAAGAAGATTTGTCTTGTCTTTAGTATTATGACATTTTGACAATGCCACAGTATTTTTTTCCATTCAAACAGTCCTTTGCTGTGTTTAAAGATGCTTATAGAGCTTATTATAATCATCATGTCTGTCTTGCAGCGGGTTTAGCATTGAGCTCGCCTCCGCTATAACTGTGGTTGTCGCTTCTAACATCGGACTCCCGGTCAGCACCACTCATTGCAAGGTGGGCTACTTACTAGTATTAAATACATACAGTTGTAATTTGTAATAACAAACGTCTAATTCTATTATCTTCTTTGTATGTGTGTTTATGAACAGGTTGGATCAGTGGTGTCAGTTGGCTGGCTCCGCTCCAGGAAGGCTGTTGATTGGCTTCTGTTCCGGAATATCTTTATTGCTTGGTTTGTGACCGTGCCAATTTCTGGTCTCATTAGTGCTGCTATAATGGCGCTCTTCTATTATGTTGTATTGCCTCTGACCTAATGTTTTATAGTAAACCATTACATTAACTCCTTGTAAATACTTACACTTTTGGGCCTGAACTATGGAATGCCCCTTTGTCCTGTCCCATCATCTGTACTGTACATAGCAAATCAAAGACTGTGTATGTTTGCACATCACACTCATACTCTGTGATTTTTGTACATGTTTAAGGTGCTTAATAGTGTTAGGAAATAATTTTGTAGCCATTAAATGTGTGAGAAATGTAGTATAACAGTGTTTATTTAGTTTTGGGCCTCACATATTTTTGTGAAGAAAAATATTGTTAAACTAAACTAGAATTTTTGGCAATGAAAATGGATATTCTGAGCTGTAAGGCAGTATTTTATTTATGAAACTATATATATATATATATATATATATATATATTTGCATGACATTTTAAATAAATCATGTTTCTGCTGACATGTGCATTTTATTTTCACCTGTAAATGAACCACAGTTTGTACAAAACATAAATTGTTTTTGTTTTTTATCTGAGTGAGACCTGTTTTCAATAAAGTATTGAAATTCAAAGGGTTATCTATGTTTATTAAAGCAAGTGTACTCAAGAAAAGTATTCTGAGAAAAATAAAAACACCCTATATAATCGAGATTTGTGAATGGTTCTTTTATCAAACAAAACTTGTTTATTATATTTGACAAGACACATTATTACTCAATAAGACTAATTATTACTCAATACTCAGTGCGTGGACATGCACTGCTATCTTTCCCTAGTAAATTTTGAAATAAGCAATTGCAGTAAACCAAATAAGGGCATTAACGTTAACCCAAACTGTAATTTATGTATTCCTCTTCTGTTATATGAAATGTTGTTTTCTTTTTAAAGGGTCCATCATTTCAGTGAATGAGAACTTGCAGTTTTCTACATGCCCTTTGATATACTTAACACATCCCCAATAAACCCAATGTTTCAAGAGCAATTTCTGTATAATTTACAAAAATGCACTACTAATGCGCTCCAGCTCTGGGGGATCTGTGAATAATGTGCCTTTCAACACTGTTCACGCTTTCAGTACCTCAGACAACTTTATAATCTTGACAAACATTTCTAAGCGTCTAAAATGAATGTCATTCCTATCCAGAGGAGGCAGAGTTTTTCACGCGCTGCACTGTGAGAAGCCAGCGAACCCGGAAGCGGAAATAACATCAAACTGCGTTTTGAAACCGTCGTGCGTGTTTCAGACGTATGGTGCCGTTTCGGAGATAAAGAAAACAGAGTTAACTTTTCAAACTGTGTTATTATTGTGGTGTGCACGTAATTCGTGCACACTAAGCTGGTTCTTGCTTAACTAGGAACATACATGAGTGCTGTGTAGTTTATTTAGCCGCCTGTCTTTCCGCTAGCACCGGCTGTGCTGCTTGATTAAGAAGATTTTCATTTTGAGCGCATTTACTGTAAGAAGAAGTTATGGCGGATGTTACAGCACGTAGTTTGCAGTATGAATACAAAGCGGTAAGAGTCATATAACATTGATATTGATGTAGAGACTGATATTATGTAGCTAAATGTTATTTAGCGGTGTGTTTTGGTGTCCGCGTGCTTGTACACACTAGCTGTGCTTTAAAAGCTTACTGAGATGCCTAAATGGATAGGACTTTAGGATAACAAGTTTGTAGGAAATGTGTGATTTGTTTTTGAATCAAGTAGTCGTTCAGCAGAATGTAAGCGCATGAAGCACGACCGAGCTTGTGGTGTTTACAAAGGCCGTTTAGGTAGCAGTTCACGGGGATTAGAAACGCAGCTGTTGAACCGATCGTGAATGGTTTTGTGTGTTTTCTCCGCAGAACTCCAACTTGGTGTTGCAAGCGGACAGATCTCTAATCGACCGGACCCGCAGAGATGAGCCCACCGGAGAAGTG
This sequence comes from Enteromius unitaeniatus, assembly GCA_032359435.1. Lineage (NCBI taxonomy): Eukaryota > Metazoa > Chordata > Actinopteri > Cypriniformes > Cyprinidae > Enteromius > Enteromius unitaeniatus. Next base: position 9,599,630 of record JAUMHI010000046.1, on the reverse strand, counting down.
CTGTCTCTGGTCGGCAAACTGGAGGGAACAAAAATGGGAGACAGGAGTCAGAGAACCAAACCTCAAATGCTGGAGGAGAGGAGAGCAAAGTGAGTCTGACCAGAAACCATATTGTTTTCTTGCGTGAATTCATTCATTCATTCATTGTGTGATGATCTTTGAATCGTTTAAATATTGTTTTTTGTTATTGTATGATGCAGGAGAAGAAAGAGAGATGAAGACAGACACGACATAAACAAGATGAAGGGCTTCACATTGCTGTCTGAGGGGATTGATGAGATGGTGGGCATCGTATACAAGCCCAAGACCAAAGAGACCAGAGAAACATATGAAATCCTCCTCAGCTTCATTCAGGCTGCCCTTGGAGATCAGGTGAGATCACTGCACCTGTCTGCGTGTCATTTTTTACTATAGATTCACCGTTAATATAAAAAATATTCTGCAAATATATCAAGTATACACCGTTTTGTTTAGAAGTAAATGAAATATTTTCATTGCAATAACTCATTATATACAATATGAAAAATGGGTATTCTCTATCTTAGATAATATTGAGACATTTTGCTAGATTTATTAAAGTGTTACTAAATTATTATTTAGTTTTTACTTTTATTTTTAACATTACTTGAAGTGAACTATTTAGAGTTTTACAAAAGAATTGTTTCAAATAAATGGCGTTCTGTTCATCAACTAACCGTTAAAATGTTCATCAGCACAGCTGTTTTTGAGGTTGATAATAAGGAATGTTTTTGGATGTGACACTGAAGAAATGGCTGCTTATCATTTGTATATGACAGGAACAAATTGCTTTTTAAAATAAACATATTTTAAATTGTAGAAATATTCTACAGTACTACTGTATTAAAAAAAACATTAGAAAATCTTACTGACCCCAAACTTTTGAACTGTGTTTTTTAACAATGTTTTTTTATACTGGGTGTAAACAGAACCATTGAGTGAAATATAAAATATGTTATTACTGGTTATCATTCTTTCAACATGTTATGGCATTGTGAATTTTCAGTTTGATATTAAAGAACAGTTCATTGTCTGATGAATGTGGGAAGATGTTTATAGCGTGTGGATTAATTTAGGTTAAAGTGTCACATCATAATTTTTCTCTCCTTTAAGCCAAGGGATATTCTTTGTGGAGCTGCAGACGAGGTGTTGGCTGTGCTGAAGAATGACAAGATGAGAGACAAAGAGAGGAGGAGGGAGGTGGAGCAGTTGCTGGGGCCTGCAGACGACACACGCTACCATGTCCTGGTCAACCTGGGCAAGAAGATCTCTGATTATGGTGGCGACAAAGAGCTTCAAAATATGGGTAAATAATTAGGTCCAGTCTGAGTACAAACTCTTCTCATCATGATGTTCGGCTAGGTCACTCCTCTCCACTCTCTTTTGCAGATGATAACATTGATGAAACCTACGGAGTCAATGTGCAGTTTGAGTCTGATGAAGAGGTGAGCCGCTTGATTATTGGTGATCTGTTTGTGTGGTGGTGGTGGTGTTTTTTTAAGCTCTTGAGGTGACACCAGCCTGTGTTTATGTGTAGGAGGGCGATGAGGACCAGTATGGAGAGGTTCGGGATGAAGGCTCTGATGACAGCGAGGGAGAGGAGGCAGATGAGAGCAGCACCCTGACTGCTAATGTAAGTCACATGTCCAATGTGTTTCTGCACATCTGCTCATAGAGCAGTGGCTCTCAACCAGGAGTCAGAGACCTATTAGGGCCAAATTCCAGCGTAGCCTCAATTATTGATGATCAATTAATGATATTAAGTACATTAATTTTAATTCTGTATTTATTGTCATTTATTTTTGCGTGAATCTCACCTCATATTTAGTTTATTTTATTACAAGGACATATTAACATACATAGCAGGGTATTAGGATATTGTCTTCAATAAAGGGGGAAATTTGGAGTTAAAAATGCTTGAGTACCACTGACAGTGTCAAAAATCCAGCCTAACATGTTCTTGTCTCTTAGCTGGGAAACACAGGCGACGTGATGATGACAAAAAAGAAGGATCTTCACCCCCGAGACATTGATGCCTTCTGGCTTCAGCGACAGCTCAGCCGTTTTTACAATGATGCCATCGTGTCTCAGAAGAAAGCAGATGAGGTCTTGGAAATCCTTAAGGTAGGGTTTTCTCAGTTCCTTGGAGACCGGAAGATTTGTATGTGTATGTTTTCCTGTGTGGCTCATTCATTCCTGTCTTTGGTTAGACTGCCAGTGATGACAGAGAGTGTGAGAACCAGTTGGTGCTGCTTTTGGGCTTCAACACATTTGACTTCATTAAGGTCCTCCGCCAGCACAGACGAATGAGTAAGTAGAAAGTCACATTAATCAGGACGGTGATTATTATTATTTATTTTATTTTTTTTAGATCGTTTCCAATATTGTAAGTGTGAACAGTTCAAAGGGTGACGCAATTGTAAAAAGCCTTGTTTTTTTTCTTTGTCATATCCAGTCCTGTACTGCACTATGTTGGCCAGTGCCCAAAGTGAGGCTGAGAAGGAGAAAATCATGAATAAAATGGAAGCTGATCAGGATCTTTCCAAAGTTCTTTACCAGCTGCAGGAGACTGAGAAAGAGGACATCATCAGGGTCAGAACTTCCCCTCCTTAATTAGTTGGTTTATTTGAGACAGTTTGAGATTTCATCTGTTTAAAGAAGGATAACCTTTTGTAAGCTTATTAACTTTTGTTTCTGCAGGAGGAGCGATCTCGCCGGGAGAGAGTACGAAAGTCTCGTGTGGATGATCTGGAGTCTATGGACATTGATCATGGAGAGGTAAATGACTTTTATTTTTTTATTAATGACATTTACTCCTTCAAGCACTTTTTAATTTGTCTTATAATTTGCTGTGCTCTTTGTCTCTAGGCTGTGACCTCGAGGCAACTGCTAGATCTGGAAGACCTGGCCTTCTCTCAGGGCAGTCACTTCATGGCCAACAAGCGTTGTCAGCTGCCTGACGGCTCCTTCCGCAAACAGAGGAAGGGTTACGAGGAGGTCCACGTGCCTGCTCTTAAACCCAAACCCTTTGGTGATGAAGAGGTATTTTTTTTTATTTTATAGGGCTGTGCTATATATATAGATATATTTGCCGGTTCTTTGATTAGCCGTAAATCTCCATCAGCTAGGACCGCCAGTTAATACACAGGGTCATAGATCACTGACAAGCTACGCAATATCGTGTTCAGTTTCATAGGTGATTCATTGGCGTAGCTCTTCTGTAATCTACAGCTCTTTGAAGGAACTGGCGGTCTGTTTGAAAACAGCTGATGGAGATTTACCACCAATCAAAGAACCTGCTTTACTGACGAAATGTGCATGAATATATTGAATATTTAATATTATATGTAATATGTTACTTTGATCAATTTAATGCACACTTGCTGAATAAGAGTTAATATTTTTTTCCACTGATCCCAAACACTAGTGCAAATAACAATGTATTATGAATGATTGCTTTATTGCGTCTATGTAATATCACTAGTGTCTCACAAAGATTCTCTCATATTCTCCCTCAGACATTGGTGGGTATTGAGAAGCTGCCCAAATATGCTCAAGCTGGATTCGAAGGATTCAAAACATTGAATCGCATACAGAGTAAACTCTTCAAAACCACAATGGACACAGATGAAAACCTGCTGGTTTGCGCTCCAACGGTTAGTCTACCAATAAAGACACAACTCTCCAGGCGCTGGCTTTAAATGAACATCTTAATAAAATCACAGTGTGACAAATATGATGTACCATAGAAATGAACTTGAATTGGCTTTTAACACTAAAGGAGTCTCAAGCTTTGGTTTTCCATCTTTTTCTTTGACCTGTAGGGTGCTGGTAAAACTAATGTTGCTCTCATGGCAATGCTCAGAGAGATCGGAAAACACATCAACATGGATGGGACCATCAATGTTGATGACTTTAAAATCATCTACATCGCTCCCATGCGCTCACTAGTACAGGAGATGGTGGGCAGCTTTGGCAAGGTAAGACCGCATTATGATTGACTGTTAATATATATACATGTATAAAATTGTGAACGTATTGGCTCTAAAACGCTTGTTGCTCTGTCTGCAGCGCTTGGCTAGTTATGGCATCACTGTTTCTGAGCTGACCGGAGACCATCAGCTGTGTAAAGAGGAAATAAATGCCACCCAGATTATCGTGTGCACCCCAGAGAAATGGGACATCATCACCCGGAAAGGAGGAGAGCGCACATATACGCAGCTTGTGCGCCTTATTATTATCGTAAGTAATCTAGAAGACTACTTCCTTTTTCAATTTTTTTTTGTTGGTGTTTTTCTAATGTAACATGTCATATAGGATGAAATCCACTTGCTGCATGATGACCGTGGCCCTGTTCTGGAGTCCCTGATTGCCCGAACCATCCGCAATGTGGAGCTGACACAGGAAGATGTGAGGCTTATAGGCCTTAGTGCCACACTGCCCAACTATGAGGATGTGGCAACCTGCCTTCGTGTGGATCCATCCAAGGGACTATTCTATTTTGACAACAGGTGAGAAACAGACTGCAGAATTAGTCTTCTGTGACAGTGAGAGGATAACACTGAATAAATGAGAAAATATACATGTTGTATGTTTTCCCTCTTATTTTTAGTTTCCGGCCTGTGCCTCTGGAGCAAACGTATGTAGGAATTACAGAGAAGAAGGCTATCAAGCGCTTCCAGATTATGAATGAGATTGTGTATGAGAAGATCATGGAGCATGCTGGAAAGAATCAGGTAAAGCTAAACACAATAACTAAGTAGTTCCTTATCAAATGTACTCTACCATCTGTTCAGCCACCCTTCTGTTTCCTGATCATTTACCTTCCTTTTTGCTAGGTGTTGGTGTTTGTGCACTCGAGAAAGGAGACCGGAAAGACTGCGCGTGCAATCAGAGACATGTGTTTGGAGAAGGACACACTGGGGTTGTTCCTGAGGGAAGGTTCGGCCTCCACTGAGGTCCTGAGGACAGAAGCCGAGCAGTGCAAGGTTAGCTCACAACTAACACAAAAGTGCTGTCCGTTAGATACAACCTCATAGTGATCTACACTTGAAACAAGACCTGCATAGAATAAAAAAATAAATGATTATTGTCTGGCAATAATTTTAAGCCAGTTTCAAAGATTCCTCTTGTCTGCTATTTGTACTATTAAAAGTCGTTCACAGCTTCACAGTCTGGACACACATTTATTTTATACTGATTTTGTTGGCCATTTCTTTGTTGTCAGAACCTGGAGCTAAAGGATCTATTGCCATATGGTTTTGCTATTCACCATGCTGGTATGACCAGAGTGGACAGAACATTGGTAGAGGATCTGTTTGCTGACCGTCACATTCAGGTTAGTTTGTAGCATTCAGCAAAGTCAAGAACATTTTGATTATTTGGTTTGAAACAGAGAGCATTGAACAATGAATGTGTGTTGTTGTTGTTTTTAGGTATTGGTGTCTACAGCCACTCTGGCCTGGGGTGTGAATCTGCCAGCGCACACTGTCATCATCAAAGGCACACAGGTGTACAGCCCAGAGAAAGGCAGATGGACAGAGCTGGGAGCCTTGGATATTCTACAGGTCAGTTGTATTTCTACACACATTTTGTACTGTGATTGAAATGGACAAAGTAATGACTCCCACTTTTGATGCAGATGCTGGGTCGTGCTGGAAGGCCACAGTATGACTCTAAGGGAGAGGGTATTCTGATCACTTCTCATGGAGAACTACAGTATTACCTGTCCCTGCTCAATCAGCAGCTGCCCATCGAGAGCCAGATGGTGGCCAAACTACCCGACATGCTCAATGCAGAGGTGGTGTTGGGCAATGTGCAGAATGCCAAGGTGAGGTTTAAATGCATTTGTGAGCTTTTTTTTTTTTGTTGTTAGCTTTAATATTTTTATTGGTAAACCATTATGAATGTTTGCAAGGTTATTGTTTTGTGTGTGTGTATATAAATACACACACATGCATTTAAGATGTTCAAAATGTTAGTAATAAAAATGTTAAGTTTGTAAATTAAATGTTTACAAACTTATAATTTATATAATTTTAAGAATTTTAATAACATTTTAGAAATTATATAAATAAAAATATTTTCAAAATGTGTGTAATTATATATACATAATATACACAATACACATTATGTAAACGAATGTCATTTTGGATGAGATTTATCATAGGGCTGGGCAATTAATCGAAAAGTAATCGAAATCGACATTCAGAAACTATAATCGAGCAAATTTTTCCAGGTCAATTATGTTGATTACTTTCCCTTTAAAAACACAACGCCGTGTGGAGTCATGTGATCCCGCTCTGTTACGTTACCTTACATTCACACCAGACGCGCATAAATCGCTTAAATCATTCGCGCGTGAAATTCCCTTCATAGCAAATGCAAATTCGTGTCATGGGAGGGGCCATGTGACTTCTGCCAGGCGGTTCCAGTCTCTGTACATCGCCAAAGGATATGACTCCCTTGGCTGAAGTGGAGTGAAGGGAGTTTAAACACCTCGTTAAAACTCTTGACAGAATATACAATGCGCCATCGCGATCACATTTGTCTAAAACTGCGCTGCCAGACATGTACAAGACATAACCTGAAAAGATTAACATGCTCATGTTTCTTAAGAACTTATATTCTATTCATTACAACAATCTGTTGTTTACATTGCACATTAAAATATTTGTTTACAGAAGATGCAAGATATACCAGAATAATTTTATTTAGAAGAGATGCTGCTTATTTTCTACTTTTAATAAGAAAAACATTGAAAATAATTTTTGTTATTTAAACTTTTATAAGAACAAAGTGACTTAGTTTTAGGCAATGTGTGCTTTAATTTCAGGAGTTCAACATTGATGTTTAATAAATAATCATAGATGGTAGATAGTGTGTGTTTCCTTCAATTATTTGAAAATTAAGTATTGCACCCTTCATTCAAAAATCTTTTACTTGTAATATGTGAGCATATTTACTGTACACAATTTTTCAGTGAATTACGAGGGCAAAAAAATGTAATAATTGTTCATTAAATCGTAATCGAGTTAAAATGTTAAATTAATCGAGATTTTGATTTTAGGCCAGATCGCCCAGGCCTAATTTATCGCAATTAATTGTTTGACAACACTAAATAAATTTTAGTTGCTTATAAATGTAGTTATATAGTTTGACACACTTTTTTTCTAAATCAAAAAAGTAGCTTTTATATTGTCATTTAAACATATTGAAATAAAAATGCACATACCTATTATTAGTATTCCTCTGTAAGCGTCTGTTGCTCTGTTAATGTTTTCAGGATGCTGTAAATTGGCTAGGTTACACATACCTTTATGTTCGGATGTTGCGGAACCCCACTCTATATGGCGTCTCCCATGATGACCGCAGCAGTGACCCCCTGCTGGAGCGACGCAGGATGGACCTAGTGCACACAGCAGCCACAGTCTTGGAGAAGAACAACTTAGTCAAATATGACAAGAGATCTGGCAGCTTTCAGGTGCACACCGTTTGTCATCTTAACCTACTTTTCTAAGCAGCTCTGGGAATGTCTAGATTATTTATATGCACAATCAATTCTTAGATTGTACCAGCTTGAAATACCCAACCCGGCGTAATGGATTTTAGCACGGCTGCCTGAACCCATCGATTACATTTTCCATGACAGCAACAGATGTTGTTTAAATGATATTTAATTTGTTCTGATGTAGGTGACTGACCTGGGCCGCATAGCCAGTCATTTCTACATCACCCACGAGTCCATAATGACTTACAACCAGCTGCTGAAGCCTACACTGAGTGAGATCGAGCTCTTCAGGGTGTTCTCGCTCTCCTCCGAGTTCAGAAACATCACCGTCAGAGAGGTATATGCCTTATATAATTAAACCAGCTGAAACATTGGAACAAAACTCTGATGAGAGAATTTAAGTTACATGGATGTTCTGATTGACAGGAAGAGAAACTGGAGCTTCAGAAACTACTTGAAAGAGTCCCTATTCCAGTGAAGGAAAGCATTGAAGAGCCCAGTGCTAAGGTAAATGCGATTTAGAGTATAGAGTGTCAAATACGAATGTGCACTCTTATGATTGTCTTTCTTTAATTAAGTGTTATATCTGTTCCTCAGATTAATGTGCTGCTGCAGGCATATATCTCTCAGCTCAAACTGGAGGGCTTTGCTCTCATGGCTGACATGGTCTATGTGACGCAGGTTAGTGACATCATCCTTATGTAAAGCCTTAATTGAGCAACCTTCAATTGCATCTCCTCCAAATTACAGAATAAGCATAGATTTTCTGTATTTATGTTCTGTTTGATTCTACAGAGCGCTGGCAGACTGATGAGGGCCATTTTTGAGATTGTCCTGAGCAGAGGCTGGGCCCAACTCACCGACAAGACTTTGAACCTTTGCAAGATGATTGACAAAAGGATGTAAGTGGTCGTGGTTTTTGCTACTTGTACAATGTATTATTTATTATCCAATGTGATGTTCATGCTGTTGACTGTTTTCCTTTTAAGGTGGCAGTCGATGTCTCCTTTGCGTCAGTTCCGTAAGCTTCCAGAGGAGGTCATCAAAAAGATTGAGAAGAAGAACTTCCCGTTCGAGCGCCTCTATGATCTGAACCACAATGAAATTGGTGAGTAGTGAATATGGGTACATTGTGCTAGTCAAGCATTGTGTCTGTAAAAGTGGCATTATATGTAATTGTTTCATGATCACTCTTTCAGGTGAGTTGATCCGCATGCCAAAGATGGGGAAGACCATTCATAAGTACGTTCATCAGTTTCCAAAACTGGACCTGGCAGTTCATCTGCAGCCCATCACACGCTCCACTCTGAAAGTGGAGCTCACCATCACACCAGACTTCCAGTGGGATGACAAGGTTAGTCTTAAATAAGAAAAAATGGTGGTAATGATGAGTTTTATTATTACAATTTTATTATTCAATTTGACATTGAACAAGCAACTACACATTTGCTTCTTTTAGATACATGGCTCATCTGAGGCCTTCTGGATCTTAGTGGAGGATGTGGACAGTGAGGTCGTTCTTCATCATGAGTACTTCCTCCTGAAGGCCAAGTACGCTCAGGATGAGCATCTTGTGACGTTCTTTGTGCCCGTGTTTGAGCCGCTGCCACCACAGTACTTTATTCGCATAGCTTCAGACCGTTGGCTGTGTAAGTTTATAACTTAATACTGCAGGATGTATTACTAAACCGTATTAAATATATAAGTACTGATTCGGTATATACTAATGATGTAGTGACCAGTCTTTAGCGGTATTGGAGAAGTCTGAAGATTTTTTTTCTCTCTCTTTTTCAAGCATGTGAGACTCAACTTCCTGTTTCATTCCGTCACCTGATCCTTCCTGAAAAGTATCCTCCCCCAACTGAACTGCTGGACCTGCAGCCGTTGCCTGTATCTGCTCTGAGAAATGCAGCCTTCGAGAGTCTCTACCAGAACTTTCCCTTTTTCAACCCAATCCAGACCCAAGGTACCTGCCTTTATAGACCATCCACAACATTATATGTATATTGGACTGAGACTTTAATTTGACTTTAAATGAACCATTTTTGTTTTCCTCAGTCTTCAATGCAGTGTACAACAGCGATGATAATGTCTTTGTTGGCGCCCCCACCGGCAGCGGGAAGACCATATGTGCCGAGTTTGCCATTCTTAGGATGCTTCTACACAACTCAGAGGGCCGCTGTGTTTACATCACACCCATGGAGGCTCTGGCCGAACAGGTATGTCCATATCTTACTTTTTGGAAAATGTCTTGATGTAAACTTCCAGGAATTCTGAGTAATTAGGAGTTAAATGTTGTGATTGAAAAAACATTTTGTGCAGGTCTTTATTGACTGGCACCAGAAGTTTCAGGATACTTTGAATAAGAAGGTTGTCCTGCTCACTGGTGAGACGAGTACTGACCTCAAACTGCTGGGTAAAGGTGACATCATCGTCAGTACCCCAGACAAGTGGGATATCCTGTCCCGCCGCTGGAAACAGAGGAAGAACGTGCAGAACGTTAGTCTCTTCATTGTAGACGAGGTTCATCTCATTGGAGGTGACAATGGAGTAAGTGTTTATTCCGGTTTGGGTAACTAATAATAACTAATAATAATTAGCTGTTAAATCACCAGAGATCGTTTGTTGTGGTTTATTTCTAATTTTCTATCTCTTGTAGCCTGTGTTGGAGGTGATTTGCTCCAGGATGAGGTACATCTCTTCTCAGATCGAGCGGCCCATCCGTATCGTGGCCCTCAGCTCCTCTCTATCCAATGCTAAAGATGTGGCCCACTGGCTTGGTTGCAGCACTACTGCCACCTTCAACTTCCACCCCAATGTCAGGCCGGTTCCTCTTGAGCTTCACATTCAGGTTGGTCTGAAGCTCTTGGTTACTTAATTTTCATGTTTAGTCACAATCCTGACCTTACATTTTGGTCAAGTTGTTTTTTGTTTTTTTAAAATCCTCCTCAATGCTTCATACCCCCCCCTCAGGGCTTCAACGTGAGTCACACACAGACTCGTCTGCTGTCCATGGCCAAACCAGTGTATCACGCCATCATGAAACATTCCCCATCCAAGCCAGTGCTGGTGTTTGTACCATCAAGACGTCAGACTCGTCTCACTGCTATTGACATCCTCACCTTCTGTGCTGCAGACGTAGTCCCACAAAGGTGCTTGGAGATCTGCATCACATATATTATACACTAGCCTTTTATACTGGGTGACATTAGGCACCTGACCTCTATCCTTATTTTTTATCCTTGCAGGTTCCTGCACTCAACTGAGAAGGACCTGGCTCCATTCATGGAGAATCTCTCTGATGTTACACTGAAGGAGACCCTCTCTAATGGGGTGGGGTACCTTCATGAGGGCCTGTCACCTACAGAGCGCAGGATTGTGGAGCATCTCTTCACCTCTGGTAAGTCACATAAAACCTAATGTTTTGTAATCTGAACACCTTCCAGGGTAATACTGATGTTGTTTTGTTAGAAAAGGAATATATGTAACCCTTGACATAAGGGGCAATTTTGTATTTTGTATAAAAGATGTATACATTATCTGAAAGCTTAATAAATAAGCTTTCGGTTGATATATGGTTGTATGACATTATTTGGCAGAGAGGGTTTAAAAGATATCAATATATTGAGAAAAATGCCTTTAAAATTGCCCAAATTAAGTTCCTAATTATTCATATTAATGATCAAAAATTAAGCTTTGATATTTTTCCAGTAGGACATTTTCAAAATACACGGAACATTATCCTAATGATTTTTGGCATAAAAGCAAAATCTAGAATTTTGACCCATACTATGTATTGTTGGCTATTGCTACAAATATAGCTACTTGTGACTTTTGTGGTCTGGGGTTACATATTGGGTTTCATAAATTTGGGCTATTACAAGTTCAAAGAAATTTTACACATAATTCAGATTATTTGTTCTTAATTTCATATAGTGACATGAATTACATACTGAATAAAATCAAATGAATGTTGATAAAAATACTTTTTTTACATCATGCTGGCTTTGCTGTAGTATATGTGTAATTTGAAATGCTAGATGGTGTAATAACAAAACATCAAAAGTGTACAATTTAGAACTGTTTCTAAGCTTACATTACACCAGGTTTGAAAGGACCCAGGAATGCTGATATCATTTGTAACTGTTGAATGTATTATGACGTTCATTTAACTTTTGATTAAGATGTGTTTCCCCCTTCTACTTTCTCATGCCAGGTGCCATTCAGGTGATGGTGGCATCTCGCTCTCTCTGCTGGGGCACAAACATTTCTTCCCACCTGGTTATTGTCATGGACACGCAGTACTACAACGGGAAAATCCATGCGTATGTATTTTCTCATCCTTAGTGGGCTCAAATGATTGTTGTCCTCACCAGTATTTACCATTTGTGCGTGTGTATTGCTCAATGTTTTTTTTTATTTTTTTTTTTATAATTAGATATGTGGACTATCCAATCTATGATGTGCTCCAGATGGTAGGAAAGGCTAACCGTCCTCTCCAGGATGACGAGGGTCGCTGTGTCATCATGTGTCAAGGGTCCAAAAAGGTAAAGCTTACTTTTATCTACACATTTTCTCGATTTAATATCACCATTGTTGGTTCCCTCTACAAAACTTTAAACATCCTTGTTCTTTAGGACTTCTTCAAGAAGTTCCTCTACGAGCCTCTACCTGTGGAGTCTCACCTGGACCACTGTCTTCACGACCATTTCAATGCTGAGATCGTCACCAAGACTGTTGAAAACAAACAGGATGCTGTAGACTACCTGACATGGACGTTCCTGTATCGCCGCATGACACAAAACCCCAACTACTACAACCTGCAGGGTAATAAACTCACAATTTTCCCCACAGCAGGGCAAATGGCTGGACATTCATTATCTAGACTCTATGCTACACAATGTACAATTTGTTGCAACAGGAATGCATGTGAAAATAGTCAAGCAATTGTAGCATTTATTTAATGCATCAGAGACTAAAGTCTCTTCTTTTTACAGGGATGTCCCATCGCCACTTGTCCGATCATCTGTCTGAGCTGGTGGAAAACACCTTGCAAGACCTGGAGCAGTCCAAGTGCATCAGCATTGAGGATGAGATGGATGTGGCACCTCTGAATCTGGGCATGATCGCAGCCTATTACTACATAAACTACACCACCATTGGTGAGGACTTTTGAAGTCATTAAAGTCAGGTTCAAACAAGTAGCAATATATCTTGTCTCCTTTATTGTGATATGCATACGAGTGTAATGGAATATTGAGAAAGGATGTAGGGTTGACGCTTAGTTCCATCCATCAGTAAATTTCCATTTCATGCCAATATAGGACACAATCAGTAAGCATCAACTCATTTGGTGTAACTGTTGTCTGTGCCTTCTCTCCAGAGCTTTTTAGTATGTCCCTGAACGCCAAGACAAAGGTCCGTGGTCTCATCGAGATCATCTCCAATGCTGCGGAGTATAAAAACATTCCCATCAGGCACCATGAAGACACGCTGCTGCGGCAGGTAAGTAAAAACGCTCTCCTTCATTTGACTTGGTATAATATCTCTTGAACAAATAGACTGCACAAGAGCTCTCTGTTTAAAAAAAAATAAACTGACTTTTTCAGCTGGCTCAGAAAGTTCCTCACAAACTGAACAACCCCAAGTTCAACGACCCTCATGTGAAGACCAACCTGCTGCTCCAGGCTCATCTGTCCCGCATGCAGCTGAGCGCTGAGCTCCAGTCAGACACTGAGGAGATCCTAAGCAAGGTAAGGGGGAAGCACTTTGAGCACATAGAGAACCTTGTTTGCAGCACAAGTGCCTAAAAATGATTTAATTATTTTGTATGTACAATGGTGGCCAAAATTGTTCGAACACTGACATTTCTAAAAAATATTGACCTTTTTGCCTTCAAAACAATTTCATTGATGTTCATGAAACATGGTTGCTCTGAACAAACTTGCTTAGATTTTTTTCTTCTGCTTTATTAATAATCCTAATTTTCAAATGAAAAGTTTCCTCAGTCTTGTCTTGTGTTGCCCGTGTTTTCAGGCTGTGCGGCTGATCCAGGCGTGTGTGGATGTGCTCTCCAGTAACGGCTGGTTGAGTCCAGCGCTGGCTGCGATGGAGCTGGCTCAGATGGTCACACAAGCCATGTGGTCCAAAGACTCGTACCTCAAACAGCTTCCCCACTTCACTTCTGAACACATCAAGCGCTGCACAGACAAGGTGAGATATGGGTCATCTAAACGCTGAACATCATCTTTTGGCTCCGTCTCATCTCTGTTATGTTGACATGTATAGGGTGTGGAGAGCATCTTCGACATCATGGAGATGGAAGACGAGGACCGCACTGGTCTTCTGCAGCTTACAGATGTACAAATGGCAGATGTGGCACGATTCTGTAACCGCTATCCCAACATTGAGCTGTCATATGAAGTGGCTGAAAAAGACAACATCAAGAGGTACGAAACCGAAATCAAAATGTGGAAGGCTTCAGTTGAAAATGTTTAAATCACTTTGCTGACGGTATTAATTGATCATCTTTTGCTCACAGTGGAAGTCCAGTGGTTGTCCAAGTGCAGCTGGAGCGAGAAGAGGAAGTTACAGGTCCTGTCATTGCTCCTCTGTTCCCCCAGGTGAGTTTCTATTGACAACAACATTCACAAGGTCCCCTTCTTTATTATGACTCGGTGTAGTCCGTCTTGGAAAAACAAGTTTAGTCAACTGTTTCAAAGAGATGTCGTTTATTTTATAGAAATGCAGCATTACTTCAAGACATTTTGTTTGTTTTGTGCAGAAACGTGAAGAAGGTTGGTGGGTTGTTATTGGAGACCCCAAATCGAACAGCCTCATCTCAATCAAGAGACTAACTCTTCAGCAGAAGGCTAAGGTCAGTCCTGTTTGATGCCCAAGGCAGTAATGCATTATTCCTGTGTAGTATTTAAAAATAAACAGGTCTTGTGAGAAGTTAATGACATGTGCTTTGTTTTCATCCCTCAGGTGAAGCTTGACTTTGTGGCACCTGTTGTTGGGGTGCACAACTACACGCTGTACTTCATGAGCGATGCCTACATGGGCTGCGACCAGGAATACAAGTTCAGCATGGACGTTAAAGAAGCAGACAGTGAGGGAGAAAGTGATAGTGATTAATCCCAAATTAGTGATAGTGGGAACGGTTGTACTGTCGTGTGAAAGCAGTTTGTTTTTATATATTTTTGAGGAATATTGTGACCGTTTAATTCATTGTGATTTAAATAAAGAAACGTGTACATTGGAGATTTTGTTTTGCACTTTAATTAAATAGATCCATCGGAAGAAATCATTCATGATAAAATGAGGTCATTTTAAGTCTGATAACAACTGCATTCAATTAAGAAACGGCTCATTCGTGGTCAGTGTTTAGATATGGGGATTTAGAGAGCTTGTTAAAGCAGAGTCTCCAAACACATTGGTGTATGAAGCTTTGAGGTAGTGGACGTAGTTCTGCAGGCTGCGGTTGGCGCTGTTCACTTGCTCCAGCTGGTTCTTCATGTCCTGAAGTTTGCACTGAAATCGCTTCTCCGTCTGAAAAAAGAACCCAAACTGTTTCTAAAAGGTCTTCATTTCTCTCTGATTATTTGACAGGAGAATGGCAGATTAAAACCTTAGCAAAGCATCCCACAAATCACCAGCTCGTCTGTTTTTGACTTTTCAAGTGGTTCATGTTTACTGGATAAAGATTGATGGGCTTGAATTACCATCTGTATATCCCATTTTTGTAATTATGCTCATTGGTGACCTTTCCCTCTATAATAAAACATTACATTGGTGACTGCTTGTTTCAGTCTACAGATTGATATCAGCAGCTTAAATATTTTAGAATTTTTTTTTAACTACATGTGATTTTCCAAAAATGTCCAAAGTGAAATACAATTTAAAAAAAAACTCAAATCTTGCCTCAGATTCTAAAAGAGTCATGGTGATGGAAAAAAAAATGAGGGAAAATAGATTTCAATGCTTTTGCTTTCTCTTAAAAATGTTTGATTCCCCGTCTCGCAAAAGCATTAACAATTTTTCCTCCTTTGAATTCATTTCATGTCTATCACCTGCTTTGCGTTCACTCAGTTTCTCAGGGAAACTCAAAACTCCTTCAAGAAAATGGAAACATTTTCTAAATGAAAGCAAAGTTTCATCATGCAAAAAGCATTAAAATTAAATGTCCTTCTTTTTTCCAATTCCATGTCCCTGCAGGATTTTGGATTTTTTAATTTTTTTTCTTAGCAAATCCAAACCCCAGCTCAAAATGATTTACTTTTCACAGAGAATTTTTGGTTTTGTAGAGCTTAAGTATTGTGCAATGGAAAGTTTCAGAGCTCACATTGTGCCAGTGAACACTTACATCCTCTTTGCTGCGGCGCAGCTGACCCAGCTCATTTTTAGCAAGGCTCAGCTGACTCTCCAAATCCAGCATTTTAGACTGAGCTGAGCGCTCTTTGGACAGCACACGCTCCAGCCTCTGGTCCACCTGTAAACAAAGACTCATGTATAAACTAACCTCACACAGGTTTAACATTGTAGCATCAAAAAGAAATAGCTGTGGACTGTGACCTGTCTCTGCGCCTCCTCCCTGGCCTGCTCCAGCTGTCTGTAGAGAGACTCGCACTCTCGGCTCCTCTCCTCCAGACGCAGCTGTGAGTTGTGGATGGTCTCTTCTCGCTTAGCAACAACCTGAAGCAGATCCCTGTTCTGAGTGCTCACTTCCTCCATCTTCCTGTGAGAACAGAATGATACAGAAATGTGACATGGTTGAAATACTGTTGGGGAATTTAATAAGTTTAGTCAAAACAAAAATTATGCAAGCATCTTCAACACCACTCACATTATAGTTTAGAAAATGGTAGTAAAATCTGACATCAGAACAAATAGATCCACCCATTACCAAGTAATGCGTAATAAATAAATATTCCATTAAATACAATTTAAAAGTGATGCTTTCTAGCCAGTGACAGGAGAGCATATAATAATATAACAATGTATAATATCAGTATATTTATTGGTATGTATTGATATGACAATTTAAATATCAATTTTAATTCCTTTTTAAATATATTATATAATAGGAAGGGTTTTTTATTTGTTTCATCATTTATTTTGGTATATATTTAATAGAAGAGAATGGAACTATAGTAAATATTATTATTATATATATGAAATATATTATTATATTAAATACAACATAATAATACATTGTATTATATAAGAATATAATGCCATCAATACATTTTGGTTTATTTTATAAAATAAGTAATTTTAAACAGAACCTTTTCCTAATTTTGATTTTATGAGGTCTTTTAAATATTATATTATTTAGCAGATGTGAAGGAGACCTTTCAGTGCCTTCCATGGAGCGTTTCATCTGCATGTTTTCTTCAAGTAGAAATAAGTTCTTCTCCTGGAGACTCTCTATTTTACAACTCTGCTGCTCCATCTGCACACAAACAAGAAAATGCATGATGTAAAGTAAAAACCCTCCCGATTTCACTGTAATATTTGTGGTGTAAACATGAACAAACATGAGTGATCACCTTGACTCTGAGCTCAGACAGAGTGCTGTTCTGCTCTGTGCTTCTCCTGTCCAGGATGTGCTTGTTCTCTCTGGCCTCCCTGAGCTCGTTCTCCAAGCGCTTCAGAGCTTCACGCAGCATCTCCATTTCCTTCAGCCGAGCATGGAGTTGCTTGCGGCTCTGTTCCACCTCTCTTTCCATCTCCTCTCGTTCACTCTGTGCTTCCCTCTCCACCATCTCCAACCTCGAAATGTACTCCTCTGACTCCAAACGTGTCTTTTGCAACTGCAAGAATTACGAAGGGTTAGCGTACTACGATTCAGTGAAGATGGACTGTTTTCAGTGAGGTTTGTTAAAAGCACCTGACTCTTGTAGCCCTCAACCAGACTCTCAAAATCTCTGAGAGAAATCTTCAGCTGCTGCACCTCTGTCTGAGACAAAGACAGCCTGTCCTCTGTGGCTGACAGAGTGCTCTAAAAGAGGAGGCATGCAAGATAATGCACTAAAGTCAAAATCAGAGCTGAAATGGTTTTGGATGAATAAGAAAGGTCCAGACAGATTCGATTCGATTTCTTGCCTTGAGTCTCTGGTTTTCAAGTTTGGCAGCCGTGTGCTCCGAGGTGAGGGAGTGCAGACGGCCTAGAAGCCCCTCTCTTTCTACGCAAGACTTCTCCTCACAACTGCGCATCTCTTCACTCAACTCAATGAGCCGACTGCAAAGAAAATAAGATCAATGTAAGATAAAAACAGCTATAATATTTCAACAGCACAAAAATCATCATATCAAAATGATTTCTGAAGGATTATGTGACGCTAAAGAATGGAGCGATGGCTGCTGAACACAGAGGAATAAATTACCTTATAGAGTTATTTGAAATTCTAATAAGAATGAACATCTTAAAGATCATTGTCTAAATGCATTTTAATGCAATATGGTAAAAATAGATTGTATATATGGTATAAAGTAATTTATTATGGTAATATGAAAATGAATGAGGTAAAGATAAAGACTAGAACTGGGAAGAGAAATATATATCTTAAATGGTCAGAAATGCAGATTTTATTTACTTTATGCAAAATACAAATCTGTGATTCTGAAAGAAAACCTGACTGGGACTTTGTTTTAGCAGGGTTTGTGAGATTCACCCACTTTTTTCTTTTTTTAACAAATGAATTGATTTACAATTAAATTGAAAGAGAATTTCCAAAACTCAAGCATCATAAATTATTTAGAACATAATCCATAATTCAGACTAAAAATTATAAATAATGAACGTGAAGACTAGGCTGAGCTTCAGTGAACTGACTTATTTAAGGTGGCGATCTCCAACTCCAGCTGCCTTTTGTCTCTATTCTGTTTGGAGTAGCGCTGCCGAAGCTCCTCAGCAGTGGAGAGAGCCTCTGCTAACTGAGCCTCCTGAGGAGATGACACAAACACAGCAGTCAGAGTTTGCACTGCATGGCTCATACTAGCCAACTGCATAACAATCAAGACCGTAAAGTCCAGTCAACTGAACACACAAGTCAGCAGTGCAAAAATAAAATGAAGGTAATTTTGAGAATTATTATTTAATCAAGTAGCACTTTCCAAACCATTACTGTATTATATGAAACACTGTAGTTCATGTATTGATCTTCTTTCCAGTACCTTGTCCAGGAGTTGTGCAGAGAGCTGTGCAGCTGTATTCACGCTTTGTTCAGCCTGTTTCTTCTGGTCCTCCAAGACTTGTTTGTGGACGTCTCCGTCTCCTTCACAATGCTGCTTTAGCTCCCTCATCTGCTCCAGCAGGCCTTGCACCTCCTCCTGCTGATGTTGCAGTGTCTCTTCCAGCCTCTGTGCCACAGTTCAGACGTACATGATGTATCACTTTGTTTCAATAAAACCATGAGTAAGGTAAAAGTAAGCCTACTTGAATCTGAGACTCCAGCCTGTTATTTTCAGCTTCTTTCTTGTGCAGCTGATTCTGCAAGCGACTGCGGGTGGATTCAAGTACCTTTGACAGCTCTCCTGCAGTCCTCAGATGATCCTGTTATCACAAAACACACTTTTAAAAACATATCCTACTACACTGGAGCTAATCTGATGCAAATATACTATATCCAAGTATTTAGAGGCAATAAAACAAATTTAAATCAAATTCAAATTTTGTTTGTCACATACACAATCATACAGAGTACCATATGCAGTGAAATGATTTTGTGCGACCACATACATAAAACATAACATAGAAGAGTTTTATACAAACTAATAAAAATAAATAAGGGAATTAGTGAGATATCATTATTACCTTTTCATTTTCCAAATTCTCAGCCATATGATTGGCCTCTCTGTCCCTGTTGTGGAGTTTAGTCTCAAGTTTCTAGAAGAGAGAGTGGTAACACTTTACAATAAGGTGTCATTTGTGAACGTTGGTATAATGTATAAATTAACATGAACACTACATTTATTACACTCTTTATTAATCCTTGTTATAGTTAGTTAATAAAAATACAGTTTTTCATTGTTCATTTATGTTAGTTCATGGTGCATTAACTAATGTTAACAAACAAAACTTGTTTAAGTTGTTAAGTTTATAATTTTAATAATGCATTAATAAATGCTATAAATATAAATAAATTAATAAATAAATTAACACACACACACACACACATATATACACACTGTATATATTTATGTATTCTAAAAAGTAATTTTTTTCTTTGATGGAAAAGCTGAATTTTCAGCAGCCATTACTATTAGTATTCAATGTCACATGATTCTTCAGAAATTATTCTAATATGCCGATTTGGTCCATGAGAAAAAAATGTATTTATTATTTATGTTGAAATGAGTTGTGCTGCTTATTGTTTTTATAGAAACCCTGGAAAAATAATAGAGATTCCGTGATGAATAAAAAGTTCCAAATTTCAGCACTTCTTTTTTGAAATAGACTTTTTGTTTTGTAAAACGACTCGTCACTGTCAATTTAGAAAAATGTAAAATTTTTATTAAATGAAATGTATTTGTATTTGCAAGTTCACGTCTTTCTCACATATACATAAATATTTATGGAGAGAGAGAAATAAATGTTGGAGTTAGTTTACAAACCCTTTTCTCAGCCTCAGATTCTGCAAGTTTTCTCATTAGCATCTCCTTCTCGTCAAACAACCTCAGTGAATCTGTCTGTGGTGGAAAGGACAGACAAAACAGACATGTTTTGTTTAAAAAAAAAGTGCATATACACAATACATCAGCCTAAATATGAGACCAACTTAGATTTAGATTAGATTATATTAGACATTTTTGTACCTCCCGTCCATGCTGTTCCCTCAAAAGCCGCCTGAGAGTCCGGTTTGTCTCCACAAATGTGTCCAACTTTTGATCTAGTAGCTCATGTTGACGACCCAACTGATCAGAGTGCGTCTTTGACTGTTTTTTGTCCTGAATGCACAAAGTTTTTATTATTATTATTCAAGAGAAACCATTTCAGAGGTAACTGCAAAGTCTGGAGGCTGGCAACCTTCTTACCTTCTTAAGTTTGCCCACTGTTTCTCTCAACGTTGTCACTTGTTTGGCTACAGCCTGGCCATCTATCTCAGCTTCCACCAGCTTCCTCAGCAAAGTTTCTATCTCCTGGTGTGGAGGTCCTGTTTCTGATCTATCCACACAATTCACACATTTCAAGCATTTGCTCACAGCAACCCTAAAAAGAAGCTAATGTGTCAGAAAGAACTATACATCATATGTCCGGATTCAGCCTGTGTCCCATCTACATAGCTACGCAGATCAGCATTCTCACGCTTCGACCTCCTCAAGTCCTTGCCGGTTTCTTCAAGTCTTTCCCCATGCCGATCAATCAAACGTCGACAGACGCTCAACTGCTGTGACTTGTGCTTTAAGTGGTCCTCTGCCTGCCGTAGCTTTACCTGTGAAGATATAGCCATATAGAAATCCACAGTGTCAGCACGACGAACTATTAGTCTATCTTACAGTCATGATTAAGTACAATCCATACCTCATTTTTTATACAGTCAACCTCTGACATTAGACTTTCAATTTTTCTCTCATATTTGCAGATTACTCCTCTCACATCGTCCTCTTCACTGGACAGGTCAATGAGCCGCAGAGGAGGTGAAGAAGTGTCAGGAGCCCGTCCTGGGGTGATCTCTAAGCAGCAGGAAGCCCCCTGATGGAAATTCTTATTAAAAAAGTAACTTGTGCTGAAAAATAAGTTAGAATAGGACTTAACAAACCTCCAATTTGTATTCCCTTCGTCTTGAAGCCTTTCCAGGAGGAACCCAGGGAGCTCGGACCTTCACATTGGCAGTGGATCGTAAATTGCTTACTTTCCCCTGCTGGACAAGAGTTGTGATGAGGGATTTTAACAGCTCAGTAAATCACATGACACCAATGCACAAGGCATCACTCTGACCTGACTTTTCTGTGGACTCTTCTTTAGGTGGACATGCACAGATGTTGAGTCTGGGACATGAACATGAACGGGCGGAGAGGAGGACCTCGTTTTCATCCCTTTAACGCAGTAGGGCGATCTTTAACGTTATTTGTCCTAAGATCAAGACAAAGTTCACCCGAGATGTATCATTACAAATGAAAGAAAAGTAAAACTGAAGTGTCCTAAGATCAAGACAAAGTTCACCCGAGATGTATCATTACAAATGAAAGAAAAGTAAGTGTTATTATTAATCACACTTTCATATCTTTCAAACAAAACGACTATTAAGGTTAGTTCGCGTGTTTGTGCTACTAATCATTTCTCAGTCACTACGTAGTTATACGACCAGTTAAATAATCGTGATCGGTGACAGCATAT
The DNA here is from genome assembly GCA_032359435.1 of Enteromius unitaeniatus. Lineage (NCBI taxonomy): Eukaryota > Metazoa > Chordata > Actinopteri > Cypriniformes > Cyprinidae > Enteromius > Enteromius unitaeniatus. The sequence goes on along the minus strand of JAUMHI010000046.1, from coordinate 9,577,761 downwards.
TTATGTACTTTAATGCGATATGAATAAAAAATACCACTAACCTTAAAACAAGTCTGCAACGCTGCGTCCCCTGCGTGATGTTGTTTGCAGCACCCGGTAGACTCTCGCGTGGACAACAATAGCCGCCAATCGGAGACGCGAGTGACGCTCTAAATCCCGCCTTCGACAGTATTTCTGGCTTCTTATTGGCTGATTCGAAACTTCAGCGATGAAGGTTTGAGAAGTGCGTTTAACGCCCAATGGACTGAAGCTGATTAGGTTTCTATGCCAACGACGCGTTGCTATATGCCTCCTTTTTCAGCCGTTTTCATGCATACATTGCCATTTTATCTGTTGTGGCGACATTACAATAAACTAGTGAATTAGTGTATATTTTACCTTGTAGGAGAGTCTTACATAGCATGCGTTCGCTTTATTATTTCGAGAAAAATGACATAACAACTGACAACCATCTGTTTGAGATTTTTACTTTATTTCATTGACAAAAATGTATCACTTTTGTTGAATCAAAATGATGCAAGGTTCTTGGTTAACTGGTCAGTCCAAAAATGTCCAAAGCCACTTTCACATTTAAACCATTACTCAATAAGACCACATTATAAGTGAATCCCCTTGAAACCCCTAAGGTTGAAACGCATTAATTCAGCAGACCATACAGTAATCCACAGATTTTAAAGTCACTGCAACCTCAGATTGGACATTTATAAACAGAACATTAATGCAAACTGAGGTAGACATAAGCATCTACAGTGATCTATCAGGGCTGAGCTCTTCTGCTTAGGTAACGTACCCCATGATGAGAGAGGCGGCACTTCAGTATTAGAATAGGAACAAAACAGATATTCAAAAGAACAAGAGAGAGTAACTTATGTAAAGAAATTAACTGCCATTAACCTGTTTTCAAGCTTCAAATTAGTTCACAGAGATGGAAAAAACAATCCCTCTAATACCCATTCACAATATCTACAGATTACATGAGGAGGTTTTACTTTAAATAGCATTTGCTTAAGGTTGCACTTTGCTGCAAAGTAAAAAAAAACCTTATGAGAAATACAGTGTAGTTGCAAAACCAATTATGGTGGGGCAGCATTATATATATATATTTTAGTTTATCTTCAAATTTAATTCTTAGCTCTGTGAGTACAGTCTGAGCAAAGGATGAATGGATTCCAGTTTAATAACTGGACAATAATTAGTCTTTTAAGGTTTGCAAAAGCAGTAGACTACCATTCGATGGCATCAAGCCTGTTTTTTAACGTTGTGCTGTGGAATCAAGCGCTTCAAGTTGGTGCAGCGATAGCAGAAGCTTTGATTTTATGACTGTCGTTGAGTGGCCTTCTGCATGCGTTGGTACCAGTTCTTCACCTTGGTATGTTCCACCATATCATCAAATGCATGAAGGCCCTCCATAACCCTCAGAACACCAAACACGGCCTGTGTTGAAAACACACAGTGTAAGTGTGCATCTCCAACCATATCACAGTTAATTAAACGTGCAAGAAATAAAGAATCATAAATAATCCAATTTATATGCCTCAGATGTGTGAACAGGAAAAATAAACACTACCATGCAAAAGTTTGGTTCTCCAAAAAAAGAAAAAGAAATGAATGCTTTTGTTTAGCAGGTGTGCATTAAATTGACCAAAAGTGACAGTAAAGATTTTTATGATGTCACCAAACATTTCTATTTCAAATAAATGCTGTTCTTTCAACTTTATTTATGGTCATAAAAATAAATTTCAATACAAAATAAAAAAGTGCTGAATAAATAGCTTTTCATCAAAGGTATAAATTACACTTTGAAATACATTTAGATGAAAAAAATATTTGTAATAATATTTTTCAAATATAATTTTTTTTAAACTGTATTTTATATCAAATAAATTAAGCCTTTGTGATCGAAAGAGACTTCTTTCAACATAAAAAAAACCTTACGGACCCAAACTTTTATTTATGCATTTTAGACTTAAGGAACAACATATACCAGATCTGCAAGGTTGGGTTGATCGCCTCCCATGAATTTCCTGTTTTTTCCAATAGCTGCTACCCAGTCATTGACGGCCTTGTAGAGATCCTGCCTCACATCATCTTGCAGATGGTGTCTGTGTATTATGACAAGGTTAAACTTTATTACCCATACATTTTTGTAAAGATCTTTATTATGTATTATTAAAAAGGTTTAAAAGCATACTTGTTTTTCAATCTCTTTGAAATGATCCACATGGCAGCAGCTCCAAAATACTTAGCAAAGAATCCCTCAAATGTGCCAAATTTGCCTTCTCGCACTATGTAGTCAAAGGATGCAAGGGCTTCAGTGGGGGTGCGGTAAACATTTGGGGAAATTAGGTGAACCAGCCACTCATCTGTCCATTCCCGCCATTTAATCTCCTCTCTGGGCAAAACAAAACGTAATACAATAATTATGTTTGAATCTGTAAATTCAATTAAAAAGGATAACGGAGCAATCACTTTCGGGCATAACTGATTTGCTTTACTTTCTGGTGTCTTTTCCAGGATATAGACGATCAGCATCTGCGTCTCGCACCATGACCCAGTACTTATTGCCAAACTCTATCACGTCTTTACCACTGTCATTTTTTGTCTCCATCTCAGGATAAAAAGTGAGAATCTCAGATACTGTTTTTTCCCTAAAAGAAGCAGTGAACAAACAAATCAAAATTAGCATTTCTATTTACATTTATTTGCCTAAAGAAAAGCTACTAAAAGCTCAATTCTCCTCCAACACCAGGAAAACACCAAACTGTCAATTTCCAATCAATACTTTGAACAAAACATCATGTTTATAGTCATGTTTCATTGTGCTTTCTAAAGAACAATCATACTTGGGGGGGGGGGGGGGGGGGGTCCCAAAAAAAAAAATAAAAAAAGCTTAGTCACACTTTCAGATCCAATTCTTGCTATTAACAAACCTACAACTTTTGGGACAGTGGTTTAAGTCATTAAAACCACTTCATGACCGTGAACTTACATATAAAGCAGAAGATACTCACCTGCTGGCCAGGTACGTCTTCAAAACACTAATTATTACAGAGGAATCCTTGAGTTGCTGTTTTGATGTAAACAAAGAGAGGGACTTGATGAGCTGAAGCAACAAATATCAGAGAGATGACATCCATCATCTTTAGAAAGAAGCGAATCACTACATACCACCGTCCCGTTCACCATCAGGATGGGAACTTTTCTGTACGTGGACCACTTGATCTCCTTTCGCATAACGGGATTGACCTCCACAATTTCATATGGCAAACCATGATAATCCAGAAAGGCTCGCACCTTGCTGCAAAACGGACAGGTCTTATACTGATACAGAGTCAACTTCAGATCTGTCCCCAGCTCAGGTGCCTATTCAACACAAGTAAAAAAACCCAGTGAGCATACAACCCTACAAACAAGGGCACAACCAAATCCAAATACCTTTGTTTTTTCCTCTGCAAGGTGACGCTGAAGCGTGAGCTTGACGGTCTGGTACATGCCAAAACCTCCACCGAGCAAGAAGGCGCATCCCAGGACTCTCCCACTGCCACGCACCGGCGCAGCGAGCAACATTCTGGATCTGCATCCAGCTCCGCCGGTACCGTAAGCTCTCCCTTGGCATCTCACTGAGACTCTCGGCACTAACGCTGCGGTGTTCGTTACACGGCATGTCGGCGTGTCTGAAACTAACCGGGCGACCTTACTGAGCGTTCTTGCACAGGCCGCCGCCATCATGGTTTTTACATAAACTCTCACAAGTCTACGGCAAGCGCAGTGACAGCTGGACAACATGCTACAAGATAATAGCCGTTTCCTAATAGAAAGTTTACTCCCTCCAGAGGGCGCGAGGGGCTCAAAAACGGTGTGTGAAAAATGTTTTCGTTACAAAAGTGTATAGTAATAATTGCTTTTATATATTAAATGATTTGAAATTCAAATAAATAATATGTTTGAATAATCACGTGCTCTCCTAGCAGCGCGGAGAGAAATAACAGGTCACGTGTGCAAGGCATTGCGAAACCTTATTATTAAAATAACGAGATGAAAGAAACATCTGGGCGTCTTATGACTGCCTACTTTACTTTCGCTCTGCACAGTACTAATTTACCATAAACATTTCATCTGTTTTTGAACTTAACTGTGATTGACAGTACATAGTGTGTTCTAGAGTTGTTTGCTTGTTCAAAAATACCTGCACAGTAAATTATATTAGTATTAGGCATAATATTTATATATTACCCTAACAAGAAAGTCTCCAGCCTATCTGTTAGCATTCCCATTCATCTTAAAGGCAGCTGCTTAAAACCCTTCGTTAGTTTAATTCGCTTGTTAAAATGAAGTTTGCGCCAAGTTTTGTGTCATTTAAAAATTGTAGGAAAATTATAGGAAACTAAAAAAGTAATCCCTTTAAACCTTTTAAATATGTAATGTTGTTTAACCTTAAATTTTAAATCAGTTTATTAAATTTGAATACATTTACCAGCAATTATTTGTAACACGACAACAGAGTTAAAATACCCTTTTCATGATTTTAAAAACTATGTTAGCCAGATTCGGACACAGAGAAAACATCTACAATAATGTAGCCTAATTAAATTTTAGCAATATATGAAATCAACAACCTACGTGCTCTTTTAAGCTGTATAGTTACAGCATCTACCAGCAGGGATTAACTGGGCCAAGCTAACCCGGCAAACTTTGACCCTTCCCAGCAGGAGGCAACAATTTTAACATGTCTTTTCATGCATTTTACCAACATATTATTGATTTAGAACTATTAGTCACATTTTATCAATAGGCTATTCTTTCTTTTTCTAAGTAACTATGTTTTCATACTGCGTGTGTGTGTGGCAAAAGGAAAATGTTCTGTCAGGAAAAGGGGGAATTGTTTAACTGATGTTATAAACAAAGGAAAAGCTTTTAAGAATGTGCAGACAGTTGTTTACAGCGTATTATAATCGACAAGTCGTTGCACAATAAAGAGGATGCAGAATTTTTGTGGCATCCTCTTTGGCAACAGCATGTGTATCTGTCACCACATGTCTCATTGGTCTTCCAGTTAGAGGTCTAATAGATGCAGTTATTGCCAATATCATATATTAATTGAATGCCACTTAACAGATTCATCTTGCATGACATGTCTAGAAAGGATGCATATTTTAATAGAATCATTCTTAACAGTACAGAAGCTGTCTTCACGCTGTTAAAATCTGTCTGCTTCAACATGTGGCTGTTGAAGCACTGCCCTTGGAAAATTTTATCTTGAGAGAGAGAAGTTTCCCATCTACGTGTAACGTTTCTTCATGATTTCGTTCCTTGCCAGTGTCCTGAGGCCGAGTGGAACATTAAAGTGAACGGCTCCAACAGTTCCTCTCCAACACCACCCTGTTCTGTCTTTGTGTGGAGTTGGATCTCTGTGTGTGTTCAGACAGAAACTGTGCTTCCTTCCCTGCCCTGTTCCCTGTTCGGCAATTGTTTTGCGATGTCAGGTCATTTTTGTGAGAAAATGAAATAATGCATTAACAAAAATACAATAATAGGTTCACCTCAACAGAAGCTAAAATGTAAATTTTAAGTGATTTGCAATATAAGCATCATATTGCATGATAATAATAAGATACTCTGTAGTGATTACTGGCTTGTATTACATAATACACTACCTTTCATAAGTTTGGAGTCTGTATGAATTTTTTTAG
>JAUMHI010000046.1:9541513-9564115 GCA_032359435.1 Enteromius unitaeniatus | reverse complement strand
GACCACAAAACCAGTCTTAAGTCGCTGGGGTTTATTTGTAGCAGTATCCAAAAATACATTGCATGGGTCAAAATTATTGATTTTTTTTTTATGCCAAAAATCATTTGGAAATTAAGTAAAGATCATGTTCCATGAAGATCATTTGTAAAATTACTACTGTAAACATATCAAAATGTCATTTTTGATTTGTAAAATGCTTTGATAAGATATTAATTTGGACAACTTTAAAGGTGATTTTCTCAGTATTTAGATTTTTTTGCACCCTCCGATTCTAGATTTTCAAATAGATGTATCAAATATTGTCCTATCCTAACAATGTATCAATAGAAAGCTTATTTATTGAGCTTTCATATGATGTATACATCTCAGTTTTGTAAAATGTTACCTTATTACCTTATGTGGTCCAGGGTCACATATGATTATTTGATGAATATAATAGCATTTTTGGAACAGAAATATTTTATAATATTATAAATGTTTTTACTGTCACTTTTGATCAACGACTTATAAAATAAAATTAAAAAAACGTACCCCAGATTTCTGAATGGTGGTGTACAGTAATTGTAAACTGAAAATGTAGTTATTGGTTAATTCTAAGGACAACATTTATACTGAGAAAAGTACAAAATGCCTTAAATGAAATATAATGACACCAGTTCTCTCACAGTTGGAGAGTTCACAGAGCATATGAAGAAATAAACAGTATATGATGTGGATTTATGTGTATTCTTGTTGTTAGATTTATTTGGAAGGTGTTTTAAACCCGAGAGCTCTGATGCATAGAAAACATTCAGTATAATAACTCTGTGTGATCCCTCTGCATGGCAGCTGAGGAGCATGACTAACAACTGTTTCAATTCAACTAGAGACGCATGGTTATTCACATCCAGTTTGTGCTGCCTTGAATTATAGCTTATCAGAAGTACAGTAGTCACCAATACAAGCTTATGTGAATCTAAGAGTAACTGAGTTCAAGGTGCAAACATTTTAGCTTAGCTGGCTTCTATTCATCCCAATAATACAGTCAGTTTTGTGCTTTACACTGACACCTATTGGCCCCCGGCTGCTCTATGGATATTGAGTCTGTAACATTGTTTCATTAAGGTGTAATGTTTATGCTTTGTAAGGTGTTGCAGATACTTGCTATATTGTTGCAACTATAATCAGTACTAATAACAAGTAAAGTGCATGACATGACTCCAACTAGATTGATTTCTGAGGATTCTTTAAGGGGTAATAGAGCCAAAAAAAATCTGTCATTATTTACTCACCCCCATGTCATTCCAAAACCATAAGACCTTTGTTCATCTTGGGAACAAAAATGTATGTATTTTGATTAAATTGAACAGCTTTCTGGCCCTTCATGTGCAAAGTAAAACAAATATTAGCCTTTATTTAAGGCAAACATCGTTTTTTATGCGGTGGTCGATTTTGAGATTTTGGGCTAGTTTAGTCCCTCAAAATGTGTTCTTTCGAAATACTATAAAGAAAATGTTTAAAAAATACATTAAAATTATTATTTTATAACATTTTGTTTACTTGTGACCATAACTTTCTTCCCATATTTAAATCTTCAAATGCTGTTTTCTCCAAATGAGCTTTTTGTCATTTTCCGGTACCAATATCTCAGCGTATGTTGCACCTATGTACACCAAACTTTCCAGTTATACTCTCACTAGTATTCTGAAGATATTTACTGAGGGATTTGTTAATAAATCATTCCTGGCCTGAGTTATGCGACATTTTAAAGAAAAAAAATATGGCAAAAATCCCTATTTTTAAGGCTATGGATGGTATTTTTGATTTCCTAGGTAATGAAAGCAGATATCCTAAAATCCCTTTATTTTAATTTTTTTCATTTTGTGTAACAACAAACATTATTTTTGTTACTATATGTTATATAGATTATTTTTAATGATGTACTTAAAGCCCTTCTGGGACTTGAATGTGGCAGTTGATGAACGATATTAAGGTGATTAATTAATGACATATTTTTTATTTTTGGGTGAATTATCTAATAATTAGTGTGATACATCACTGCACTGCACCTTTAAGTTTTCAGTGCGGCTTCCAGCTTCCAGCACAGAGAAAGCTTTTTCCCTCACTTAGACAGCTGTCTTGTCAGATTTCACGATGTAATCATAATGGTTACTTCAGGGAAAACACCATCATCCCCAGCAGGTGCCTCAGACAGCTGCTGCTCTTTCTCGCAAAACACTATTCCTCTGGAGGGTTTCAGTTTCCTTGGGAGCTTTGCATCAGTGTTGCAGTCATGCCCGAAGAAATATGAGATACCAGTGTTTTCCAACAGAGGGCGCTATTAGTATGCATTCAAGCCAGGGCCATGGCATCGTTTTAAAGTGGTAACTAGGCTTGTAGCTCAACAAATATTTTGAGGTTGAAACATGAATAACCTATAATTAAGGTTGTTGATGTACAGTGTAGCTGGATGGATCAGGAAGAAAATATATTAACACGAGCATGAATCCACTTTGTACCAATATGAGTATTATATTAGTGGCATGATGTTCGCGTAAAACATGAAATGAAGCACTGCTTTTAAAATGTATGTTCTTTAAAATAAAAGTATTTTTATTGTTTGGTTTAGATATTTATCTGAACACCTCAAAGCCTAGTCACAATGCCAAAATTAACCTATGTGAAATGTATTTTGTATTCTTTACTCTTTTAGGCAATGTAAGTTTTGAAAGCACTGATTATTACTGTATTTTTAGTATTATTGTTTAGTTATTGTGTCGCTTTAATTATTTTGAGCAAATCCTTTTTTGTTCACAAATGCCTTTAATGTTTTAAGTCACAAAATAAATAATGCTCCATACAGTAGTTACATTGATTAGTCGCATAATTGCAATCGTTTATTTTTGGCATATGAGGCTACAAGTGAAAAAAAGTGATATTTTTAGTAGCTCACAGCAGTTTCCCGGAACTTGACGTCACGGTTTTAGTTATGGAAGGGGCGGAGCCAAGCGCGAGCTCAGAGGGGGGTGGATGAATGCGCTCAGAGGGGCGTGGCCTCGCCGCTCAGGGTATTCCCTTCAGCCAAACTCATACAAACAGTCGTCGCTACAGAAGTCTGGATGACAGTCACAGGACATGGAGTTCGTAATGAAATAATACACCGTAAACCGAGGTGGCAGTCTTTTAGTGATGGTCTACATTATGGGGATGCAGTCGGACGCCCTCGGTGTCAAACCCACGTCCCTGGACGAGCTGTTTGAGTCCAGCACATGGAAAATTAAAAACATTTGGGATGGGGTGAAGCTGGAGATCGCACCCGGAGATGGATGTCCGGTGGTCTTAAATAGTTTTACGCATTTGGACCCTGATCTGCCTGTCCTGGAGGTAATACACAGATTTAAACTTATTTCCCTTATTGTATGTATGTATGTATAGAGAGAGAAAGAGTGGGAGAGAAAGAGAGAGACAGTGTGCTTGTAGATGGACAACAATATCAATACAATATACTACAGTGTTATAAACATATTAAAAAAAAACTATATAATATAGTTTATTATTTCATTTTTTTTTTTTTAATTACATTTTGTGTGTATTTCTTATTTGAAATTGACGTTTTAATGATATATTTAGTTTATATATAAATAAATGTTTGGTGTCTTCCTCTTTTATTTCAAGGCATTTTTTTCAGCATGTATTGTTGTGCTGTAGATTGAGTGGTTTTGTTGTGCTTTGCTACTGTTTCTGTCTTTTATAGAAAATTGCGGTTTATAAACAATCAAATATGTTTGTTCCTCTGCCACCGCAGTTACAAATTCTGCTGATCTTATATGATTTTTGCTTATGTTTTCTTACGTGATCTTGAGGCGATATAAAAAGGATCTTGAGAAAAATATGAAAAGGCAGCATAAATGTATTGCACAGAAATCTCATTCTCTACGGCCTACATGAAGTAGCTAAATCAAAACTCCACCGTGATCTTGGCAAGAGCACTGGCTCACTCTGTTTTCCTCTTTTTCCAACTTTCCCCTCTCTTAATTCTCCTCAGAAAGGGCCATGGAAATAAAACAGTCAAATGAGAATCACGTCCCCTTCAGGCATTAGCACGATCTTTAGTCCTATACGTGTAGAGAAAAGTATTTATTATCTAGGAATTTTAGTGACCTCTTAATACAAGCCAATGCTATTGATGTTCTGTTATTTCTTTAGTTTGTTTATGATTAGATTGCATGCAACAGTGCAGATGTGTTAGCTGAGAACGGATGATTATGTTTGAGAACCTCTTATATAAGACATGACAACGTATTTACTTGTCAGTTGTGATGAAACACTTTCATTATTAATTTCTATTCTTGCCTTCTCAAGCTCTCCAGCGCAAGATGTTTTTCCTGGTGGTTTTTGAACGCGAGGAAATCATTTTATCACCTTTGCATTCACACATTTTTTTGACTGGTTTGTGAACAACATGTCCTCTTTTTATCTTGCATTTCAGTGGCAACAGCACATTGTTGTGACTTAAACAGCACTTTACACCGAAACGTGTTTACGACGTATAAGTCACATGCAAAAAGAAGGTTCCAGTGTGTCACAAGCCAGTAACCTTCTCTGGACTAAATCTAATCTGCTCTCATTACTCAATTAGTGATGGTTAAATCTCCCACTCGAGCCCTTCTTCTTTGTGAATGCAGTTTGTTTTCCTTCCTCATTACAGAAAGCAAAATATCTCTTCCATTTATTTTAAAGTGAAAATGGCTGACGTCCAAAAAGTTGACTCTTGGATAACCATGAGTGATGGATGGAGTAACTTTGCTGTAAATCCTTCTCTCTTATCTCTGTCTCTCTCATCCTCTTTCGTTTATGGCATGGGCTGTAAAAAATGGCACCGCAAGCACTTATCTCTGCTTTTATAGTGATTCAAGGCAGTTGATAGCTTGGCAAGAGCTCAGAGTTGGTTACATCAGCCCTAAAGATCTAAACCAAATCAGCCAGATGTACTCTTGTATAAAGGATCTTTACAAGCTCAGTACACAGAGCAGCTAATCTCTTAACGTAACAGCTGCCATAAAGGATCCAGTGTAAGATCTTATGTAAGAGCACTTTAACACTCTTATTGTCAAAAATGGACCATTGTCGAAAAATGTTACGATCAACTTGAAAGAGTGACTAGATAGTTTGTTTACTCAAAAATATGCCTGAATTTTAGATTGATTGGCTTGAAGAGTACTATTTGGAGCCAAATTTGAGCAATAGAAGCTGACAATTGTTCATATATTATCTTTTAATCTTGACACTTAAAAAAAATTGGCTTAATGTTTTTTTAGAAACCATAATTAATTTGTTTCAGAAGTCTTTGATGAATAGTTTCAAAAGCACTGTTTTTTTGGAATAGAAATATGTTTTCAACATTATCATTGTCAATGTTAGCAAACTACTATACCCAAACTTCACTATTGTAAATGTTCTTTGATAGTTTACCAGCGAACAGTGGTACTTTTGTCACTGACTTTTCAATTTAATACATTTTGTCTTTGTTCTTCCGTGTTTGTTAAAAGTGTTTACAAATTCTGCATTTTTCTTAAAGAGCCCTTTGTGTAATAGATTGAATTCGGAACGTCATAATGGGGCCAGTAGAGCCGAGCTTTGTATAATGAGGAGAACAGACAGGGGTTACATTGACACATACAGAGATGCTTTTGTCGTGAAAGATCTCTTGAAAGGAAAGAGAGGGATGAGAGGGAGGAATAGTGGGATGGCAATAAAGAGAAAACAAGGATGTGAGAGGCAGGAAAGGGAAAAGTAATAGGAATACGTAGGTGTGCATTGATGTAATTAAACAATTGCACAAGGTGTAAAATATAAATACTTCATACGTCAGGGTTAAATCAGGTTGTTGTTCAATTTAGAAAAGCAGCTCAACTAGTAGAGCATAGTACTACGCATGAGTTCAGTTCCCTGGAAACACACATACTGATCAAATGTAGAGTTTGAATTCACTGTAAATCACTTTAAATAAATGGTCTGGCCAGGAATTAAAAAAAAAATCACCTTTTGTGTTCCAAACAAAACAAAACAGAAACAAAAATATACATTTTGTTCACATATTTTGTTTTTCATATAGAATGTAGACAAATACATTTCTGCGATGTGCAGAAAAGATCTGCTCTCAGAATAATGCCATACTTTCCTTATATCTTCATCTGTGATATACCGGAGCCAGACAGCAACCGCGGTAAATCTTTTTCCAAGGCTTTTATTGGAGAATTCCTTCCTTAGCTCTGCTAATCTCATTCTGAAGTGCTGGAGCAGATTTCACAAAAACCTTGACACAACCAAAACACAGGCACCAGCAGCATCTATTTATTATCAACAACATCCAAGCCAGGAAAAATACTGATAATCCCATTTATCAAGTGTAAAATAATAACAGTGTGCAATCAATAAATAAAAGCTCATCAGTGGTTAATGATTTTAATTAGCTCAGTGATGTTTTTCACGTTGTGGTGAAAGTTGATGCTCAGTAAAACTGTAACATTACAAAATACTTGTAAATGAATGATTTGCAAGTAATGTTTTGTATATTTAAAAATCTCATTTGTTTTTTGTTGAATTTCAGCAGCTATTACTCCAGTCTTTAGTGTCACATGATTCTTCAGAAATCATTCTGTTAAGAGAATTATGACACTTTTTTAATTTGTATTTGTATTTTGTTTTTGAATACACTTTTTTTTATAACAATGTAATAATCTTTACAGTCTCTTGACAGTAAATTGAATGCATCCTTGCTAAAAATCATTTTAAAAACCTTATTCCAAGCAGTTATTCCAAACCAAATGGTATTATTATTGAACTGTCACATTATTTATTTCAGTCTGTGAACATAATAAATCCATGGTTCAAAAAAGTTAGAAGTCTTCAACAGAATATGGTGGTTAATAATTACCTTTTTACCTTTCTCTGCCTTTTTTCCTCTGTAGATTGAATCTGGCCATCACTCTGTGCTGAGGTTTAATGTGCTGTAACCGAGTGTGCTGAAAAACCTACTGAGCAATGCCAAAATACACAGACTGCAGCTTCGCTCTGTGTATCTCTCTTTAGGTTAATAACTTGTACAGGACTGTGAATCTTGAGAGAACACGTGAAACATTATCCGAATCCTTGACCCTCATGGCACAAATAAGCATGATTTTTCTCCTGACCATTGCTAACAGAAAAGAGCTCTGGTCGGAGCTTACAGTGGCCTAAGCTGTTATCTGTTCAAGCCATTTATAAATATTGTATTACGAGATAAAATCATTTTCAGAGACAATATTTGTCACAGCGTGTCCTACCCAGCCAAGGCAATAAAAGCAAACATGTGCTGAGGTATTTAGACAATGTTATGACACATAATAAAAATATGAATGAATGGTAGCCTTTTGAAGCCAGGCTTATTAATGATCAGCAGGAGGACAAGCAGATTGATCACCGCTTCGAATTCCTTTCTTCTGTTTCCTTTCTCACTTTAAATTTTTACAACATTATAGCAGTTCGTGCCGGACATGTTTTTGCATTATGTAATTTCATTCACTTTTAGTCACCAGATGGACACCTTTGACAAGTTTAAAACCAGTTCAAAAAGATGCATTTAAAAAAAATTGTATTACTTTTAACTTGATAAAAAATGTCTTGTGAATAGTTGCGGCATGTCGAGATAAACCAAGCTGTCAAAAACACCTCCTGTTGATATCTATTTTTAATATAATCTTGTTTTTCTTGATATTGCAGAGTTGCAGAGCACATGTAATAAGGGCGTGTCCTCTACCATCTTGTATCTCCTCCCTGATTTTGACAGGAAGAATTCTGCATTGTTTTTGTGTTTTTATTTTTTGTGTGAGTTGTTTGTGAAGGATGCAGCTGTCTAGGAAGCTGTTAGGCTGTAACTTTTTAGCACTCTTTGTCTTTTCACAGGAAACCCTGTGACTTTAGTTGGATCAGAGGTACTCGAGGTGTTCACAGAGCAGAGTAAACGCGTTCTGTCAGGCTTTCGTGACTGCGATCACTGCGTACAATATCATTATAAACAAATGAATTTAGGTAAAATGCAAACCTGTGATTAGTGGTAAACCGTATTCACCATATAAACATTTCTTGGCTTTCTCTGACTGTCTGTAGTAGTGAGGTGGATTTTCCCTTTAGAAAGTACAGCTGAGTGTAGGTCCTGTTTCTGTTTTGAAACACCAAATGTCAAAGTGGGATCTTAGTGCTCTGGTGTTATGTCAGGCCCACCCCCCGTTTTTCAGCCCTTGATCCTACTATTGGCCACAAGTTTTATCCTGAGTTAGAGGGGCTTTCCGAAGTATGTGTGATTTCACTTTTTGTTTTGGTTTATTGTTTTGCTGAGGTGGTCTACTTTCCCCTTTCTGTAGTTACTTGCACCAAGATAATCTCATAAAACAATATAATATAATATAGATGTGAGGTTGCTTACAATAAGTCCCTCTTACAATATAATATAATATAATATAATTTAATGGACACCCATTCAGGGAGTTTCCTTGCCTACAGCTTGGTTGGATTGATAATATATCTATATCTACTTTTAGTTATTTCTTAATTTACCTTATCTTGGAATATAATGTAAAATATATATATATATATATATATATATATATATATATGTGTGTGTGTGTGTGTGTGTGTGTGTATGTGTGTGTGTGTGAGGTGGTTTACTATACCCTTTTATTCATGTCTTCATTTACTTACACTAAGTCCATTTTTAAATATAATATAATATAATAAACTATAAATCGAGATAAATCATCTCACATTTACATCTTGTATTTTTTACAGGTTTATGTAACACATCTGAAACTGAAAGGAGCGTTGTTCCTTTTTTTGCCCATTGATTCACTTGCACAATACCACAGCAACGATATTTAGCAGAAACTGTAATGTGGCATGTGTGTTTGTTACCATAGCTACTCCTGGACAGGTCCCTGGGGTTGGGTTATCTGTTTAAGCAGTCATCTCTTCTAGAGAAGGCGGTTCTAATGACCATGCACTGACTCACACCCACACTTACACAGGATACACCCTCACACAACTGGCTCACTGCCTAAGGCAAAGCTTACGGTCACTTCCCACAGTTCCCTGGGAGTTCCCTCTTACTTTCCATAATGACGTCAAGTACAGTACTTGAGTTAGTTGCAAATTACTAACTGCAAACTTTCTCAATTTAGGATTATATACGAGATCCCTATGGAATAAAAGATACTAAAAAGTCATAATCATTTATCTTTGTTGGTCAGAGAGTGAATTTAGACTCAAATGTTTCAGACCATTTGTTTATACCATACATTTGGTACAATCATACTTTACCCATTATAATAGGTGTCTGAGACCACTGTCCTACTAGCCAGCGAAGCTACTAAGTGCATATTTAAGATGTGGAGTTAAAGGGCTGGGTTAGCCATGTGACAGTGGCTGATAAAGAGCCACAATCTTGGTCTTGTGTGCTGTGTGTGGATTAAGGAAATGAGCAGTAATCCCCAGCTCACCCCTTAAAGCCCTTGCTGCACTAAAACTGTATGACCTTATAAATTCACAAACTAAATGCAGTGAGAAGAATAGCACTTGAAAAATAATCATCTTTGCTGCCATTAGTTATTATAAGATGCTCTTTGTGAGACTGAATGGTGGAATGTACTTTTGTCTTGACTTTTTATTACATGACACTCTAGAATACTTGATTCTGATTGGTTAGTCACATTTATTAGTGACCACAAAACCCTTTTTTCATCTGCAGAGCTCGGTTCAGGAGATCGGAGAGGAGGTAGAAGACGGAGCCGTTTATACCATCACACTCCGAAAAGTGCAGCTCCACCAGACGGCTAGTAAAGGCCAGCGATGGCTGGGTGTGGAGACAGACTCGGCCCTCAGTTTATACGAGACATGCAAGGGTCGGACCATTAAAGCTGGCACACTGGAGAAACTGGTGGAGTACATGGTTTCGGCTTTCAGAGGAAAGGACTATACATACGTTACTATTTTCCTCTGCACCTACCGAGCTTTCGCCACCACCAAACAAGTGCTGGACCTGCTGCTTAACAGGTAAACAAGCCATCAATCCCAAGTATATTTGGAAATATAAAGTCATACGCTGTTATGTTACTTAAAATGCGTTCTTATCTACGTTAGGTATGCCAAACTGCATGAGCAGCCAGTCTCAGGCAAGTCAAAAGTCTCCTCAGACGACCACACAGAGCTTAAAAAGTAAGTAATTACGTTTCTTTAATTAATATCTTTTTAGTTTATATTGGTTATACTGTATGTTGGTGTATACTATAATACCTAAACATGACTGTTTTTTGAATTTTAATATTAATGCATTCTTTTTTTTTATGTGCTTGACAGTACCGTCTCATCTATCCTGGGTGCATGGCTGGATCAGTACTCTGAGGATTTCTGGAGCCCTCCTGACCATCGATGCCTGCAGAGCCTCATATCCTACTTGCAAATTAACTTCTCTGGCTCAGACCTCGAGAGACGAGCCCATAACCTGCTGGAACACTTCCAGCATCGGCAACACACCGAGGTTGAGCTTGAAGGTACTAAAAATAAAGTAATCCACTGATTCAATCAATCCCTTTTATTTATATGGCGCTTTTAACAATACAGATTGTAGCAAAGCACTGAACATTATCAACTAGGAGAACAGATTCTCATATTAAAGGCTGAACAACTGAAGCAGTCTTTCAAACTGATGTAACTTGCCTCGTCCTTGCAGGTGATCTGTGCCCCTGTCCCTTTGCCACACCAGAAGAGAGCAGCTTGGATGATGAATTCTCTCCCTCACATTTCATGTCCTTCAGTCCTGCCCTAGTCGCTGAGCAGTTAACAGTCATGGATGCGGTAAGAGGTCAAGAAATTGTCAGTCTTTCCTAGTGGCACGGGTTTATATAATCTAGTGGTTGAGGATCTGAGGAAGGATAAAATGGGTTGAAAAAGAGTAGGCAAACTGCTAAGAGCATAAGCACAATCCAGTACCCTAACCTTTATTCAAGCTGTTTAGTCTCATGCTGCTTTATGGGACCTGTTTATGCACAAAGTATATGGAAGCGTTTAAAGATTAAGGTCAGCTGAGAGAATTAAACTTGGGAAAATGATTCACTTTAGTCATTACATGCCATAAATGTAAATAAAGTTGTCCTGAAAACCATTCTCAAGGCTCAAATCAAAATAAACCGGTTACTGCAATTCAACTCATTGTCTTTCACAGGAGCTGTTTAAGAGGGTTGTTCCATACCATTGTTTGGGTGGCATATGGTCCCAGCGAGATAAGAAGGGCAAAGAGCACCTAGCACCGACCATTCGTGCCACTGTTGCTCAGTTCAACAGTGTGACCAACTGTGTGATTGCCACCTGCCTGGATAACAGGTCTCTCAGACCCTTTCAAAGAGCGAAGCGCATTGAACACTGGATAGAAGTGGCCAGGGTGAGGCACCATTTTAACTTTTCTCATTGAATATAGTGCAACAGATTCTTTGAAAAAGCCTCTAACAAAAACTCCAAAATCATACATTTCACTTCTCAGACTTATTTTCGTTCAGTTTCATCGCACAGTACAATACTTTGTTATGCTACTCTTTAACCGTAGTACATCATTTATAGTACTAATATAGTTACCATAGGAATGTTTTTAAGTGAGCTGGGGTGCAAAAATGACCCATGCGCTGCATGGGGGTGCTTCTCAAAAAGTGATGCGAAGAGGCAACTCAAATGGTGAACCACAATTTTAATTGCTAAACCTAGGAAAGCCCTAGTGACCACATTACAACACTCTGAAAGCATCAAGCTACCACATGTAAATTCTCTAAAAACACCCAAGGAAACGTAGCATTATGGCAGCAGGTTTTGCATAGGCATGGGCCTATTGTTTCTTTATTATAGGAGCATGTATAGGGCATAATTATTTTTCTCAAGCAGTCCATAAGTGTTATAGGTAATTAATATCTTTTTGTTTATCTTGCCATCAGAAATGCCGTATCCTGAAGAGCTTCTCTTCTCTGAAAGCCATCCTGTCCGCCTTGCAGAGTAATGCCATCCACAGACTGAGGAGAACCTGGGAGGATGTGTCCCGGTAAGAGTTTGAGTGTATTTTTGTCAGTAATGATTAGCCGCAGTCAAGGATAATACTTTAGCATTAGCATTAGCCACTGATTAACAGTAGCAGTCTTTGTGCTTGCTGTTTGTGTGTTTTGTCATACAAAACTTTAGTTAAAGCTCAACGTTCTTTATAAATCACTTGTTGTATAGTGAGGCTTTGGTGATAGAGGATGAAATTGTGCAGTGTACAGTGGTTGGATTTCAGATGTAGCAGTTTCTGACTTGGACCGATTTTCTTCTGCTTACAGGGAAAGCTATCGCACTTTCCAGGAGCTGTCTGAAATTTTCTCAGATGATAATAATTATTCCCTCAGCAGAGAGCTTCTCATTAAGGTGAGTAAACTGGTTGTTGAAGGGGACTGTGTGTGTTTTGCTCACAATTGTTCCCAAAACGTTTCCAAAAGTTCCCCCACACACATCTTATCTGTACCAAATGGGTAAAATTACACCCTGAAATAAATAGATCAAAATAATAAACTTACAGTCACACTTACAATATAATACCATTTTGTGTTTGCTATTTGCAATGGTTACTATTTACCATTTAGTAAATGTTTCCATTTCAAAAATCTAGTCACGTTGTAAGTCACATGTTCACTCAGCGTTTTTCAAATTTCTAAAAGTGCACTATAAGCCACCAACGTTCGCAGTATATGCTGTTGGTGGAAGAGAGGATGTGGTTATGTCAGAGTGTCATCCACAGGAAAGCGTAGTGACTTACCAGTCTTTTCATTGCCTTTAAAACTATGTTTCTATAGCAATCACAGGGTAAACAGAAAAGCTGTATTCAATTGCATAGTATGTGCAGCCTGCTGGCTCAATGTCTTGCTTTCTATGGCCTGCTGAGTTTTGTTGAGTACAGCTTCAAATGCCTTTGTTGCACTTTTCACCAGTTGGCATGCTTCTGCATTTGATAGACGTCTTGAAAAGAATCCATTAGTGTTAAAAGCATTATGCAAGTTTGAACAGAGTGAATTTTGTGCTGTAATTTTGTTCGCAGCACTGCTGCTAGTCATATGTATTGTGTAAGAGAAGACTCGTTTTTAGAGAATATATACCTTGTATAAGAGAATATATATATATATATATATATATATACAGCATATACAATATTTTATATTATTCTTTACGCAATCAAATAAGTAATACTTTAATACTTTTATTCAGTAAAGATGCATCAAAAGTGACAGTACATATATATATATATATATATATGTAACAACATGTTTCTATAAAAATATTAAGCATTTTTTGCAATGATAAGAATAAAGCTTGTCTGTACATTGATTACTAAAGGACTACTAATACTACCATGTCAAATTCAGTTTTTGCCATCACAGGAAGAAATGTAAATATATTGAAAAAGAAATTGTTATTATAAATTGTAATAATAACACAATATTTCTATTTTTACTGTATTTATGATCATATAAATGCAATTTTGGTAAACAAAAGAGAATTCAAAAACTGTAAACCTTTGAAAAGTGGTGTACATTTTGCATTGTCTTATGCAACTAAATTTCACAGAACAAAACAACACACACAAAAAAAAGACAAAAACACTGAAATATTGCAATGTTTTGTTAGTGAAATTGACACAAATAGACCTTGTTGTGGCAACCTGACGTTCTATTACATGAACATGACTCACAAATTTTGAGAATGAAAAATAGATACAGTTGTATTGATTTTATCTAGAAATCTTCACCGCAGAATTGACTTCTGAAACTGAGCTGTCCCGATAGAGGGGAACCAAGCATGACAACAGCTTTCCTTTACGCACGTTCAACATTAGAGAGCAAAACTAGAGCAGAACATTGGAAAGCATCCATGGAATGTGTGCTGGGGCCGAGAACCTAGCATTTGCTGCTGTTTGTTGTTAGGAAATCCTTGGATGAGGTCATAGACCTCATAAACGCCCCTCCTTAAATACCTAAGGGTTTCCCCCGGGTGTTGGCTGGCTCTATCACTAAACACCATACAGCCAAACTTCACGTTCATTCTGCGTCATGGTATATATCATGACAGTGCAGTCTTAAGATTCCACTTTGACAGGCTTATCTCATTTTAGGTTATACCACTGCGTCAATGTAAATTCTTACCCTTTTGAAAGCCAAAATGATAATTCAAAACTGATGTCTCCACAGGAGGGCACTTCCAAATCTGCCATCGTCGAGATTAACCACAAAGGAGCTCAGAGGAGACACCAACATCAAAGAGACATGGTATGTACAGAAATAAATGTCACATAATGTCAGTCGAACTTGATATTTTATGAGCAACAGTGCCCTCTTATGGTCAAAACTGGTCATCTATTCCATTTTTAGGGTTCAATAAGAAACTGCCCTGAATGGAACTGTAAACAGTATGTTTATTTATTTGTTTATTTAGTGTTTATTTTCTTCTTACGGCTGTTTAGGGTGTTGTACAAGGAACTATTCCATACCTTGGCACTTTTCTGACTGATCTAGTCATGTTGGATACTGCTATGAAAGACCACCTTGAGGTAATAGTTCTGTGGTGCTATGTAATATTTTTTTAGAAATTATGAAATATTCTTTTATTTCTCACTATATATATATATATATATATATATATATATATACCACTTTATTTTTGGGTCTTATAACTAGTTGCTTATCTGCATGCATATTACTAGATTATTAGCCATTTAATAGTAGTAATTAAGCACATATTAATGCCTTATTCTACATCCCTAATTCTACCCAATACCTACATTTATCAACTACCTCACTAACTATTAATAAGCAGAAAATTATGAATTTATTGAGGGAAAAACATAATTAATAAGTTCTATACTGTTTTGTTTTTCAGGTTGGGCTGATCAACTTTGAGAAGAGAAGGAAGGTGAGTCACAGAGGAACAATATTGGAATGTATTAAAAAATTACTAGAACTTTTCAGGTACTAAATGATAAAACATTGATAGTTTAATGATCTCAGAGATTTAATGCAGCACATGGCATAAATGCGCACACCTATAATAAACAGAATGTTATTTCCGGTTGGTGTGGGCACAAATAATAGTTATCATCAATCTTGGCCTTAAGAGGAACACTTTTAATGAAAAAAGTAACATGAATAAAAGTAAAGGAATTAAGTGCTTTGTTTTTTGTTTTTTAGGAATTTGAAATAATTGCTCAGATCAAGCTGCTTCAACTGACATGCAATTATTACAACTTCACCAAAAACCAGCGCTTCATTGAATGGTTCAAGAGGGTTGAGAGACTTACAGAGACTGATAGGTGAGAAAGACGGAATATGACTACATAGGATATGATATGAAAGCAAATGATTTGAGAGATATGCTGGAGATAAAAATGTGAGATATTTTATGCATTTAACATCTACGTCTTTTCTGTTTCAGCTACTCTATGTCCTGTGATATCGAACCACCATCTGAGTCCTTGTGCAAAAAGAACGGGGGCATCATCAAACGCATGAGCGAGGAGTCGGGTTACAGCAGCGCAGGGACGTCACACTCAAAGTCCTTTGAGCAGCCACGTTTAAGCCAGTTCAAAGACTGCTTTAAAGACGGAGCAGATTCCCTCAGCCTCACCTCGGCGGGATCCAGCAGCTCAGACGTGGAGGAGACGAGTCTCAGTCTGCTCAACTCCCCAGAAACAGGAAGTCAAAGAGTAAGGCCATATTGTTTATTTACATACCAAATAGCATGCTTATCAAACATTGTTAAAAAAAAATCCATCATTACTGGCAGTGATACATTAAATACCAGTACTATACCTGTTATTGGTCATAAGTAAAGATATTTTAATTTGAAGATTTTGACTGATTTGTATTTTCCACTAATATACATAGTTGACTCTGTGTTAACCTGACTACTGAATCTTTCTCCAGACATCCACACCAACTGTGAAACATTTTACATCAACCTCTGATACAGGGGAGCTTGCTTCTGATTCCTCTTCCAAGGTATTAGCATTTTCTTGAGCTTTTTTATAAAATATAATACTTGTTTTTATGAGCTTTAAACATTCTTTTCTATATTTTCCAGCTATGGGAACCATCCACTCCTTCATCTTTGGAGGCCTCTGGATCAGGCCTGGGTTTGGAGTCTGGCTGCAGCAGCTCCACTTCCTCTTCTTCATCCTCAGTCTCCGTCTCTACAGGCCAGACCTTCCATTTTCACAAGCGGTCGGTCTCTGGTGTCTCTGATTACTCGTCTCTCTCCTTGCCGCTGTACAACCAGCAGGTGAACGACTGCTGCATCATCAGAGTCAGCCTTGACACGGACAACGGCAACATGTACAAGAGCATCCTGGTGAGTGAGAGGCGTTATAGCAGATAATAAAGAAAAGATGGTGAGGCAGTGGGAAAATTAATCTTGATGATTGTGTTTTGCAGGTCACCAGTCAGGACAAAACCCCGGGTGTCATTAGGAAAGCTATGGCCAAGCACAACCTGGACAATGACAAGCCAGAAGACTATGAGCTGTTACAGACGGTATCCAAGCATAAAGGTAAAAACCCGAAACAGGAAGTTGGGGCTGCAAGTATTAAAAAGGGGTATATTGGTATAAATAGACTTTAACAGTCTGCCAAATGTTTTATTTGCTCTTAGTTATACTGTAGCTAGATGATGGCAGGTTGTATTTATCAGACAGATTAATGTTTTACATATTTATTGTAATTTCAATTATGCCTATATATGAGAAATGTTTAGTTACCATTTTAGAGTACGTTACATTTCAAATAGTCTGAAATCTAACATGCTCTAAAAGCTCCAGTTTTAAGTTTAAAAACATTTTCGGTTCCAAGGTTCGGCATGTTGGTATTTCTAACCTTTTTTTGTCTTCCACAGAACTCAAAATCCCAGATAACGGAAACGTTTTCTACGCCATGAACTCATGTGCCAACTACGACTTCTTGCTGCGAAAGCGTGGCACCCCCAAAACCTGCCGCTCGAAGAGCTCGCCGAGCTTGACTCTACCACGCATGAAGCAGAAAGGGTTCAAAATACCCAAGGGCTTCTTCTGAAAGTGTTCTGAAGCTGTTGGACATAACCAAGAGTCACTTTATTAACCGCCGACAGTGTTATCTGGATCTTTTATCCAATGAATTTACTGCACAATTGAGCTGCTCGTTTCTTGTAGGAAGCGGCCCCTGTGTTTCTTGTCCCTACGGACTACGTGACAAGCACAGGAGGACCACTGTGTTTCTTACAAGGTTTGCCTTAAGACTGCACATTAGAGGCACACTGTGTGTGAGAAGCATTTACCAGATGCAGTCGTTCACGCATGAGCACACTAAGCAAAGACATTTCAAGCACTTTAGAAAGGTCCTGAAAACAGGAGAGTAGTGATGTGGTCCTTGGTCCTTTTCAAATTCAAAATGGATTTTCTATTGATTCATCATCATACAGACTCTCCCTTCAGACTCAATAGCAAAATTTGCTATCACAGTCTCGTGGTATAGCTACAATATTACATGTACAGTAAAACCATGTAAATTGTACAGTGTTTTGTTGCTTTTTGTTCTTTTACATGGCTGTTTTGACTGTTGCTGCTGCCAGTTTAGCTTGCCTGTTTTCCTGTAACTGATTACAAACTGAAACTAACCTTTCAGGCAATAATCAGATCCCTCAAGACTGAAAGATTCTCTTTTGACGGCTAAGTGACTTGATTAAAGTCACATTTGAGCATGAGGAGATGACAGGTCTGGGCTGCAGGACTTACACTGTTATTTATGTTTATTAAATAACCATAAATAATATGACTTGTGCTTATTATTAATGTATATAAATGCAAATGTTGCTATCGAAGTCTTAGAAATATATCAATGCCAAAGCCGTTCTCTTTAATTTGCAGCTGGCCTCTCTCTGTGATTCACATTATAACGCTGTAACTCTACAGAAAGGCTTTTTTGTACCAAACACTGTGAGTGGCTTCACCCTGCTAAGCCTTTTGCGTTGTGAATTAAATCCGTGAGTGCTTTCTTACCATGTGACGTGACTAATATGATGAGCAGAGAATTTGAGGGGATGTTGTTTGTATCAGGAGAGATTTCAGATGTTTACTCAGCCAGAGGTGAATGTTAGCATGTGCGCTGTCTCATCTGAGAGAAACAATGTAGAGGAATTGATATTGTAATACAAGTGTTGGTGATTTTTTGCTACTATGCCAACTAGCTGAACTGGAACAAAATATAGATTGTGCGCAATCTATGATTTATAAAAAGATCAAAATGCATGGAAAAAGTGAATGCCAATGGTGATTTCACTGTTAAAAATGAATGCTGTCAGGAAACTACAACCACAAAGTGAAATTCTCCTGCCTGCAGCTTCAACACGTGCCATATCCAGACCATCCTGTTTTTACCCGTTTGTATGTCTAAATCTAACTCTTAATGTCAATGTCAAAGTTTGAATGTTCAATTCCAGTTTGTGCCATTGCCCCAGTTTTATTTATATGTTTGTAATTGTTTTATTTATAATTTTATTGTTGTGGAGATAATTAATAAATGCACCTTTGTATGTACAGAAAAGCACTACATTTTTTAAGAACTTACAAATAAATGTGGAGGGCGCAGAGACCCCAGAACTTGATGCTTCTGTGTTTGTTTTGATTTCACCTACACAAATATAGATTTAGATCCCTTAGCTAGAGAAAATGTCAGACAAGCAAATATGGCATCAGTAATACATATTAAAACAGGTTAAAAGGAACAATACATGGAATAATAATAAATACTAAAGAGTGTCATACAAATGCAGCAATTACATCTGCATTAAAGTTTGAAGCTCGCTTTTAATGCTTCAGCAGGATGGCCAAACTTTCCAGAGGAAGGATGTTTTTTTGGGGATTATCTTGAGGTTTGAGGTATCTGAATTTTTTGGATGGAGGTGTGTAAGCCAAGGGAAGGGTGTCATTGTGAGGGGTATGATAGTCAAGGAGTCTAGAAATGGCTCATCCTGTATGGCAAGTGGGTTCTTACATTTGTGACCCTGGACCACAAAACCAGTCTTAAGTCGCTAGGGTATGTTTGTAGCAATAGCCTAAAAGACAAGTGAAGATAATGTTCCATGAAGTTATTTAATCAATTTCTTACTAAAAATATATTAAAACCTAATTTTTGATTAGTAAAATTCATTGATAAGATCTAATTTGGACAACTTTAAAGGTGATTTTCTCAGCATTTAGATTTTTCTCTACCCTCAGATTCCAGTTTTTTATATAGTTGTATCTTCATCAAATGTTGCCCTATCCATCCAAATCACACATCAATGGAAAGCGTATTTATTCAGCTTTCAGATCATATATATCTCTGAAAATTAACACTTATGACTGGTTTTGTTGTCCAGGGTCACATTTTACGCAGTAAACTCTCAAAGCTTTGCATTTTCTTTGTCTTGCTGGTGTCTTTGTAAAGGGAATGATGCTGTCACTGGGAGGCGTGCTGCTAGTGTCCACTGCCTCACAAACTTAAAATGACCGATAATTTTCATATGTCCTTTAGAGAATGGGTATAATTTATTTAATTGATTTATTCATGATCATGTGCCACCAGCCACAGTTTTTACACAATAAAAACATTCGTAATACAACTATAATTTCTAAGGTTGGATAAAATATGCAAATTGTGTGACAGGGGAAGAGAAATCATGGCCACAAGTTAACTGTAGCACTTTGGAAATTAGACAACATACACACCACAAACCATTTCTGACTGATATTTCCTAATGCGGAATTAGGGATCCTACCAGATGATATCTTATTTGTTTTTTACTTTGGCTATTGCTTTGTCTACATGCACTCAATGTTTCTACATGTTTTCTACACTCTACATGTTTCAATTTTTAATTTTTTTATCTGAACATCTGGGACTGGTGTTTGAAGATTTGACTTTGCAAACAGAGGAATGTTTAGACTTGTAGTTAAAAAAGGGCTGACTTTGTGCTAACAATGAGATGGGTTTAGACAGACAGATTACCAGGTCTACCATACATGAAGTCAATCAAAAAACTGAATACAGTATTAACACTTTGCATATCAATATGAAATTTGAAAGCCAACTTAAAGTTTTGTCTTAGTTTCATAAGTACAAGTAGAAATTGTGGCATATAATATATGTGCCTGTTCAATTTATCATTTTTCTAGAGAATATGTGTTTGTGGGACTGTTTCTGGTTGTCTGAAAAATCTGCAGAAACTGTTAAATCCATTGTAAGTAAAACCCATGCAGTATTTGAAGTAGTCAGGGACTATTTGCTGTTATTTATAGTCTTTGGTCTAGTGGATAACAAGCCTAATGAGCAAATCTCTTTCTTTTCTTGTGTGTGTAGTTCCCATTATTGGACAACACTTGGCCAAGATCTTCCCTCTCAAACCCTACTGAAGATTTTCTAGTTTTCCCTTTGCCACCACAACCAAACACTTACTTTACAGTCCTAACAAAAGAACAGATGGATTTCTACAATGCCATGATGAAGTCTGAATCTGAGGCACTGAGGAAAGAAACCACACAACATCGGTGTTTGTTCTCGTCATCTTACTCCCTTTATAACAGTGGTCATCAAACTAAAGACAATACACAGCATACAGTTCCATCTGTGCTGCTTATACTTGTCGAAGAGAATAACACAGCACAAAGCTTTTTCAATAAGCTTCTTCTGACCCTCCACATAACAGGCGAGGCAAAAAGCATGCAGGGTAAATGTTTATTGACATCCCAGTTGTACTTGTCTTGTCAGTTTTTCATGTTTGTGCTTGGTGACAGGAGTAAGTTAGACCCTTCTGCCCACCGCCAAGACGGGTCTCCCGTCAAAGGAACATACTAAAAAAGGAATCGCTAACAACAACCGTTTCGCATTTCGCCGCGAGATTTTGCAGGACTTGCGGCACTTCCGCCCGTAGCTGTATCCTTTTAGCCACTTCCGGCGCTTGGCTAATACGCATGTTCCACGGAACGGGTCGCGCTAACGTTCAACATGGCGTTAAGCAAAACATACGGACAGAAACCTATTAAATTCCAGCTGGAAGAGGATGGAGACTTTTACATGATTGGATCAGAGGTGTGCAGTTTAACGCGCTAATCTTTTTACGAGGATTTATGTTCGCGTGAACCGTATATTCTTTGAGTGCTAGTGCATTAGCTAGCTAGCTAAGATTGTTGTCATTTTGGATAATATAAGTTATCGGCAATTAATTGAAAAGAACCAGTCCTTTGCGGCGTATTATTACACTATGCAAGTTCACCAGAGATAAAGACGACAGTCACTGACATAACTACGGCTGATTATTTATCATTTTTCATTATATGTCTGTATTTAGGTGGGGAATTACTTGCGTATGTTCAGAGGGTCCTTATATAAGCGCTACCCATCGCTCTCAAGAAGACTAGCGACAGTAGAAGAGAGAAAGAAGATAGTAGCATCGTCTCACGGTAAGTGTGGGATTCACTGGAAACATTTGATACAAGGTCTGAGGACCTGAAAGGGTTAAAGTAAGCTGGAAGTGGCACTTTCTATCTTACAGTATAAGCAATGTTTTGTGTTAGATCACGGTTACACCACTTTAGCCACCAGTGTGACGCTGCTGAAGGCCTCAGAAGTCGAGGAGATATTTGAGGGACATGATGAGAAGTACAAGGCCGTGTCCATCAGCACTGAACCTCCAGCCTATCTCAGGTAAAACATTTCTCACCTTTGAGGAAAATGCATTCGTGTTTGAACATGGGCATTGCAAAGGATTCTTCTTGTTTATAATACAAATGACAGCAGTTTTATTTTACATAATTGATTCAATTTATCCTCTTGTTTTACTTTATGTAACTACGGCATGATTTTAGTTTAAACAAGCTTCTTTCATAGAGGTTCTCTTTTTGTGTTGTTGCTAGAAATGAATTTATATAAGTAGATACTTAGAGAGCCCCCCACACATACACTTTTTTTTAAAGAATCGTAGTAAAAGAAATTCAATGCACAAGTTTATCAATACATAAACATCAATATTTATCCACATTTTGCACTATTGTGATTGCTTGACAGCACATCTGCTTATTTAAACCATGTGATTTTTTTTTTTTAATAGGGAGCAGAAAGCCAAGAGAAACAGTCAGTGGGTGCCCACTCTTCCCAACAGTTCCCATCACTTGGACGCTGTGCCTTGCTCCACCACCATTAACCGCAATCGAATGGGACGTGACAAAAAAAGGACCTTCCCACTATGGTGACCTTTTTTTCTCTCTTTATCTTTAAATATACTTTAAGTTTCACTATGAGCTGAACATAACCTGAGTAATATTCATCGGTTTTAACAGCGTAAAGGGACAGTATATATGTGACCCTGGACCACAAAACCAGTCTTAAGTCGCTGAGGTTTATTTGTAGCAAAAATACATTGCATGGGTCAAAATTATTGTTTTTTTAATGCCAAAAATCATTTGGAAATTAAGTAAAGATCATGTTCCATGAAGATTTTTTGTAAAATTCCTACTGTAAACATA
>JAUMHI010000046.1:9483417-9523896 GCA_032359435.1 Enteromius unitaeniatus | reverse complement strand
TTCGTCGGTCTCGACGTGACGTCTCCGTTCCCTTCTTCAGGGAACGAGGGTTACAATACGTAACCAAGACGTTTTTTACCGTTAATATCACAGACATTTTTTTCACTGTATGTTACAGTTCAAAGCACAGAAAGGTAGTGAGGACATCGTTAAAACAGTCCATGTGACATCAGTGGTTCAACCTTAATTTTATGAAGCTACAAGAATACTATTTGTGTGCAGGGTCAGAAAACTCATGGATTTCATCAAAAATATCTTAATTTGTATTCTGAAGATGATCAAAGGGCTTACATTTTAGAACAACATGAGAGTGAGTGATTTTACATTTGGGTTTAACTTTACCAAAGAGACAATTTAACATATTTTTTCTCATATCATGTTTCTGCACCATTATTTTGATTTAGTGTTTTAAATATTAATAAGCATTGACACAAAGTCAAAGTTCTTAAACTATTAATAAAATGCTTCACCAAACTGAATATAATATACTGAATATATATATCAGGTTGTATATATAGTTTCAAAAACCTTTATTAGTTAATACCATAAAAAAAAATAAAAATTTTAGTGCAGAAATTCATGCTCGTACAGCTCATAAAATATCAACTAAGCACTTACGCTGTACAACTAAATCTCATGAACCAATCTGCATATAATATGTCAATAAAATTCAAACCAGATGCTTGATTAAATTTTTTCTCAGTTGTTCATAACCTCTCTTACCCTGGAATAACACACACATTCCACTTCTGGCACAAACAATGAAGAGGTGTTTTCTGCATTGTTCATACAATGAAGGTTTCCAGCTCAAAGCATATATTTGACCCACTTTAAAAAAAATGGAGGGCAAGTTAGGACACATTTGGCTATACTATGCAGGGGGGAAATGAAGTCAACACAATAGGCAGCTATTTCTTATGTGCGTGTGTAATAATCTATAGAGAAAGCATTGCCCAAGGTGTCTTGATGGTCTGCCAAAACGCGATCACCAAAGTTTAAGCAGTTTATTTCATTAAAGCAGATTAAAGCAACAAAATTGCAATACATAAAATAGAAATCAACGCTGCAGTATGCACTGATTAAAAGCCTAGTGGTAGTGGCATGATGTGGAAAGGAATGCTTTGGGTTTTTTTCTGCTGATACTAGACGGAAGATCAGAGTGAATTTTGAAATAAGTGTGAGAATGTAGCTGTCCACTTTTATCAGCACTGTTTAAATGAGCCGTCTGACCCTAAAGCTTCTGAAAAAACCTTTTTAGAGTGGGATCAAAATTCTGGGTCAGTGCTTAATGGGTTCACAGACATCAGACAGGGAGAGAAAAACTTGTCTCTGTGAGTTTGAAAGCTAGCCAACAATATTTTCTGATTCCTTTTTTAATGCTGGAAGTATTTTGAGTCAGCGTTTTGCCTGTAGTTTGACATAATTTATGTTTCAGATAAGCCCCCAAGACAAAGCCAAGTAAAAAATGCTGCCGTCTTCTTTCATCTGTGGTTAAATTCGCTTCACTCTCATACACCACTGCACGTCCCAGCCTAGAGCTCCCCCCGCCTCTCTCTCATGTTAACACATGCATTCAGCTCCCACAGAGTAAATCCTGATAAGATGTCCTGGCATGGTGTATCTGAGAGCTGTGTTTGCCCCTATGTGTTGTTCTCCAGAACCCTGTCCAAAAGTAAAAACACCAGCAGAGTTCCAGATTGATTGTGTTCAGCCTAATGATATCTGAACAGTGGAAAAACAGTAGCTTTTGTTTGGCAAGACTGAAAAGAACGAGTGACATTGTGTAAATATGGGACCATTATGTTGAAAAAAATGCAAGGTACTTGTGTTGCGTAATGGATGAATTGTTAGGATTTTTATCCTTGCTTCCAATAAACCCTTCATTTCCTCATTCAAAAATATGAGTTAGAGTGAAGTACTTACACTGGAAGTGATTTAGGCCAAGACGTAAACATCAGAATACTCCCTGGCTGCAACCAAATTCACATACTCTCTCTCTCTCTGAGGAGTTACTTTGTTGGCAGTGGGTCATCCAGTTACTTTTTGTTTGCCTACTGCTTCACAAATACTATAAATCTGGACATATTACATTTTTCAAATTCTGCTGAAAAGCGTTTTAAGTGCCTCAATGGGATAGAAGTTAATTTTTTTAAGTAATCATCTTTGTCACAAATTCTGCTATTTGAGTTTAATCTGTACACCATTGTCAACATATCACCTTTAAGAAAATCAGAACTAAATCATAACTCAAAGGCCTTCATGAAATGATGCATGTTGGAATATTGTTTGATTTAGTAAGATGTTGATGTTTCTGTTTTTCACATTTTGAGAAAGTGCTTAAATTAGTCTTCTGACCCTAAAAAAACATTTTGGGTGTAGTGCAGGATCAAAAATCTGCGTCACTGTCCAATCTGGTTTACAGCTATCAGACAGGGAGAGAAAAAAGCAAAGCTAATCTTTACACCAACATATCACAACTCTTCATGACAAGATAAATTAAGCTTTAAGGGATTACCATTTGAACAAATATTCACAGGTAAATCCCCTAGAATCTGCAGCTGACTTGGGAGTGATGAGTGGTTCAGTGCGGGACTGAAGGAGACTTTCATGTAAGCTTTCAGTGATAAGCTTCCAGATACAGTGTATATGCACCAGTGCTCATGTTAAACTTTATCCCCAGCTGCTCAAGTCCTCTGTCTACCAGCAATAGTAAATGTTTGGACCAATGCTTAAAGGACTTTGGCACTTGGCTTATTCACATAAACCCATTTACTCCCTCTCTGACACATCCAGGAAGTCATGAAACTGATCACGCTTTCCTTGAATGACCCTGTCAAAATTTCAGCAGGGACATTTCCCATCCAGTTAAGAGTGAATCACCTGACCCAATAACCTTGAACTGCTAGACTCTAAAACACAATGTGTACCTAGAAAAAGTACTTAACAACATCTAAATTAACACTTTTTTTCCTCAAAATAAATAAAAGAATATAAAAAAAGCATATAAGCCAGACCAGAAAAACCTCTTCTTTATACATGGCATGAGTCATGACATGAACACATCTGCTATTAAAAAATGACGAAAGTACACACTTTCCTGTGAAGTTTTAAGATATGTGCAGTGACATGCAATGAAAGAGACAATCTCATGATTAAACTGTAAGCATTTGTTTTTGTTACAGACAGTATCTATAGCACATAGATTCATACTTGTATTTTTAAAATAAATGTTATTAAACTCAATATTATAGACCAAAATTACAGCTGACAAATGTATTTCTATCAAAAATAATAAAAATGTACACAATATTACATAAGCGCCTAAAACTGATCTTATACAGCACAGTATCACTACATTGTCATTATTTTTTCAACTTTTTTTATGGCTCCACTAATATAATAAACTAGCAAAATAATGCTTGACCACTGTATTGACATTGTTATGCAGTTTTTAATAAAAAAATACACAACTCAAGAAGTGTACTGATTAAGCTGAATACATTAACCTCAAATAAACGGTATGAATCAACTGAGTGTGTATGAGCGTCCTAGAGCTTCTTCCTCTGCCAATGTTTTCCGCTCCTGGTGACCGGGTCAAATGTGAAAATGAGACGGGTGTGTGAAAATAATAAAGAAAATAAGAAAGAATTGATAAACTAAATAATCTATTCTCTTTCTGCAGTGGATGTGCCTGGGATCAAGGGGCCAAAATAATCATAACAAAAAGGACAGTGCAGTTTCTGTGAGCAGACTATCACATTCCCTAAATTCTCTCTACAGTGTGTAGAGAGTGCATCTGTGTGTGAGAGACAGTGAGGGAGTGTGTGTCCCTCCAGATGGCACAGAAATGCAAACCTGCCCATGCCTGCAAAATCCCTCGCTCTTTTGTCATTGCAGAGAAAACAAACTTACAACATTGCAAGTCATTTTAAACACAATACTAAAATCCATTCTTCAGTTCACAAGATTGTGATGACAGGTTGATTAGGTCATTTTAATAACCAAACAAACACTTCACAAATACAGGGCATAAAGAGAAGACCATAAAAAACACTTTAGACTGTTTTAGACTTTAGAATGTTTTAAATTGAAAGAAAAATACAGTTCAAGAGCCATTTAGTGGCAGTTAAACAGTTAAATGAGACAAAGTTGCTGTGGTAAACATCGTTAAACCTGAATCACACAAGTGAACAAACCCAGATGAATCTGACAGGTTCTGGCTCGTAATTGTAGAGGCTTCAGACGCCGTTTTACAATTTTTGATTAATGATGATGACCCAGTATAAATGAGTCTGGTGCCAATAATCGTAGCAAAACTCAACAAATTTTGTTTGGTCATGCTGATTTATTTGTATTTGCCATGTAGCATTAAAGTAAAATAGGATGTATTTTATTAACCATTTTAAAGTAATAGTTAAACTTTAAACTTTTTTGGCAAGTTGCAACACTAGAGCAGCTAAATGTAAAATAACCGCTTACTAAACAGCATCTTTCAAGTCTTCTAGAATCAAACAATGCATGAACAAACAATCCATTAATAAACTCACCGGAGGATTTCTGTGCTTCATGAGTCCCCGTCCCTCATGCAAAGGCATGCATCTCGCGGTCAGGAGCACATGCAGAGCGAAAGCGCCTGACAGAAGCCCGGAGACCCGCATCCTCCTCCTGTATCCTTGAGCTCCGCTGCTGGAAGTGGAAGTGCCTGAGAGAAGGTGCAAGCTCGCGCGATGCCTGTGGACGACTGCTACTGCGGAGACTGCAGTTATTTATATGCAATGATTTCTTTGTTCTCTTTCCTCAAATACACCGGATTTTTTTTCTTATGAGCCGGAGTGACAATATTGCCCGGTCCTCACCACGTGACTTTTAACTCTTTTGCTTCTGTAAAGAGCGAGTCAACTGAGTTCTGTGGGGCAATCGCTTTGAAATAAGAGTGTAGAAAACGACATGAGATTTGAACTTCCAAATTTGATTTCCAGCTAGTCTGATTAATTCAGAAATTGCATGTTCTATAAATGTTTGACATTTTAGATAAGGCCAAATATATATATCCTACTATCACTATTGTTTTTTGTTCAGATTTATAGCCTATACTAATAGCCTATTTATTAAAAAACCCACCTGTAATCAGTTACTAATGTAAAAAAAAAAACTAACTATCACAGTGTTAACGATTACAAAAGGGAATTACATAAATACAAAAATTTCACACACCATAGATTGATTTTTTCAAAAAATGAATTGACACAGAATAAAACATGCTTATTCGATAACTGATTTATTTCCTATTTTGGTTTATTAACATGCTTTATAATTTAAGATGAACAGTTTCACTACCATTCTCAAATGCTCTCCCATGTCCTCATTGGAGATTTATTATTATTATTATTATTATGAAATGCTTTCAACAATAACACAGAAAGGCATTCATAACAGGAAAATGTACACTTAAAGACTGAGAGTACATCCAATTTTCGTTTACACTCAATCATAACAAAATAAATAAATAATAATAAACAGAACATTGGGGAAAGAAAAATAAACAAGAAGGGGAGTATATATTTTTCACATTATGAAACCAGAATCCTCTAGTAAAGACTCAACCAACTGATTTGGCGACATTTTGCACTGTGAGATCATCCACATGCAGGTGAACTACTAAATAAACAAGTGATTAAATGCCAAGCCAAGCAATGGGATGCACGTTTTGTCTTTCTGGTCTTTCTGTTTTCCTCTCCCACTCATTTGGGGAAATTCTCCACTATGAGATCATCCGTAGGTGAACTACTAAATAAAGAAGCATTTGATTTCAGAAGCAGCCTGGAAGACAGGTTCACTGTAGTGTATCAGTTTATTCAGATTTCGGTTTTAGTAAATGAGTAAATTACAAAATCAACTAGATATTCTATATTTTTCAGATATTTTAAATGGTGGTAAAAAGTGGTTCAAACTCAACTCAAGGGTTTCTATTTTTTTCTGCACCACAAACAATAGAAAGAAACATCTTTCAAATGATAATAGAGAGAAACCTACAGTAGGCCAGTAAGTATTGTCATATAATCTAAGTATTATTTTAGATTATACGACAACCACCCAATATCTTATTGGCTCAAAATAAACTCAGACTTTTTAAATTATGTTTACAGAAGTGTTGAAAAGACCTCAGATCTTTGCACATTCTGCATATGGTTTTTGTCAGTGTCTATAATCAATAGCACACCATCGGCAATGACTGCTGCACAATATAAAATAATCAAATATGAAGAGCTTGTTCAGTCAATCTTTCAAATCGGCCATTACAGATTAATCGGTTACATTTATGAAAAGTGCTTATGTATGTCTAAGTTAATGTTTGAATTGCCTTTTTAACTCTGTATGGGAGTGTATCAAAATGCAGGTGCAGGAGAGCACAAAAACTAATGAGGCTTTGTTTACTTTTAATGCCCCACGAACTTCAGATGTTGTTTTTCCCTCCCCTGGTAAGCCTCTTGGACTAAGGGCTCATAGCTTTGTCACTGCGTCAACCTACAATGCTTATGTAAGCACAACATTATCATCGTTGTTAAAGAAAGCTGGAAAACATTCACTTACTCATCTGATGCAGTGACAGGATAATGATACAGATATTCATATATAAAGTCATATATGTGTGCGGTTACAGGTTAACCTGAGGAAAGTTCACCTGCATAGACGTGGATGATCTCATGGAGAATTTCCCCAAATGAGTTGAAGAGCAAAAACAGGAAGCCCAGATAGTCACAACTTGCATCCCATTACCGTGCCTGATCAAAATCTGACCACAAGGTAATGTAAAACCACAGGAATGATGGGATGGAAGTTTAAATATGAGTCACTAAGCCTAAATACAATCAGTAAAATATGTATCCATTTGTTAACATTTGTTATACATTAACATGAACTAAGAAATAAAAATCAGAGTTAGTATTAAGTTTAACATTGACTAATACAATATGAAAATTTTATTAATTAATTGAAAAAATAAACTATGTTAATATAATTGAATGGACATATACCAATTATTAATAAATACACTGCCTGTCTCTCAGAGCAATAAAAATAGGAATCTGCTAATACCATCTTTTCATTTATAGGAGAGAACATGCAGAAACAATTTTAGCCAGACTTTAACACAGACCTTTTGGCTCTTATCTGCTATAATCTGGAACCACGTGCCTTTTTAAATTCAAACCAGACTTTGAGTAAAGTCTTGCAGGGAGCCTCAGCAAACCACCAAACCACAAGCGTTCTTTGTTTACTTGTCTATTGAGATTGATTGGGCTGTGGTGGATGATCTAACACTTAAACACAGAATGCAATGAAGAGTTAAAATGTGGTATTTGAGATTTGTGTTTGTGATTTCCCTATCCTGTTTAATGTGGTGTAAAGGTGTGTCAGTATACCGCTATGTGTCAAAGGGCATCTCAATACTGTACTTATTTGAAATACAACGCAAAACCAAAAAGAACCCATCCTTTTAAAATTCAATCTCTCTCTCGAATGCACTCACAGACTGACCTGACCAAGAAGGTCAACTCTATAGAATGACCTTTTGAGCTTGAACGCTTAGAAGTAATACAGGCCAAATGAGGAGAGGATGTGCAACGCAAAGTAACTTCTGATTTATCTCCATAGGTTTTAGGAAGTTGCCTGGATATGATTATCAGCTCAGAGCAGTTTACATGATTTAATTTGTATCTGATAATGACAATCCCCTTACAGACATTGAACTCCTTTGATACTATGAGCTTAAGGATTTTCCATGATACAATACAATACAAAGAAGAAAGTAAATTATATAAGCCTGAGTAAATTCATTAATTTCAGAACACGTGATTTAATACTCACTTGCTGCTTATAGGAGTTGGTGCTGGACTGACTTTTAAGTTAAGAGTTTCTTTTGTGGAAAAAAAAGTGTTCTTCTGCCATCATGTGGCAGAATTTTTCAATTAAAAATGATGAACGTTCTGACCTGTCATCATTCATGCACATGGCGCTTTAAACCTGGAGGGTTTTTATTAATGAACATCATGTAAAATAAGCAATCATATCTAAAACAAAGAAAAAAAAGATTTTAATATGACATTGCACATTAATAAGGTAAGGTAAGGGGGGTAAGGTATTTTATGCTGGAAAGATGCCTGTAAAACAGCTTAAAATATTAGGGTAAATGCAAATTAGTACTTTGATTACTGTAATAATTAAGTGATTAAGACTTAGCTTAAGAACTACTCATAAAATTACGGATGGGGTGAATTTGATTGGACTTTAGCATATTTAGCGGACTTTAGCAGTCTTTCTTGATGCACACCCGGCCCCCCCAGCCCAAAATCTAGTTATCTAGTTTTAGGTGTTGCAAGAACATTGTACTACTGACCCCTGGAGGGCGGAGCATAAACACAACATAAGAGGGTGAGAAGTCTGGTGAATCGCTCAGCTTGGACACTTCCCATCCAAAATGCCACTGGAACTATATCTCGATTTGCATTCTCAGCCATGTCGCTCCGTCTTCCTATTTGCCACGATAAACAAAATTCCCTTTGAGTTCAAAACGGTGGATTTATCTGCAGGTGATTGTTGTTTTATTTTTATGTTTTATGGAATTGTTCAAGTAGTCTAGGTAATCTGCAGTTAATCATGTTTAGCATTTTTTACATTTTAGGCACAGTTTAAAGTTAATGTTTTATTCTATTGTGCTTGGGTTCCTGTGAAAAAATGTGTGTGTGTGTGTATATATATATATATATATATACATATATATATATATATATATATATAATAATTTAATTTAATTTTTTTTTTTCTGTGCTGTAAGGTGAACAATATGGAGAGGAATTCGGCAAGGTCAGCATCATAAGGAAAGTTCCTGTCCTCAAAGATGGAGATTTTATTCTAACAGAGAGGTATGTTGTTACCCTGATTTCCATTTAATTTATAGTTCGATTTTGTAAGACTAAGACTGTATATTTCTA
Source organism: Enteromius unitaeniatus (assembly GCA_032359435.1). NCBI lineage: Eukaryota > Metazoa > Chordata > Actinopteri > Cypriniformes > Cyprinidae > Enteromius > Enteromius unitaeniatus. The sequence goes on along the minus strand of JAUMHI010000046.1, from coordinate 9,514,906 downwards.
TATAGTATAGCTATACTGCAGTACCTGGCAGCGAAACATCGCACTTCTGACCACTGGTATCCAGCTGACCTTCAGAAGCGTGCACGAGTCGATGAGTTTCTCTCTTGGCAGCACACAAACATCAGAACTCATGGGTCAAAGGTCTTCTGGTTCAGGGTAAAATTCACTTTATTGAACATTAAACAGATCACTTGATGTGTTTGTGTGTACTGAGTAAACTGTGATTACGCAAGCTTTCTTTTAGGTGTTTTTTGTTTTTTACTCACTTGCATGCATTATCAATGGTCAAACTAATATTTCCCAATTCTAGGGGGTCTTGCCTGCAGTCACAGGGGCCCCGGTGCCTAAAGAGAAGATGGATGCTGCCATGGAGGACCTCAACGCATCTCTGAAAACTTTTGAGGACAAGTTTATGCAGAGCAGGCCCTTTATAATTGGAGATAAAATATCTCTGGCTGATCTTGTAGCCATCGTAGAGATAATTCAGGTGCATTTGATTTCTTAGACCAAGTGTTTTACTTTAACATTACATATTTACCAATCGGTTTGTATCGTTTGCAGCCGGTCGGTACAGGTCTAGATGTGTTTCAAGGCAGACCTGCTCTGAGTGCCTGGAGAGACAGAGTGAAGAAGGAGATCGGTGTGGAAGTCTTTGATGAAGCCCATAAGGTTATCATGAATATTAATACATTGCCACAAACCTTTGAGAACAAAGGTTTACCAGAGTTTCTCAAGCTGAAGTTACAGAAAATGTTTAACTGAGTCTGTTTGCATGGTCTAATAATCTATCATTAAACTTTAATCTTTCATCAAGTTACTGTGCAGTAATATGGATTAGATCAAACGGATTAGAAAATATTATAGTACTAACATCATTGTTTTCAAAATAAAAACATTTTAATAAAATTATGCTTAAGTGTATGTGTTTGTACAATATACAAAACATTCATATATTATGGTGTGTGTTGCCTTGAATGGTGACATACCAAAAACTCACATTTAAACTAATTTAAAATTATAGCAAAAACTCTTACATGAACCTTTCAATAAATGTTTTTTACTATGCTCAAATAGCATTAAGATTTTAGACTGGTGAAGTCAAACGTCATGTGCAATCCCAAGCTTCAGTTACACCTTATTTTTAGGGTCATTGTTTAAGTATAATTATACATTTAAGTAGAGAGTAATAATAATTAACTGCAAATACAATATGGATAGGGTTAGGATTAGGGTTCAGCATAAGGTTACATGCATGTAATTATGCAATATATTTTTGTTATAACAGTCCATTTTACATGGACACTTTAAAATGAAGTATTTACTCAAACTTTTAATAGCAATTGCAGTATAAGATATGAATAACATAGTCTTTGGCTATTTTACATAGAACACATAGAAATTCTATTGATATCTTACACAATTCAGTAAAATATATGACTACTGTATATGTCTGTCTGCTTAGATCATAAGGCAAAAAATGGTTTTATCATAAGATACATTCTTTAAATAATGCGACTTGAAAAATTAGTTTTTAAAAATTGTAAACAAATACTAACTTAATTCTAGTTATTCTAAATGCAAAAAAACAAACAAATATTTTATGAGTATGGAAGCATACAATGTTAATCTAACAAAAACATGAAAAACAATTACGAAAACTGACCTCTTAAGACCCAGGAAAAAAACTTTCTTTACATTGTTTAGAGCACTAAAATGTATGTGCAAACAATATATATCTTTCATCCATAAGTTATGCTATGTTCACGGATGAGGACATCAAGACAGGAATTTAAAAGTGGCAGTAATAATTGACAAGATTTTCATAGTAATATGTAATATTTCACAGAATACTGAAACATAATTTATTTACCTGTTCATTTGTTATGTTTCCCAAAATGCGTAATAAACATGCTTTTTATCCCGATGTGCTCATTATGAAAACATGCATAAAATCAATGTACTGTTTCATAACAGAAAGTCATATTTTGATTTGAAACCCCAACATTTTTACAAAATATATTCATATTTCCATAAGAGTGTCACTAAATTAATTTCAGACACTTTTAAGGAACAAAGAGAGGAAGTGATGATGATGAAACATCCAATTGTTTGGAATCTCTAAAAAGCGCTGAATGTGCTCTTTACAGGACATCCAGACTATGTAGAGTCTTAGAGGAATTCACTAAAATATAATGTCCTCGTATGAGGACGCAGAGTCTTAAGAGGATAAGCATGAAGGTGCATCCCTAAACGGGGAATCATACGAAAACATAAGAATGAGATTGAAACAAATTAGCCAGCACATCACCAAACTGTAAAAATAGGATTGCTATGCAATTGTGTTGGTTATTCCCCTATTCAGCAAACTCTAGTATAAAGTCAATCAATTAGTAATAGTTACATGCATTTATTTAGCTTAGCAGATGATTTTATCCAAAGTATAATTAAATCCTAATTCTATGTTTACTTTATTACTACTTACTTTGTTTTTAAGTGACTAAACTCAAGACCCTGAAACAAAAGTAATCTTTATCACATCAAACATCCCCTGTCACAACTGTCTGGCTTTTGCTAGCTTGTTCCTCTGCTTTCCTACAGCAGAACAGACTCCAGAACTTCTCTTTCAGATACCTGTTTGAAGCGGTTAGAAGGAGAGAAGTCATGCCACTGTAAAAACTAAAGGCACCGACTAAGGTGTGGTAGGTGATTAATTTGCCAAATAGCCTTATAATCATAAACAAAGCCACGATACACAGAGTAGAGATATAAACTCCCACCAGGGAGATGGTGATCTTGCAAACCAGAAGGTATGAGTCGGATCCTTGCACCTGGGTCTGGTTCTTCTTGAGAGCCAATGTGTGGGCGCATAGATGGATGACCATTCTGATAGAGGTGGGCAACATGATCATCAGAGGGATCGGGCAGAGGAGGCAAAGTACAGCTGCAATGTATGCAGTTGCATCCATCTGCATAGTGAAGTTGGGCTGTGGACAGGTCAAGTTAGCGGTGTTGTCCACATTCTGATTTATTGGCATTGAATCCGAAACGTCGAGCGAGAACATAGGAAAGAACAACAAGGCAGAGAACACACAGTTCAGCAGCACTGCAGCGTTGATCACAGAGGAGATGTTCCTCTTCAGTGCTCGGAAACACTCGGAGGAGAAATTCACAACCTTGATGCAGTAGAAGACACTCAGCCACGCAATGGCCCAGAAGCTGATGAAGCTGCAACTCAACATTAGATAAATTTCAGAGCGAACAGCTAAAGGATATGGCCTGATGCACCAAATTAGGGGATTCTGAAAGACACTTAACACCAATGCGAAGGTGGCGAGAACCAAGATAATGTTGTTGATAGAGATGACGTTTAGGATCAAACCGACAGTCTGAATGCTCCTGGTCTTCACTTGCTGTTGTATAGTAAAAATGAGGTTAAATATGTTTCCAGAAACACCAACTATCACAAGTGCGACAAAAAAAAGAACGTCCCCAATGAGGGTCATGATGTTGCTCTTTAGAGAGGGAAGCACACAGAGCGGAGTCCTGCACTGATGTGAGGTTTGGTGAGATGCGCATTGTCTTATGTAGAAACAGAGACTCAATCTCTTATGCAAAGTGACTTTGTGTGGGTGAATCAGAGCAGGCTTTGTTCAAAGCTGAAAACACAAATTAGGTAAAATGAGAGAAATACACCATGTTTCCTACAGTTCAAATTACGCAAGCCAAGGTGAAACAAGAGAATTTGATCATTTGTTGTATTATCTCTATTTTTCTCTTGTGGTAAATATAAAGCTTGTGTGTGTCATCAACACACTGAGACTGCATTTGTTGTCATATGTATATGTAACAATCGGTATTGAATGCTCATGTAATCAGTGTTCAGAATTTGCCTATTCAAATCTTGTTTGTTTGCTATTTAGACATAGTTGGAAACATGCTGGATAAAATGCAATCTGTACAATTTTCCTATGCAAATGTCCTAAGATGTGGGGACTTAAGTTTTCCATTCTCCAGTTTCTCCATTGTCATCCACAGGATAATGGTTTGACAGATGAGTCTGTGAAGTAGCAACATGATAGATTCACATTCAGATATTTATTTTTGCAAAGAAATAAATACTTTCATTCAGCAAAGATGGGTTAAACTGCTAAAAAAGTGGCATTAAAGATATATTTTTTTTCAAATTAAACTTTACATTAATCAAAGAATACCGAGAATAATAATAACACAAAAATATTAAGAAGCACATCTGTTTTTTGAGAACCAGATCAATATTTTGGGATTGTTTCTAAAGGAATATGTGATATCAGCTGAAAATTCAGCTTTCCCAGAAAATCTAATGTTACAGTATTACTGTTTTACTGCGTGGTTGTTAAAATACATGAACAACCATGTACAAATGAACATTTCTTTAAAAGATTAATAAAAAAATATGCAAAAAATATGTTAAGCATTAATAATTGTTATATTCACGAGGTCCTACTTGATGTTGTCAAGACATGAACTTTTTTTTTTTGCGAATGGTATAAAATATACTCAAATTAATTGAATATGTATTATATATACATCAATTGTAATATATACATTATACTGAAAAAACAAATTAAAATATAACTTTTCCTCTTACAAGTTAAAATGAGAAATGAAAATAAAATAAAAATAGAAAATATAGGCGTTATTTAAAATAACTTTAAAGACCTAGAATGCATGATTCCAAAACGAAAAAAGTGGATATAACGTAGCCTAATAATTTATAATATATTAGTCTCAGTGAAAAGTCTTTCTGCGTCCTAAGAAAGAGTGGCGAATAACTGTCTTCCAGCAGACCATGTGACCTCTTCTCCTGCGCAGCCCGAGCTCAGACCAGCTGCACTCAGTCATCGTCTTCTCCTGTGGTCACAAGTCAGCGCCATGCCTTGCGCTTTGCTGAACCTCTGTGAGTATGACACGCAAAAACTCGTCAAAATCAAGAGCGTCAGACTTGGGTCGCTGAAATGGACGTTGAACGGAATTATCCTGATGTTTATTTGGTAAGTGTCTGTGTCCGGAGTTTCTTGCGTGTCGCCCCCGCATCATGTAACAAAAGCTCATTGATGTACAATCACTGCCAGTCAGTCATTTACACGTGTTATTATGTGTTTACACGCACCGACCAACGCAGATTCTTGACTGTCGAAGTACCAAGTGAATATATGTGTTTACTTTCCAGTTTCATGATGTTATGGAATAAAGAATATCAAGAGTATGATCTTGTAGTGAGTTCGGTTACTACAAAGGTTAAGGGAGTGGCGAATATAACTATACCAGACATTGGAAAAGTTGTGTGGGATGTGGTGGACTACACCGGACCATATCAGGTAACAATATGTTGTCTTCCATTTCTAAATGAAACACAGTTATGCTCATAAGAGGTAGTATATCAGGTAAGTCAAACAAATTAAGGTAATGATGTTCTTGCTTCGGCAGGGAAGAAACTCCTTTTTTGTGGCGACTAATGTCATTGTAACAAAAAACCAAAAACAAGGGAACTGCCCTGAGGTAAGTACAGCTATTGTAATATCGAAAAATATTTGATGTGTGCGATTCGTTCATTCACCACCAAATATAATCCATTCAGCAGACTTTTGTATGTTCATACTTCAGGTTTTACCACATGGGAAAGAGTGTCGAACAGATAAAGACTGTGAGAAAGGGTTTTCTGACCAACATAGCCATGGTAATGTTATATAAGAAACCATTTGAAGTCGTGCAGCTTGAGAGGAAGTATTTTGATGTAAGACCTCATTTGGACATGAAAGTAAATGTTGAATTGAAAATTCCAATAACACTTCCCCAGCTGTGGTTTATTTCATTGAAAACCATTATTGGTGGGTTTTTTTCATGATCTGAGGTTTGTTCGTGTGTTTGTCTATAAGGCGTTCAAACAGGTGCCTGTGTGAAGTTAGATGTGTTGAAGAAAACGTGTGAAGTTACAGCTTGGTGCCCCGTTGAGAACAAGAAGCATCCCAGGTGCTGTAATGTGCTAATTCTTTTAAAATAACATTTTGCCATTGTTTACTTATTCGTGTGTCATTCCAAACTTGTATGTAACATAAGTGCAGATATTATGTAAACATAAAAATGTTTTTATTCAGATAAGGAAAGTCCCAAACGACTATCATTGTATGTTCCTGAATATGAATTTTTTTGGTGAGCTGTTCATGATGGTATTTTTAATAACTGAAAGTAGGATTGACTCTTGATTGACTGGTTGTCCTTGCATACTGTTGTTTGTTGATTAAGATTTAAACTTACTGTGACAGCATAGCTATTTAGCAATAAAAAACAGCTCATGGTTAGTTAGCTATGCTGCAAAACAACTAAAAACATCTGACACTGCATTACCAATGCCACCAAAATGACAATTGAGGAATCTGTTTGAGGAAGCTGCAGTTTTATATATACAGAGATTCTGTGTACAGAGGTTTTCTGATGTTAGGTTTTCATTTCTGTTTTCCTAGAGCTGCTCTTTTGGCATCTGCAGAAAATTTCACTGTGATGATCAAGAATAACATCAGATTTCCAGCCTTTAATTACATAAGGTAGTACACAAGTTTGATTGTTGCAAATGCTATTATATTTCTAGTACATATGTTGGTGAGCTAACATACTTAATGGGTTACACTTTATTTTAAGGTGCCCTTGTTACAGTGTAATTATACATTTAAGTCTTGAATAATATTAATGTGCTTACTATATTGGTAGGGTAATGTTTACTTTAATGTAATTATGCATTATGCTTTGTTATTATAGTAGTAAGTACATGTAAAGTGTAACAAGGACACAAAAAAATGTTACCACTTTGTGGTACTTATGTGTGAACTGTTAGCAGTAGCAATAACATTTAAATAAAATCTTAGGCAGAAGGGGGCTCCTTATATTTAGTATTGAAAAACTTATAATCATCCATTTCTGTTTTGTCTTTTAGAAGAAACATCCTGTCTGAAATGAACAACACTGTCCTTAAAGGTTGCATTTACAACCACTACAAAAACCCATACTGCCCCATTTTCCGTTTGGGAGACATTGTGAGTGAGGCCAAGGAGAAGTTTTCTGAGATGGCAGTGGAGGTAAAACCTACACACTGGGACATAGTCTGAAGTTCAGACGTTTAGGACAAGTGTGGTTTTTAATGTGTATTAAAGACATTTCTTCTGCTCATCAAAGATGCATTCATTTGATGCATAAATTAAAAAGTACATAAAAAACAGTAAAACTGTTTTTACTATTTTTTTTATTTTATTTAATATTCTGTAAAATATTATTTATTTATGTGAGGAAAATGTTTTAATTTTTTTTTTTTAAACCTGTGATACTTTGAATGAAAAATAACAGCATTTTGTCTCAGCAAAATGTATTTACATAAATTTAAATAAAACATTACATTTAAATAAAACGAACTCACTGCCCACAAACGTTTTTGTGTATTTGTGTAATTTAGTTGCAAAGTAGGCTAGTAATTTCCTGTCAGTTTTTACATTGCTGGTAATATCTGCTCCACAGGGTGGTGTGATTGGGATCCAGATCAACTGGGACTGTGACCTAAACCCCATATTTCACAGCTGTCTGCCTAAATACTCATTCCGTCGCTTGGACGAAAAAGAAAGCAACCGGACCTTGTTCCCTGGTCTCAATTTCAGGTGTGAACAACTTAAATCATATTAAAAATATGTAAACTGTGTGATATAAAAATGTATTATATTTTGTAGGTTTGCAAGATACTCTACAGTGAACGGTGTGGAGCAGAGAACGCTCTTTAAAATGTATGGGATTAGGTTTGATGTGATGGTGTTTGGGAAGGTGAGGTTACATTATACAATATTGTCATTACACTGCATGTTAGTTTTAGCATATAAGACTCAAAAAGTACTCCATAATTCTTCACAGGCTGGAAAGTTCAGCATCATTCAACTAATCATCTACATTGGATCTACGCTCTCGTATTACGCTCTTGTAAGTTACCCCTTAAACACTGAGCAAGTCACCAAAGTGTTTGAAAGAATTAAATGTTTACCATTGAGTTTGTCTTTAGACAACAATATTCCTGGACTGGCTTATTGGGACCGGCTGTTACTCAAAAGAGGCAAAACAGAACTACAGTGAGAGGAAGTTTGAGGCTCTACAGGACAGAGAAGAGGTGAACACACTGACATACAGTCGTGGATAGCACTTCAGTTTGTTGTGTGCAGTTTACACAGGATAAATACATTTTAAATTGAGATTGTGTATACATGAATGTAGCAGTTAGTATTGTGTTTGTTGCAGTGCTTCCTTTGTGTGTCATTTGTGGATGAGGACCAGTTAAGGGTGGTCAAAAAATCTAGAAAGAAAAAACTACAGGAGACTAAACCTCTTTCCTTTCACCAGCGCAAAGTAAGTTCCTAATATTAGATTGTCACATACTTGCCAGTAATTTAATACTTGTTATTAAACATTCAAATCATCATTTTATGTTTCCTAATACTGAATTAAAGGATTGGTTCACTCAGAAAGAAGGTTTTGTCATGATTTACTCACCTTCATGTCATTCCAGGCCTGCTTTCTTCTGCAGAACGCAATGAATTGAATACAATGGCAGTATTTTCTGACTCACTTTAACACTGATAAAGCACCAAGAAGTGTCAGCGAACATGTCAGATGATGTCATCTGATTACTTTTGGTGATATTTAAGTAACAATATTTTTAAGTAAATAATAATGATTTTGGTCAGACTGATTTAATGTTGTCCATTATATGGCATTGCAGTAACTTTAAAGACATTTTTGTAAATCAAGTTAAACAATGAAAATTGCTGAAATAAACTAGGATGAGTTTTTTTTTTTTTTTTACTGGTTAATTTTTTATATAATTGTAATCATTAAATAGTTTTTTTTTAGCAAACTGTAATAACCCTGGTCTGTTCTCTGGTCTGTTTCAGAATGATTTGGCGAGCATGAAGACTTTGATGAGTGTTCTGCAGTGTGGTCAAAACAGAAGTGAGCCTTTACAGAATGGCCAGACTCGTGGGCTAAAAGTGGATGAGAACCTTCCCAGAAGTCACAGCAGCAGACAAGACACTGAGACACCATTACTGGAGATGCCACAGTCTGGGAGTCCCGCCTGGTGTCAGTGTGGCTCCTGCCGGCCTTCCGACTCCTTACAGGAGCAGCTATGCTGTCGGTCAAAGAAAGGACGCTGCATAACCTCCTCCCCGCTCTTTCCAACACTGATTGTCAGTCGCTCCATCCTGGAGACCGCTTTGTTCTATGTGGATCCCCTGGCGGAGCTGCGTGAGGAGGCTCAGCTGCGCCATGGGGCCTATGCACAATTCATCAGATGGCGCTTTGGTGACAGCACACCTAGAGATGCTGTTCCAGTAATACCCTGTTGCTGTATCTGGAGGATAAGAGCAGAATACCCCAGCCCTGATGGGAAATACAGTGGCCTTAGCCTATTAGGCCATACTGTCTCAGACAGACTTTAATATGAGACTTTGAGTTTATGCCATTCAATCACAATGACAATGATACAAACCCCAGACAATAATACAGAACATGAGTCATTTTTACAATTTTTAATCTGCAAGTCAACCAATTTAAATATCATATTAACCACTAAAAATGCTGTTAGTATGTTTTTACTAACACAGATGCCTTTGAACAACTTAAACCAAATGAAGAGGTCAAGCATGCACAGCCGGCCTGATTTACTAATCATTTTAAGTGTGATTAAACACTGATACACTCATAAACTCTAATAAATAAAAGAAAGTAGATCATATTCAAATGTGATGGATAAACTAAAGTTAGTGTACCATTTAAATGTAAAAAAAGCTTTGCCATAATAGGAAAAAATTAATAAATAGGAATAAATAAATCATTTGAAATGTATAGTAGAGAGCAGAAATTGATATATACTGTATTTTTGGTTAAATAAATTACAATGGTGACTAAGTGACTTCTTTAAACAAGATTACCAGCCCCAAACCTGTGTGTGTGTGTATATATATATATATGAACATATTGAATTTTACTGCTTTTAAGTGTGGTGAACGTGTCCAGTTCAATCATGGAGTCCCATATGAGGCTGTCTCCATGGAGCTCTATAACAGTATAAAGTAATATAATTTTTATAATAAGTATATTTTGCATAAAAACGTTAATCACATATAGAATAATTTGCTTTAATGTTTACTTACCAGTGGCATGTTGTCACCTTTTTGGTCCATGTGAACAAATTTATGTTTGGCATAGTAGTGACGATCCTTCATACAAGTAAGCATGACCCAGTCACAGACTGCAGCCACCTGAGAGTTCAGGAACAACATGAAAACTATTAAACCAAAGGCATTTTACATTGAGAAAAAAAAGACCAAACCAGACCTTACCAAACTAAGAAAGGCAAGAGTGGCTCCAAGATTGACAATAGTGGGCACAATATTGAATTTACCAGCCTGCAGGGACAATTAGAAATTTTATTTTAAGAAAAACTGAATAAATAGATGCTGATTATTTTGTACTAGTAGACAAACCTTCCCAAACACAATGACATCAAAGCGGATTCCAAAGGCCTTTATCAATGTCCGTGTTTCAACATTTTCATTATTTTTAAAATATTTTGCAAATCTGTGGGAAAGAACAACATTGTTACCCTCTAGCTTTGCAAACAAAACTTACACTCAGTTTAACTAACATTTACCGGAAATTGTAGCCTGGGGAAACGTTATTTTCAGGATTTTTGTCATCAAGTCTGCTAAAAGAATACTTGGGAATGCAGAAGCGTCCTGGGAAGTCCAAGTCACAATTCCAGTCAATGAAAATCCCAATAATACCACCCTTCAACATCAAAACACACCGTCAACCACAGTAATTAACTAATAGTAACTAACTTTCACATTGAAATTTCAGTGCTCTCAATGACTGCATTAATTTGATCAAAAATACAATATTTTTACAACTTAAAACAACTATTTTCAGTATTAATATTTAAAATCTGTAATTTGTTCCTGTAATGGCGAAGCTGAATTTTCAGCAGCCATTAGTCCAGTCTTCAGTGTCACATGATCCTTCAGAAATCAATCTAATATGTTGTATTGTTGTATCAATGAAACATAAATCTTTTATAACATTTCAGATCTCTTTACTGTCATATATACAGTATTAAAAGTATTATTGAAGATACAGACTTTAAGAGCCATGACGCTGAAGTCCTCTCCTGCCTCAGTTACCATGTTCCCCAGACGAAAAATAGGACAATGTGGGTCTGTTTTACGATTAAAGGTGCAGTTTTTTAGGTATGTGGAGTTGATGTGATGCAAAATGTTTCGCCTAGAAATAACAAAACAATCGAGTTACTAGCACACCAACGTTTGGATTTAAAAGACCTCATTTTTGTGGTGTTAAGTTGCTGGGCCTGGGATATATTTGAAGAAATAGCCAAAAATACATTGCATGGGTCGAAATTATAGATGTTTCTTTTTTGACAAAAATCATTAGGATATTATGTAAAGATCATGTTCCATTAAGATATTTTATAAATTTCCTACTGCAAATATATTAAAACTTAATTTTTGATTAGTAAAATGCATTGCTAAAAACTTCATTTTTACAATTTTAAAAATATTTTCCTACCCTAACAAATCTATGCATCAATGGAAAGCTTATTTATATTCCAGCATTCAGATGACATATAAATCTCAAATTTGAAAGATGGACCCTTACGACTGGTTTTGTGGTCCAGGGTCACATATTTAAATGATAGACATCATGGGCTTTCTAAGACTAAAATGCACAAACTTACTTTCTAAAATTGAACTTTTGATATTGTATGTTGTTTTTGATGAGCACTGTGAAGTCTTCTGCTGCGCCTAGAAGAGCAGGTCTGTACAAGCACAGGTTAGATTAATATTCAGCGTTTCAGTCCAGAAAAGGACATCAGATTTGCCTCTTACTAAAGACACTCACTGTGGAATGATGCTGTCGTTTTCAAGCGGACACCATGCCTGCACCTCACAAGTTTTGATGGTATCAGAGAACTGGACACAATGTCCGGTCTGAACACCTGCAAGGAGAACCACACAGTTCACTTTGTGCCACTGACTTAAAGCTTAGATTTGAAACACTGAACTGTTACACAGTCCAGTTGAGAGAACAAAGACACATACCATTCCCATGGACGTCATCGTGTCCCTGTCTGCAATCACTATCAGATTCACACTTGGTGGATACACTTGGAATCTGTAAAAATGAGTAATTTGTAATGTAACCATGCTACATTCTCTTGTGGGGAAAATCGTCAAAACCTACGAAGTGTTAGACTGTACCTCAGGACACTTGGTCTGTGTCTGGCCTGGAGTCATAATCATATTTGTTAACACAAAGAATGAGTCTTCTCCCTACCAAACAAACAAAAACAAGGCTGACTGAATCTAGAATTCATTTCTACAAAATTTGTGTCTTTAGGACAAACAAAGTAACCGTCAGATAAACTATTGCAATGGATTTCTCTCAAATGTAAATACCTGAGGTGAGATAACATATTCAGGCACGTCCCAAACATGAACCCCCACAATTGACGAATTAGTCAAAAAGTTTCCTTTCACCTTCGTGCTGACTGAGCTGATCACAGAGTCGGTTTCCTGGTAAGCACGCTGAATCCAGCAGACATATCTTAACAGATAAATTATACATTTATTGTAATAAAAAAAGGGGGTGGGGGGACATTTCTCTCATTCCCTAAAAGAACAATTAATTTTCATGACTACAAAAATGATTTAGCCCATGCAGAAATGGAAAACCATTGGTTTATAAATACCTTTACCTCAAGCTTTAAATTACATTTATTCAAAGAGCCTTAAAAATGAGATGAATACAAGTAGATGCAATCAATACTGACAAAATCTTGTAAAATGTACTCACACAGCAACATAGGCGATGATTAACAACTGGATCAGCCTGAAAAGGGCTCCTAAGACTTTGTTATTAATAACCAGCATTACATTGGTTTCATAACCAAAGAGACATTGGAGGCAACCATCGCAGCAGCCCATCGCTGAAGAAATGTTCCCTTTGAAACTACTGAATACTGTGTGTGTCAGCCTGTAGTACATCTACTATCCTTTTATATAGAATTTACATGTGCTTTACATATCATTTCTTAACCTGCAGGACTAATAAAAGTGTTAAGATATGCACTGCTATCTATCCACCTGCAGATATTTGGTTGAACATTGGTTAGGTACCCAGTAACATTAGCACTCCTCACATTTGCAAGCCAGTATCTACAACCATATGAAACTCTTGTAAATTAAACGGCTGAACACCTTTAGTAATGACCAACAGCTTAACTGGTAGAATTTAAGAAAATACGTTGGTGTTCTCCCTGCATTTGTTTCACTGTCTTATTACTTGACAGATCATTTAGTAAGGCTAGAACAATAAACATGACATGAAGAATGAAAAAAAAAAAAAAAACAGGAGAAAAAAAACCCTCACAGAAACCAGGAAAAATAGCAAAATCACCCATTTATTTCCCAAAGCATAAAATATTATAAAAAGACCAAAATGATGAAAATTTAAAAAAAAAAAAAAAAGTTATCAACATAAAACTAGCGCCTCTTCTGGAACACGTTCCCTCGTCCTGGTCCACCCCGGCCACGGCCTCTGGCAGCCACTGCAAACACAACGCAAACTTTAGTTTGATTTTCGTTTCATATCATATGTATTACAATATAATTCACTAACATTACAATAATTCCCTAAAAATGAAACAGAACACATTTGGTGTTAGACTTGTGAAGTAAAAAAGCTGCATATACCTTGGGCTTTAAGAATAGCTGCTTTTCCTCGACCGGCACCAGCGGCCTGATTTTTGTTCTTCATACTCTTTAACATAGGAGCATTTTTCAGCATGTCGGGAAGGATGAGGAACCTGATCTTACTGCCACGAATATACACCTGCTCCAGCTGAGATACACGGCCATCCCTGAACGTGACTGTGATGTTTGCCATCTGGAGGACAATTTGGAGAAAAAAAACACACAAGATAAATACCAAAAAGAGGCAAACTGTTGTTACACACACACACACTTAACAACAAAAAATAAAAATCACATTAATAATACTCTTCCAGAAGATTGGTTTGCCATACACAAATCTTGTACCTGACAGTTCATGTTGTCCTCAGCCTCGATCAGTTTGCCCCTGTAAACCTCCCCAGTGTTGGTTTCACAGGTGACTATGTGTCCCTCTGCTTCATGAAGAACTTTGATGGGCACTCCAATGGACATCTTAAACAGTTATCTGTCAACTTTAAGAGAGAGAAAATAATACGCCGCAGAGGACTAATAACTCCGACAAAAGGTAAACCTTTGCTTTACGAGGAAGTTAAAACTAATGGAAGCGGTTTGTATGAAATGAATGGGTCGGACGGATCTTAACGCAAGTATGCCATAAAGAAGCAAAATAAAGAATAATTTAACAATAGATCTAGAAATAAACCCAGCCAGACACGACCCAGTTTTACCCTTTTCAAAGATATTAACAAAAACTCACCCAAACGTGCACCAAACGTCCACAAGCAGTTCTGTCCTCGGTGTTTCCGGGGATTTTATTCTGCTGGAGGCACGTACTGCCACCCTCCGGCCTGAATGACGCTAAAACATAAAACTAAAACCGTTTTTTACAGTCTGAGGTAAAACCACGTTTTACCATAACAAAACAGATTTTACATAATTCTCTGGGTACATTAAAAGACATGCGTTTGATCTATTACTAGCTATTTAAGTATTAGTAAAAGCCCCACAATGAAACAATACTTTACCCTGTAAATATCTTGGCTTGCATTTTTATTTATGTTGAATTATGAATCAAATTTGGCATGTTGAATTCATGAATAATGTTAACGTCGTGTTGATTTATGAATAAAAAATACTTGTATTTAGTTATATTGTGGGGAAATGTAAATAAATGTGTTTATATGGGTTTGTTAAATTACTGGGAAACATGTTTAATTTGTAATGCTTATAGCTTGTAACTATATCTATACCATATATAAACATAATTCTCTTTTAATAAATCTATAAAGATACTAGTTACTTTCTATTTTTGTCGCACAATATTTTTGAGGCCCCAATATTATGAATCTGCAGACCCGGAGACCCAGCTGCACTCTCAGACCTGCACGCTCAGACCTGCACTTCCAGACCTGTGGCTTTTTCAGACACTGACACCTGCTGTTTGGATGAACATTTGTTTAGTAGCGTGTGTACCACAGTAATGTTGTAATGATTTCCAACATTATAAAATGCTGGCAAGTAGCAACATCGGACAAGGTTATTCACTTTATCAAAGCAATTCCTGAAAATTATCAGGTTTTTTTTGGCATAAATCAATGTGACATCTAATAACACCAACAAACGAATATCCTTTGAAACAAATATTTTAGTGTTTAATTATATAGGGGATAGGTGACGTTCACCCCCTAACTCACGACTAAAGAATATGATGAATCCTTAATAATTAGGAAAACTAAACGAATAAGAAAATATTTAAGTGAAACAATTTCTATTTACAAATACGATTAATACAAATAAACCAGACTTAATCCATTAAATCATAACCTATGTGTAATATTTTATATTGTAGCGCAAAGACTTTATGATTATGGGGAAACTGTTGTTATTGTGTTGCACCAGCAAGAATAGAGTTAATGTGAGGAGTTCAGGCAAACCCGGAAGTGAGAGACAGTTTAGTTTGGCTGGTGCATCTGTAAACAGTTGCTATTTGTTCTAATTACAACAGAGGATACACAAACCGTCTTTTACCTGCTGTTACAATATAATAATGCACTCAGTTATAGCGTAATATCTTATAGTAGAAACACACTGTAAGTTGCAATCAATCAACAATTTAATTCAGGTTAAGTAATCCTCCAAACAGCAGGTGTCAGTGTCTGAAATAGCGACAGGTCTGGAAGTGCGGCTCTGAGCGTGCAGGTCTGAGAGTGCTGCTGGGTCTCCGGGTCTGCAGCTTGATGAGGTGGGGTTTCCTGTCATGTCTCGTCTTGCCGGCAGAGGGCGCAGCTCCGTCTGTTTTCAATGCGCCGCCGCTCGCTGTGGCTCGGACTGACAGAGGAAGTGAAACATTCATCCCAGGGAGAGACCACAAGGCGTGGGCTAAGCCGGCCGCGTTTGTAGCTGTTTCACCGCGTTTCATTAACAGTTCGTAAAAGGCTTTCATTGAGCTGAAGATGGACAGATTTTAGCGAGTCCTATGTGGAGGACAGGAGGGCAGCAGCTGTCCGGCTAACGTTAACCCCGCTAGCGGACTTCATCTTCATGAATCAAGCCCTGCTGTTAAACAGCACTGAAACACAGAGAGGCAAACATCCACTGCATCATGAACGGTGAGTTTGTGATAAATGGCGTTTAAACAGATGGCTGGAAACTGTGTGAAGTAACTAGCATTATAATCAACCATGACCCTTCTAATATACAAAATACTCAACCCGGATTTAAATCAACAGTTCATATATCATCCTCATGCTGCTTCTGTAGAACTTTTAAGTTGTTAATCACTCTCATTTACCTGCTTTTATTACGTTTTTCTATTTGATATGAATAAAATGCATCATAATGCTTTTGATATAGGCTACCTGAAGTCACAACTGAACTTATCTATAATACAACCTGGTAATGCAACTTAACATAATGTGAATGGATCAAAAGCTGCCTTTATTTGACATTACCAGCTTCCTGTCTGACCTTGTTTTGGCAGATGATGTGATGTTAAATGTACCGGTCATCCGGCAGCAGTACCACTGGGATTGTGGCTTGGCCTGTTCGAGAATGGTGCTAGAGTAAGTGTGAATCTCTAGTGATGCATCACGCACAGTAACTCTACTTTGATGGTAAGGTGTTAAACTCTTGTTTTTGTGCACAGGTATTTACATCCAGTAAGTGAGGAGGAATTTCAGAGAGCTTGTTTGGACTTGGAGTTTACGGAGAGCGTGTGGACTATTGACCTGGCTTATCTCATGTGTAAGCTGGGGGTCAGACACTGCTTCTGCACACAGACGCTCGGTGTGGACAAGGGCTTCAGGAACCAGGTGCTGTCTGTTTTTGAAATCATGTGATACAGTCGTGACCACTATAGATAGCGTACAAGTGTCTAGAATGGACGCTTTATTCCATTTTCCCAAGAAAGTCAGGGCCTTTTATAGAAATAATATTGCATAATAATATGCATCGGAATAATTTTTCCATTTCCTCACGTTTGCTTTTAGTCTTTCTACAAGAAGCATTTTGATACAGAAGAGGACCGGGTCAATGAACTATTTCTGAAGGCTGAAAGCAAAGGAGTCCTGGTGAAAAAATGGTGAGGTTTCCAAATCTAACACATTTGCCTTTTTCTTTTGTGGGACTTGCTCACACTTTGTGCCAGTGAAAATTGTAATTGAAAATATGTAAAAAAAATAAATAACCATTAATTTCCATTATTTTTCAAGCATGGCATTTGTTTAAAAAACGACCTAAAAACAAAACATTCGGCACAATTGGAAAAGTCATGCACAATATACTGAACTTTTGGAATTTATTATTATTGGAAAAACTGTATATTTAATTATTATTATTATTAGGTTTTAATGAACACTTAGGTTTTTTCATTATGAAAGCTTTTATTACATTGCATTAAATGTATACATATATATTTTATCGGTTTATGCATGCTGTGGGAATATAATCTATGCCCACGGATGCTTCAAATTTTGCTTTAAAATCTGTTTTTTTTTTAATTAATTTAGACAAAACGGCATCAAGTTTAATAGTTGTGCATATACAGTTCCAGTTCTGTGACATCAGACGTTTTCCTTTCAAGATTATATCAAAAAACATATTCCAGTAAGATGAAACTCGTGTGCTGTGCATGAAGAAATCTGATCACATCCTTCTCTCGTAGCTCTGTTACGATTCAGGAGATCCAGAGCCACCTGGAGCAGGGTCATGTGGCCATCGTGCTGGTCAACGCAGTGGTGTTGGTGTGTGAGCTGTGCTCCACCCCTGTCAAATACTGCTGTTTCCTCCCTGTGGGTCAGAAGTGCTTTTGCAGGAAGCCAGATTATCAGGGCCACTTTGTGGTGGTGTGTGGATTTAACCGGAAAACCGGCAGCATCTTCTACAACAACCCTGCCTACTCGGACCGTATGTATTGTGATCTATCTATCTTAAAGACAGCACAAGCACACTGTTAATACAAAACATAAAAAAACATACACAGGGTTTAAATGCACTATTAAATATTTAAATAAAAATACTTTTAAGTATGCAAGTAAAATACTTTATTTATTTATTATTAAATTCCAAATACTTTTTGGATTCCATTTACATCTTAGACCCACTGCGTGATACGACTTGTCTCGGCACGATTCTCTCCGGCCTATCGGTGTTTAGCAGAGTGTACACATCACGTTTTGGTAACGGTACGATAAACTTGGAACCTCAGCCAAGGGGGTACAAAAAAAAAGTACCAGGTACCAAACCGTCCTGTGCAGTACCACGCAGTGGAAAAGCTCCATTATTTGGTACAGAGTTGATTTTGACTTAAAAAAGTTCAACCAAAAGGAAAATTTCCTAAAAAATATGATCCATGATGTAGATTGTTTGTTTCTTCTTCAGAGTAGATTTGAACAAGTTTAGCATTACACCACTTGTTTAACTATGAATCTTCTGCAGTGAATGGGTGCCGTCAGAATGAAAGTCCAAACAGCTGATTAAAAACATCACAGCAATCCACAAGTAACGCTCTAGTCCAGCAGTTTTGTGAGTGTTTGTATGAAACAAATTCATTTGTTTGTGTGGATTATTGTGATGTTTTTATCAGCTGTTTAGACTCTCGTTTTCATGGCACCCATTCACTAAAGAGGATCCACCAATGAGCAAATGATGTAATGCAACTCAATTATAATACAGAAATCTTATACATTAAAAATGTCTCAGATAGGCCCATCACTTTGATTGACAGGTGTGTGCTGCACAAGCTTTGGTAATTTCGAGGAGGCTAGAAGAAGCTATGGAACTGACGAGGATATTCTGTTTGTCTACAAAGACGGCTGACTCTTGACAGATTCTGAACGAACATTCAAAACACCTTTCGCATCCACTGTGGTTGGCTGGGTAGCATTTTTGCCAACAGGAACCAGTGCTGCTGGCCAATAGCAGGTAGTATGTGTCACCTCTGGTTATGTTCTTCATTAGAGCTATAGCATCGCACAAAGCATTACTATGGTGCTACATTGGCCACAGAATGAAATATTCACAAAGAAAGGAAAGGGAAATGGTATGTATATGTAACTGGTCATAATTGTGAGGTGGACTTATATTTTTATCTAGAGCTCATATGATTTCTATAGTCTCTGCCACTGTAAGAGGTAGAGGAGGAGTGTATATAATGTTTTTCCATTCATGTAAAGATAAAGATTTGTTTGTTCAGGGTAACCTTACAAAAATCATGGGGTTGTTTTGAGTTTATTTTATAACTTTTCTCTTGGAAGCCACTTAATTGATACAATGAAAGGTTTTAATTATTGTAAAAGAGAAACTGTTTTTTAAAAACTCAGGTAAGATTTGATCGATCCAGCATGTTAAATTATATCCCCCTGTCGGGAAAGAAACGTTTCATGGGTGCAATACGTGTAGATTCACTTCTCCAGGGGTTTCCTCGAGAATAAAATCACCTGGAGGTCTGTCATAACCTCATGCAAGAGAGCGTTCGGTGCTTTGTGGGCGACTCTGAACCGCAAACGTGAATCATAAAGAACATTTTCAACTCGCTCATAGCACTAGTACAGTATTAGACCTGTTTCTGTGTAATATACTGTATTTACATTGTTTAAATTCTCATGATTATATTGTGTTGGCATGATTCATAGTAACTACACCCTGTTTATTCCTCCGAGAGAGAGAGAGAACAGGAACACTAGGGTTAGAGTTTTACCGTCAGGTGTTGCGCACCGTTTGAAAAGGTCTGAACACAGTGTTGTGAACGCTTTGTTGTTTGCTCTCTTGTAAACGCACTACTCAGTGGCTCATGATTCAATCATCAATGGTTTGTGACACAATGGCTGACAGATGAAATGCTTGCACTATGTTGTTCCACCAGCCATGATTATGTTATTTAATCTTTGATCATTCAGGTTAAATGTTACTTTGTTGTTTTTTCTTTGATTTTTAAGACATCAGGTGTCCAATTACATCAGCTTTTTTTTTTTTTTTTTAAGAACATAAGGAATGTTGACATGGCAAACTTTATTTTTATGAAATATATATAGTTGCATTTCAGAAATTAATAAAAGTTGGATTTGTATTTTATTCAAATGCATCCTTCCATTATTTACCATAAAAGTGAAATGATAAATTGTTATTTTGTGAAATTCAGTGTACAAGGACTTATCCCTAATACTTAATGTGGTTCTCCTGCATCTGCCAAGAATGGCTTTCAGCTAAAAGTGTGGTTCCTCTCAAGGGTTTTTGGCACTTGTGTTTTCCTGTTAAGCTCGCTCCGTAACAATGTTGGGTTTGAAGTCATGCTGGACAGCTTTTTTGAGCTCCTCTGCGTACATGTCATACCTCCCAGTCATCTAGAGAGAGATTCACACATGTAAATGGCAGACGAACCTTATTCGCTATCTAACCTTCTGGTGATGATATCTTAAAGAAATGTGTAGTGAGACTGGTTTACTTTTCTTTCTTTTTTTTATCCCACCTTGAAATTCCATTTGTCTGCAACTTGGCGATTTAGGTTCAGGTCCATCTCTGTGACCAGCAGGCCATCACGGGTTCTGGATAATCCTGGGGATCTGCTGCCGTCAGGTGCAGCTACATAGCTGGAGCCATAAAAGTAGCCAAAGTCATGGTGCGCTGTGGGTCAGACAAACCAGAAATCATATAACAAATGCACACTAACATTTAAAAATTTGTGGAATATTTTTTTAAAGCTGAATTTGATCAAAACTATATATATATATTTGAAAATGCATTTTTACTCTAGTCTTTAGTGTCATGTGATAATTCAGAAATAATTTTAATATGCTGATCTGATGTGGAAGAAACATTACTTATCTATGTTGAAAACAGCAGTATTTTTGTGGAATCCGCAATACTTTTTCCCAGAATAAACAATAAATGTATTTACCGTCATGTTTAATCAATTTTATTTAAAAAAATTATATTTATATATTATACATAATTTTTTAAATATTAATATTTAAAAAAATATCACTAACCACAATTTATTTTTTTAAATGACCATTTATTAATTACAAATCAACATTTGGTGTCAAATTATCCATCCTAGCATAAATGATTTGGTTTTTAACATTTTATCTGTCCATTTTTATCCACAACATCACTGTATTTATTTTTGTTCTAACAGGACTGCAAAACATGTAAACTGTAAAATAAAACCTCATATAATATCTAGTTGCATCACCTGAGGCTCATTTTCAACATTTTTCAAAGATTAAACACCTCATTTTCTTGATCATTTGTTCCTTCTTTTAAAAAAAGTTTAGACATATTTTGTACCCTCACGGACAAACACCCCTCATATATGTCCGTGTGACCCTGGTCATGTTACACAGAGGCTTCACATGTAAAATAACGAAGGTAGGGTTTTGTGTTTGGGTTGAAGGTTTATGCAACAGTAATGAGGGCTGAAAGCGAGAACAGAGCCTGACAAACCTGGGCTTTAGGAACATGACACCTTTGAACAAGCTCCCTTGTCCTCAGCCCGCCACGGATACAGATACTAGATTGACAGACAGACAGATACGCTGATCCTTTATACGCTAAGCTCTGGGACAGAGACAGGTGGACTCAAATATGTATACAGATGGGACTGATCTTTAGGGTTTGACCCATATTTAATTTTCAGACAGAGAGTGCCATCTGCTGTATGGATGACTTACCAGAAATGTCTACCTTACGCTCAGACTTATTGAATATTAGAATCATTTTTTTTTTTAAATGAAATGTGTAATGTTCTAGGATATTCATATTAATGATCATCTTAATATGCAATCTATAAGTAGTTTAAATACTGGCACAACCGATGGCATGGGTTTGGGGTGTGGTCTGTTTGCTTGACTAATGTACTTTTAAATGTATTGCATACAAAAATGTAATTTACTCCTGTGATGACAAAGCTGAATTTTGAACTTTAGTCTTCAATGTCACATGATCGTTCATTATTATTCTATAATGCTGATTTTACCACTCAAGAATTTGTATTATTATCAATGTTGAAAACAGAAAACTGCTGTAAGAAGCTGTAATATGTTTATTTTCTACATTCCTGGATGAACGGAAAGCAATTATTTAAAATAGAAATCTTTTTGTAATATTACAAATATCTTCACTGTTAGTTTTGATCAATTTAATGCATCATTATTAGTTTTTTTCAATCTTACTGATCCCAAACATGTAAATAATTCAACCTTTTCATCTATTCTTTGGTGCAAGCTCACAAGAGAAAACAAGTTTCCATACGTGCACGTTAACAAGAAATAGATAAATACCTTTCTTTCCATCTCCAGATGTGAATTCATTCGTGAAATGCTCCTAGAAAAAGATAGATCTAAATCAACACTCAATAATACCAAGAAACCAGCAGTAGAGGGCAGAAGAAAACGCATATCTGAACCTCCAATGCTTTCATATGCGAGACTGCATAACAGACTGTGGAAATAACTCCCATTTAAGCTAATTTGAAGATAATTGGTTTACTGTATCTATCTCTGAGAATAAAAGTCATCCCTCTAAGACATTATAACCACTAACAGAGACCAGACTCCACAGAGCCACAAAAGAAAAGCAAGCGCTCAAACATCTGTGTAGCATTATTTGCAGTTTGGCTTTAATCCTGTTTAAACTATTAGCATGTGCTTATCTAATCATATTAGTTCATATATATATATATATATATATAGTTTACTTCAGTTGTGGTTGTGATAGTATCACAGTATAAACATTGCACAGTTAGGGCAAGCAGGACATTTCCTCAGAATCTCTATCTTTATGCTTTAGACTCAGGAAATGTGTATTTTTTATTGGACAACAGGTGGCAAATACCGTTCCCACGCGGTTGATGGCACAGGTGAAGCAATGGTTTGCGATGGCAGCATTTCTGGCCTCAATCGGCCACATTGGTTCACTGTAACATAAAACCAGCATCAGCGTGATGAAATACAGGCTCTGTGTTATTAACATAAGAAACATGATACCTGAGAAGTCCAACTGTAGCTGAAGGGTTAAAGATGATCTCAGCCCCCTGTATGCTGTACATTAACCAGTTGAGAGGATGGTGTCGGCCGTAGCAGATGTTAACAGCAATCTTTCCAAACTGTGTCTGGAACACAAGGTGGCCGGTGTTCCCTTCCATGTAATATGTTGACTAGACAAGAATGCAGTGCAAGAATCAGTTCAATTTAAAACAATAAGAGTGTGAAGTCAAATCCATCAAGGTGTTTTAACTTTAAAACATCTCTTATGTCATCCAGAATTAACGGTTTGATGATATTAAACATCATAATGATGCATTTGTTTATTAAAAATGTGCAGCTATTCGCTTTACGCGACAATAATTGAAAGCCTGGAGTTGTGTGGGTTATTGTGATGTTTGGACTCTCGTTCTGACGGCACCCATTCACTGCAGAGGATCCATTGGTGAGCAAGTAATACATTCCTCTAAATCAAACCTGTTTCAATAATGAAGAAACAAATCTTTTTAAGCCACTTTCCTTTTTTGAGTGAACTATTCCTTCTACCTATCTGCTACTATTCTTGTTGGAGTGCACAGATCCCAAATCTATGCACCACATGGGATACAACATTATCAACAGAAATTTAGAATTTATGTTATCATAAAATAAACAACAGTAATAAGACCACCATCACCATTAATTATGGGCAAGGCATAGTGGTTTGGACATAATGTCCCATTTTGAGACTTTCCCACTGTAGTGGACAACATGCATCAAAAGGTCCCACATATACCCCATATTTACTGTATAAACAGATCTAAATGTGATCATTTATTAAGCAGAGATGAGATTATGCCGCAGACGAGCACTGATAATTGAGTGGTGTGTGTGTCACAAAGGTTATATTCTTTTGTTTATACAACAGTTCCAGAACTTGTTTTCGATCAAAGTGCTGATGTAGTCAGATTGTGATTGATATATCACTGATATAATTAGTCTGAGCTTTAGTGGTGGGGATAATTCTCATTTACTGAACTATTTACTATTTACAAAAGCATTATCAACAGGAATATTCCCTTTCCCGATCCCTTGATCTCTCAAACGCTTCACTTCCAGTCAGTTGTGATCTATCCTATCTAATAAAGGCGAAAATGGCAACAAAAATATTGGTGATATTTTTGTATTTTTGTGTGTATATTAGTGCTGGCAAACGATTAATCACATCCAAAATAAATGTTTTTCTTTACATAATATTGTATGTACTGTGCATATTTATTAAGTATATACAAATACAAACACATACATGTATATATTCAATATACAAAAATATTTATTATAATTATGTTTATTTATTAAATATATTTAGATATATCAAATATAATAAATAAATATATATATTATATATATACACGCATTTACATGTAAATATTTTTAAAATACACACTGTACATGTGTGTTTTAATATAAACATAATAAATAAACACAGCATAAACCGATATTATGTAAAGAAAAATGAATCGTTTAAATTAATCTAAATTAAAGATGAATCGTTTGACAGCACTAGTATAAATTCATTTATTTTAACATGGTAAATAAGCAAAGTAATGGATTCTTCAGAACAATTTTCACAAAATCTATGTGTTTTAAGAGTGGAAAGGTGGTATAGATTAACAGCAAATAATGATCTCTATTGTAAAACCACCTGTCATTGATGTTATGTTGTTTGGATGTGTACGATTCAGCAACTGTAAAGACTGCCAGAGATAAGCGTGTGTTTTAGCATCAGTGTATGTGATATCTGTGCATTAAATTTTGGGAAGATTAGGATATAATACACAGTATGTTGAATTTGAATGTGGCCACAGTTTGTGATGTTAGTGTCATTTCATGCAATTGATGCAGCATGGAAATTCATGCAGAGCTAAGCTGGATTTTCAGAAGAGTTTCTGTGTAAGTCTTTTCCAACACTGATGTTTATCAGCATAGATGGCAGCAGAATTATCTGTAATTTTACTGAAAACAGGAGAACTGAGCCCCTGAAGGCACACTCATGCTTGTCTTCCAGGAAAAGAGAGTGGGCATATTTCCTGAATTGAGCATTATCACAGTGTGGAATGGATCAAAGGCACAACATGAAGCTGATAAAAAGCACAGCTGGGGAGAAATCAGCCATTCTCAACCACTTAAAGTGCCTACAGATCATGTAGTACAGATACACACACAGACAAACTCCTTCAACCTGAAAATTTGTGAAAAATTACCCCCAACGTGCTGGAACCAATCTCTGATGAAAAGAATTTCTATAGTGGCTGCGCTGAACAACTTTTCAGTTATCCAATAAGATATAGAAATGTTCATATGTTATCAGCCAAATGCTAATAACTGTGTACAGAAGGGTACAAAAATTGGGATTTTTTGGTCACTTAAACTTAAAAATAAGGTTTTATGATTCGGAAAAACACAAAACTTACATCACTACAACCTAAAATAAATAATTTCATAAAAAAAATTATTGAAATGATAGATATTTACACTATTTCTGTGTCACTATGTAAAGAATTAACTTATTGTTAATTCTATGGCATAAATACTATGGCATTTTATTTCCACTGGAGCATAAGATCAAGAATGCTGGAAAACACAGTATTCAGGTTTTACACAAACTTGTGGAGTTCATGCAGATCGAGTGCTGCTGTCATTCAAGCAAAGCTACTATTTTTATATTCATGGTCATTTTTGTATAATAAATTAGAGGTCTAAAGTTTGGAATCATTTTAAAATATTTTTGTATTTTGATTCTTGTGCTCACTAAGGCTGCATTTACGTGATTAAAAAAAATAAAAATAAAATAAAATAAATTAATAAATAATAAAAAAAATTATTTATATTTATATATATATATATATTATTTTTTGCTATGTGAAAATAATTGTAAAAGTAATTTAATACAGTACATAATTCTAATTCGTATGTTTTTTAATTACTACAAATGCAAAAGCTTTTTTCACTAACGGTCTTTTAGAGACCACAGTGTATTACTATTTCATTTACAGCTTAATGAACTTATGTCAGTTTAATGTAAAGAAAGGGATGACAGACTATTAATCCGAATATAGTGTGTCACTGTATCTGTGTTCTTTCACACTGACAGTTGTTTGACTGTTATGCAGAAGGTGACACCGACCTCGTTGAAGTCTCCCACACGGGGAATGTGATTCTTCCGTGATTTGCCCAGAACATTGCCATTATTGGACACCACCACTGCAGTGTTCCACAAAGTTCCCCCGTGGATCTCATCTCTCTCCAAAATGGGAGACACCACCACCATGTTGTATTTTTTGGCCAGCTACAAAATGAAAATCAAGCACGTGTGGTATCAGCATTACAGGTGATGACTGCAGAAAAAGGAACATAGCAGAAGACCCACATTTCATTTTTAACCTGAGCTAACAAAATATAAAAATGTCAAATATTTTTCATATATATATATATATATATGGATAATAATATAAGTAATAATATATTAATTGTTTAAATATGTTATTTAAAATTATGATATCATGCTATGATACCAGAAGATTTGCATCACTCCAAACATTTTATTTCTCCAAAAATATTAAAATTAAAACTGTTAAATTATTAATTTTGATCAGTTGCATTCAAAATAAAGTAGTTTTTTTATGCATAAAACGTGTGTTCTGTCTATATTTAATATGTGGATGTAAATACACACACATACAGTATATATTTAGAAAATATATACATATATATTTACATTCATATAATTTATATTATAAATAAATATTTAAAATATATAAATAATTTCTGAAATATATACACATGCACATGTTTGTATTTATACTGTATATACATAATTATACAGTACACATACATATATTATGTAAACGAAAGTTTTTATTTTGGATGTGATTAATTGCAATTTTACAACACTAAATAGAATTTTTATTCATCACAGAAGAGTTATATTTTGTATAATCTCTAGCTGTCTTAAAGAATCAGTTTGATATATATATATATACACACACACACACATACATATACATATATATATATATATATATATATATATATATATAAAAGACTAACCTAAAAAAAAGCACACACAAAATAAATAAATAAATAATACAGCACTTATTGGTTCTAGAACTGTCATATCAGAACATATTCGCAAAAGCATAGACGCAGTTTCTCTGTAAATGGTCAAAGGTCAGCTAATTCCTCAGAGTTCAGTGTCAGAAGATTCCACAGTTACGTGCTGCAGAGCTCATCGGCCTGTGGCTCTCGTCGTGGTCCCCTCTGTGGGCTTAACCTCCTGCTACAACCATTAACAAATCACCAGCCTCAAAGCAGCTGCACAGCACTACACCAGTTAAAACAAACATGCCCTATATCAAAATCAGCTCCCTTTGCAATGGGCACAAGGGAATAAAACTATTTAGTTCATGCTAACATACAGCCTCGTTTTGAGTTTAAGGAGAAAACAAATAATCAATTAGTAGACTGAGGTTAAATATTTGACAAGAAGTGATGCTTTATAGAAAAGGATGATTGTACCTTTTATATGAAGTCCTCCATTTATTTAACTCTTACCTGAATACAAAAGCGTGTGGTGAGCCCATCCTCGGCCGATTCAGCAAACTCTGTCCAGGGCTCCTTTTCTCGTGTGCAGAAAGCAAAAGGCATTGCTATTGAAAGGAAACAACAGGACACAGGAAAAAAAAAATATATATATATGCAGTTTCCTTGAAAGAATTTATTATTACCAGAACCGATTTTTATTTATGAGAGTTTAAACTATCGAAATTGACGCTCCTTGGTGTGCAATAAAACTTTGTTTTGTTTGCTGAAAGGGAGGATGAGGAGTTCAGCGGATAGGTTTATGCTCTTATTTTTCATTAGCAGTTGTTGTTTTGTTTAGAGCAGGACGAAACGATTATTTGTTTACATGGCATTTTTAAATGACTACTATCAAAGCAAACATGCTTCGTAGATTTGCCTGGAAACACAGGAAGTCAGAGCCCAGGGGTCAAAGGTTTACGTGGGGTGGTGGTCAAGAGGGTTCAAGCCTGGGCAAAGAAGACCTGTTGAGACCCAGAGGGACTGAATGACCTTTAGGATGCCTGGAGAGTTTATAATTGGAGCATGAGACTCCCTTTCATCAGAAAGCATCCCTACAGCACGCCACAGCCAACACAAACAGACAAACTGCGAGCGCAGCTGAAACGTCATCACTACCGTCCTGCTGCGCTCTGCTGATGTAAACCAGATTCCGCTGATGTCTTCATGGCCATGTTACGTCACTGAAGGCCAAGAAGTCTTCCGATCCATACGCTCATAAATAAGCTCAGTAATTACTCAGAGGACAACAGGAAGTGGATATAGAGTGCTGTGGAATTCTTCATTCTTCATCTAAAAGTACTTTTAAAATTGTTTTAAATTTATATAGAAATATGTAGATTTTAATCATATATAGTTAATTGATAAACTAATTACATCACAAGTAGAAAAGTAGAAAGATAAGTAATCATTAATTATTTAAGATTAAACATTAAATTGCTTAGAAATGGTATGTATTAAATATTTTCGATATTATATAGTAGGGCTGATTTATCATATCATATATAAATATTAGGGCTGTCAAACGATTAAATCGCAGCCCAAATAAAATATTTTGTTTACATAATATTTGTGTGTGTACTGTGTATATTTATTATGTATATATAAATAGAAACATATGCATGTATCCATGAAAAATATGTGTTTATATGTTAAATATATTTATATAATATAAAATACAAGAATATAAATATTTGCATGTAAAACATGTAAATATAAATAAGTCAGTATTTTTTGTCAACTAGGAACGTTGTAAAAAAATACAGAATTACATTTTGGTGAACAATTACGTAGTATAAAAACACCTTGAAAAGTATTGCTTGTTAATTTTTTTCAAAACTGTGGTCTGGTTAATTAAAACACCCCACAAAAACAAGGTTGGCCAACAAAAAAAAACAAAAATTAATATGCATGTATTTAAAAAAAGGAAAATAAACTTTATATGACACCCGAGAGCTGTATATTCCTGCTGCAGTAGGAAAGCGATAAATTCAGAGAGACAGATACACGCATGTGCTTGTGTGTACTCACTCCAGGCTTCCTGGAAGCACACGATATTGACCCCACACATGGCCGCCACCTCCACCATCTCCCCCACACGCTTGTGCAGAGCTGTGATCTGTGAAAGCAAAATGAGAATACTGAGCCAACAGCGTGATGAGCTCAAATGGACAACACATACATGTAACTGCCAGCAGTGCTTTTCACTGTGTACTTTGTTCTCTCACCTGCTCAAGTACAGGAGCATCAGTGGGTAGGACTATCTTGTTCTGAATGAGTCCTACACGGACAGTTCTGGGTGGTCTGAGCTGCTCTGGAGAAGCCTCAAACACATAACCCTTCAGATCAAAATCTTGCTCCACTGCAGCATCTGTTGCACTCTGGGGAAGGTTCAGCTTCCTAAAATTTTAAATGTACATTCTATAATCAAACAAATAGGGCAGGGAGCAATGATGATTGTAATGGTAAAAGACACATTTATTTTGGATGAAAACAATGGACCTGTGAATGTACAGAAGCAGCAAAACATGATTTCCATTACCATAAGTGCTATGTACCCTTGAGAAAATTAACTTTTTTTTTTTAATATTAAAATGTAGCAAACATGATTTTTTGGCAAATTGATTACCATCCAAATTATTACAATTAGATTACCATGGTTAAACTATGGTTAGTGTAGTTTATCTGTAGTAAAACCATGGTTAAATGTCATAGAACAGTATTTATCTGTCCATTAAAAGTGTTTTTAGGATTTAGCTACTAAGTAAATCTGAGGCACATTTTCCAGGTTTCTGACCAAAAAAAAAAATCTGAATAAATTAACAAAACCAAACAGTTTTACTAGTATTTACTATTCAAACTGTTTAACTGTCGTCATGTAAATTTCAACGTTATTATGTTTTGTTTTGTTTTAGTTTTTGCAAATAATGCGAAATGAAAAAGTAAAAGGTTGCCCATTTCTATTAATGGGACACTTATGGGAATGATATGGTCCTATAAAGATAGAGTGTGTCAGACAACGATGTTCATGGTTGACATCAACCACACTCCCAGAGACCCATTTGTGTCCAAAGTCCACCACAAATCATTTACTCAGTTTAGATGTTATGAACTAAAATTCTTATATTAGAGCTCTCTTACATTTGGACAAACGCTAACAGTTAGAGCATGTTAGTCCCCTTAAATATGTCAGATTTACGCAGTTTCACTGTGCAGCATATTAATGAATGAACTGTCGTCTTGCTGCAGCTTCCTCCGGTCATAACTGAGCTGTGGGGTTTGTAGTCTTCGTCTAGTTTGTGACTTACTTCAGTTCTTTTCCGAACAGCAGTTTTCGGACTTCTCTGAGTTCAGCCTCAGGTACACAAGTCTCCAGAAGCTTCTCTAGCGAGTCAAAGTCTTTCCCAGACATTTTGAGCTGCCGTCCTCGTGCTCAGTTCGCAGACTGACTGAATTCACATTACTATTTAACTAGCACATGTCCAGCTCTTATGCAATATCTGTTCACGACAGAGGGTCCAAGTGATTTGTTGTTAGACTTCACGTATTACCAGGTCAAGACAGGTGTTGGGGGGTAACGCACTACAACTAACGTGAGTGACGTAATATACATAATTTTAGAGTAATATAACTGAGTTGCTTTTTCAAAAAGTAACACCGGTTACTTTGTTTTCTTATTTATTTACTGACAAATCCTGACCCCATGTTGGGAGAAATCAGAAATACAGAGCATTGTGTGCGGTGTGTGAATACAGTGTGGTTCTAGACTAAATGTGAATGTGCATTAATTCATCTAACTCTCAAAAAACAGATTTAGTATTAATCAAATTAATTAAAATAAACTCAGAAAACCTGCAAAAATTAAATTACACAAATCTAATCCCATTTTATTACCAATGTCTTTGCTGCTGACTTTTGGTGATCCAGTTCAACCACACTTACAAGCAAAAATAACAGAAATGAACTATTGTGCTTCATTGTGTTTTTTTAGAGCAGAGGCGATTCTAGGTTCAGAGCTTTGGGGGTGCTGAGCACCCAGAGAGCTGCCCAGCAAGGCAAGATACACTTTACTCGTCA
>JAUMHI010000046.1:9469775-9483317 GCA_032359435.1 Enteromius unitaeniatus | reverse complement strand
AATGTTTGAGGTGTTTTATAAGGTTCGATGTATTTCCTCCTTTTGACATAAAACTTCGATGACACCACTTGCAGATGCATTTTTTTCTACAAATGCCCACTCGACTTTTCACCGTAATGTGTGGCAGAGGAGCGGAGAGACTTCAGTCTCCCAGAAATCCTTCTTTAGGGACGAGTAGTTAGTGCTGAATGGAATAAAGTAGCTTGTTTTGTTTCACATTATGTTGATGCTTAAATTTAATACAAAGCATCAATCCACTTCACTTCCGCTCAATAGCTATCAGCTGTGATCATTGCTTCACATGTGGGTAAAGACTTGTTGTTCAGCAAGGAATTCAAATCTCTATTTCAAACAAAGGCTTTCCTTTATAGTTCTATTAAAGAAAAGAGAGTCTGACAACATTTCAACACCAAAAATAAAAGGAATTATTTCTTGAGCAGCAGACGATGATATTACAAAAATTTGAGAAAGATTGTGTCACACTGAAAGTGGTTAACAACCACAAACATGAGGAAAAAACAATGTTTTCTCAATTTATATGATTGTTAAAAGGCACCTATTATGTAAAATTTTTACATGGTGGTTGGACTAGTGTCAAAACTAACAACTTTGTAACCAGTCAGTACTGCAATTTTAAAAACAGGAGTTTCTTGATTGTGATTGGCTACAATTATCATCGCTTCGTGCTCTTCAGCGAGCGGTCATGCAGGAGCACAAAGAGTTTGAAAGCTGCATCTTTAAAAAAAAAAACAGTGTTTACCAGAGAACTACTGAGGATGATGTCATTTTAAAAATTAATCTAAAAATCAATAAATCAAATCAATAAAAGATTTATTGGAGACTTTATGTTGTGCAAGGAAAATGTAGTCATTTTCTAAGTAGAAATGCCAAAACGATGCAAATTCAATGAGTTTGTTCTCAGAAGTGCTGCTGACGACTCTGTTTTACGTCAAGTGCCATTTAAAGTGCCAGAGAAATCCAGCGGACTTCCTGGTGAGGAACTTGATAAACAGTGACTATGACAACCACACAAGCCTTTCTGGAAGAGACTTGTTTAAAAAGTAGGTAAGAGCGTTTCACTGAAGTCTGACAAGTGGAAAAAAAGACGGATAAACAGGTGTCATCGGCCAGCATTACAGCTATTATTCTGTGGACAAAGATGACATATCTGAGATTCAGTCCAAGCTTTCAAAAAATCCAACATAAGCTGACAGCAGCTACCATACAGTATGAGGACAGGAAACGACACAACACCTTCACCATTAACTTCAAATCAACAAATCTTAAAGGTAATCTACAATGTAATTTTTAAAGTATATATTCATTATTTAATTAATAAACATTAACAGTTAAATTGCATATATTACATAAGCACATAAGTAAATATTAGATATAAAAAATAATTAAAAAAAAAATATATATAGCTTCTATTTTTAATGTGATAATACAAACCTGATAACCCTCTGTTTTCTTCTGACACCATCTCAGCAGTGCATTTCGTTTAGATCCACCATATTCACGAGCCAAAGCTGACAGCGGGTCTTTTCGCTCCTCTCTACACAGAAAAACAAACCAAAAAACACTCTGAACTCTGAAGAAGCATTTTCATTCATTCTAGCATTTTAGATTCATATGATTGAATAAGTGGTCAAGGGGGTGTGTTCATTGATGGTCGTGACATTTATAGGAGAATCTAATAAAAATGTGTATGATACTGCACGTGAGGGTTACAGTCAGTTGTAGGGCAGGTGCGTACCGAAGGCGGCTGCGTGCTGTGGGGTTGACAGATGCTGTGGGGGAAGAAGAAGAGGACAGAGACAGAGGAGGTGCAGCAGAGCCCATGGCCATCAGAGAGGAAGCTGGGCCTCCGTCAGGAGCACTGATATCCCTCTTCGCCTCTTCGCTGCTTCTTCGAGAAACTAAACAGTGGAGAGCAAAAAGATTTGATTATCTTTTGGGTAAAAGGAGTCTGTTAGTATCAGTAGTCAGATTTAATATAACAATGCAACAATATAAACGTTTTCAAATTTTTGTTTTTATGATGCATTTCACCATTTTATAAAAAAATTGAACTGCATTGTTGTTAGAGCAAATGTTTGCAACAAATGTACACAATTGTCCAAAAGTTTAGAGTCTGTAATGTTTTTCAAACTCATCTATTTTTGTTCACCAAGGCTGCATTTATTTGATAAATCAAAAACCAGTAAAATCTGTAAAATATTATTACAATTTAAAATAAGGTGCATCTATTTCTGTGCATTTTAAAATGCATTTTTATTCCCATGATGGCAAAGCTGAATTTTCAGCTACCATTATTCCAGTCTTCGGAGCCACATGATCCTTCAGGATTTATTTGATTAGCTGCTCAAGAAACATTTCTTCTTTTTATTGTCATATTATTATTAACAGCTGTGCTGTTTAATATTTTTGTCATCCTTTGTGATATTATAAATGCGTTTACTTTCACTTGTGTTCAACTTTATGCAGTCTTGCTGGATAAAAGTTGTATCCATATTTCTGTGTATGAATAAAACCTTACAGCACTGACTGTACAAGGGCATTAGCTGAGTGTTATAGCATCTATATTAGTTCAGTTTTAATAGGTCTAAGTTTTACCTGTGATAGTCTTTGATGTGTCCATGCTTGAGACTCTCTGAAGAGCTGAAGCTGGACGACTGCCATTGGCTGCTCTTAGTAGATGCTCAGCTGCAGACATAGAAGGAAAAAGGGAGATATAATATCATAATCAGGATTTCTGTTATCAGTTCATCTGGGAGCTAAATATGATTCCGGCAGTAATAGGAAAGAACACAGAGACAGTAAAGAATAAATGTTGCAGTCTTCAAACACACAATGCTAACCTGACAAACTGACAATAAAATGTTATTGCACATTAAATCAATGACATTCAAATGCTATTAAATTTATAATCAAAGAAATCAATCTATAAAAATGAAAGGAGCATCAGAGGGGGGGAAAGACCAATGTTGACAGCCAGTGAGTCTCAATAGCTGTAATGAGTCAGACAGGGCAAACGATCACCCCTTCAAGAAAGCCATGCCGCCAATCAAAACACTGTCATTTCCACAAAGGTTGATAAGAGTTTCCAATAAGCAGCCGGACGTAAAAACAAGCATGACAAAAGGGCTCTGTGCCCTCTCTCGCACGTTCACAAACACACACTGCCTCCCTCTCCAGCATAATAATGGTGAAACGAGTGGGAAGGGGGTTCTGAACCCGAGTATTTGTTCATAGTTGGTGTATTTTCGCATGAGTTATCACATCTGAGGTAACTATGAGTTCAGCGCTGCTTTTCCGGGGTCATAAACTTCTGGTGTCGGGAAAGCTGATGTCTTTTACTAAGAAACTAATTCCTAGATCCAAATCCCACAACATTCACCCTGTTTGAACTTCAGCTATGATTCACATTATGCTTTTTCGTTTTTTTTAAATGGTTTATAAAAAAAAACTGTAATTTGTTCATTTACCAGGTCAGGGTGGAGCGGGACAACAAGAGCGTCACACCTTTTGACTAACACATTTCCAGTTCGTGATTATTAAGACTTTTTTTTTATAATTTTACTCACAACGAATAATACTGAATGGATTACATTTTTTTTTGAGCCGAGAATATTTCTATTTATCACAAATAATTAGAATAGTTTATTTTTACATGACAATTTCTGTCACTTTTCCCGGACTGGAAATCCCAATTTTACAACTTCCTTAACTGATCAGGATTTTAATAAAGAGATGAAATATTGGGAGGTTGGTCCTAGGCATAATTTGATAATTATATATAATTATCAGATTTGTAATTGTTAAAATTATTCAACAAGACTTACTAAGTTACGTAAATGATGAAGTTATTGCTATAATTTATATAGTTGCTTGTAAGTTTTTCATATATAACATATTAGATGCAAATAAAATGAATATTCTTATTAACCATACCATAACAATTTTATTTGAAATTAGATGTTCCAACTTATTTCCATTGGCTACTGAAAGGAAAAGCTTGTACGACCTGAATCATTAAATTAAATCAATAAATTGAAAAGGCAGTAAATCAATCAGTGTATAAAAAAAAATCCCCTGATAAAACTACAAATAAAAATCATTTGAAAGACTTAAGTAGAAACGTTGTTGTGTTTATTACCTGGCATGCTGATATCTGTGTAACTGGGTCTTTTGTCTGCGAGGGAGGAGAGGGGCTTCGCAGCAGCCATAGAGCCAGTGATGGAGTGTCTCTGTAAATGATCAAAATAAACATTTTTAAATCATCATTTTATTAAACCAGCTTACATATTACCTGGTTTGATCTGAAACAGATAGCTGTGACTTAATAATGATAGCAGAGTCACTTCAGGTAAGAGAATCATAAGAGAAATATCTCTATATATAATATATAGTCTAGACAGATTCATAGATCTATTTCCTCTTTGTCTGCTGTCCTTACCCTCCCTCTCTTTACTTCAATAACGCCCTGACAATCACACTCTTATCTCCTCAGAGCTGAACATTTCTAAGAGTGTCACTTTGATATATGCAGTAAATAAAAAAAAATGTTTGCACCCATGAAGTGTTACATTGAGGTGAGAAATTAGGTTGGTATTGTAATTATACTTGTTGGTAAAAAAACTTAGCATGGTTTCAATATGAGCTGTAGTGTCTTATTTGTGTTTTCAGTCAGCCCCTAGTTAACACATTTAGCCTACCGAGTTACCTAGCATAGCACAGATATGTTAAGAATGCTCATTTGGATGAACCAGAAAAAGTGTCCACAAAAAAATGATAATAATAATTCAACATTTCCCCTTAGTTTTTCCTATCCTCTTTAATCTTTGGTCAAAATGCTAACAGCTAACATGCTAACGAATCTATCCATATAACTGCTTTACACAAGCTAAACAAAAACGTCAAACATTTAGGCTTTGTTGTGTTTTTCAGTTTCCAGGCTCAAAGTTTGGTCCACCAGCGTGGCATGAGGTTAAGTAGTTAAGAAAGCTCTTGCTATGAGCTAGAACACTGAATATTTCCCTTTGTTTTCAGCTAACTGAAGCTAAGTTTAAGATTATTGGCAAATATGTAAGAACGGCTCTTTTATTAAGCTACCTTTTGGTTTGGTTTGAAACTGATGGATGGAAGACTAATTTTCATATCAAGACAGTATTAGAAGTTATGGCTGCACTAGAAAAAAATCCTAAAAGGAAATCCGTAGCTCTCATGAATGAGCTGTTGCTGTGAGAAATGTCAAGAGGCCCACAGGAGGAGGAGGAGGAAGTGCTGCTATCTCAGAGGCTTCCGAGGTTCAAAAAGCAGGAAAAGAGTCAGAATGCTACTGTTTGACCTTCACGGTGAAAATAAGAGGCTCTGCAGCACTGTGGAAGTATGTTATGTGTAATTGTGTGACTCTGAGGTACCTGTATGGGAGAGACAGCAGCAGCAGGGGGGGTCTTCATAGGGCTGGGACTGAGAGGTGTGCGAGGTAATGGGGCGTTCGTGGTTGTGCTTGCAGCGGCGACCGCGGCGGCGGCGGCGGCAGCAGCAGCGACGACTGCATTAGCATTAGCTCCAGGACCTGAGAACATACAAAAAAAAATTATTAATTAAACTTTTTTAGACTGTTAAAGATGCCCCATACACATAAAAAGGAAATGAAACCAGCAAATGGCGAGGTACCCTGAGAGGCACTGTCAAAGCTTTTGATGAGGGTTTTAACGGTGGGTGATGGCTCGGAGGACGTGGAGGGCCGTCGACTCAGTCCCATGCCCTGCCGGAGAGCAGCCAGGTCCCTCTCAACAGCATTCATGTAGTTATACACACGTCCACGCTCCTCGTCTTGCCTGTGAGACAGTACAGAGTCACACATTTTCAACATGGACACTCCATCTAATCACAGACCGGAAACGCTTTATTAAATTTAAAAGATTATGTAACTTTCATCTGCAACATTAAGGATAGTTCACCCAAAAATTTTAATTCTGTCATTAATTACTTACCCTCGTGTTGTTCCAAACCTGTAAGACTTTCGTTCATCTTCATAAGACAATTAAAGATATTTCTGATAAAGAGAGAGCTCTCTGACCCTCTATAGACAGCAAGTGTCCTTACACAATTAAAGTCCAGAAACGTAGTAAGGGGAGACGGAGGAGATCAATTATTAAATAAAGTCATTATTTTTGTTATCTTTGCACACAAAAGTATTATCATAGCTTAAATTAAAATGACAGTTAAACTGTAAATTTGCTTATATGTCTATGGGGAAGCTCCCAAAGAGCTCTCAGAATTGATGACAAATATCTTAATTTGTGTTCTGAAGATGAACAAAGTTTTACAGGTTTGGAATTACATTAGGGTGAGCAATTAATGACAGAATTTACATTTTTGGGTGAACTATCCCTTCAACTGAAACAAACGTGCTCTCAGATAATTCCTTAACAAATACGCCACCAATTCTAGCCCAAACAGTAAGATGCAAGACAAGCTGTCTTCTAAGATAACACTTATAATTTTTGTGATAACAGAGTACGCGATAGGAAGTTAAATACAAGTGACTTTACCGCTAAAAATAACAGTTCGAGTTTAGCTGAGCCTATGCACTGGCTTTTACCACTTACTTGCGGTTTTTAACTTCATCTAGTTCTTTGCTCAGCTTCTCATTTTTTTCTTGCGCTTCTTGCAGGCGGCGGCGTAGGTCACCGATTTCCTCTTGAGCTTCTGACTTGATGTCATTAGCAATGACCACAGCAGTCTGCAGATCTGCCTGGAACTGACGCCACTCTGCCGACTCTTCCTGTACATACATAATTGCACAAGCACAGAGGTGCAGAATTAATAAGAATAATAAAAGACATGCATTAAGACCTTTAGGACCACAGGCACGTAAACGTAGCAAATTATCCACCACAGAGATGATTGTAGAGGTTTAAAAAACTGGCAAACAACACGGACAAATCTGGCTATTACTGGGTTAAGACAAACATTGAATAATAAGCATAAAAAAATCCACCAAGTTATTCCTTTAATAAGAAATGTGAAAATAAAATCTGAAGATATCCTTATATAAAAGCTGGGTCCTCAGATGACTGCATGCACTGCTGCCCCTGACCTCACTCACCCTGAGTCTGCGGTGCAGTATCTTTATCTCTCTCTCCATGTCATGCTTCTGATCCTGAAGCTTTTTCATCGAATCTGCCAGGAAACCGGAAAAAGAGCGAGTGAGCATGTGAAATGAGGGCATACAGGGTTCACATGGGGAATAATGAAAGAAATGCACTGTGCAACATTGATTATGTAATAAAAACATAATGCATTTTAAACCTAATTCTAAATGCCACCACAAATCACAAAGTTAATAAAATGAATTATCTCTCCAACGAGAGATCTGTGATCTGCAGAAGTCAAGTGATGTTAAAAAAACCCCATTATTCTATCATTGCTGCTTCATACTACTAAGACAATAAGTAAACAATGTTCTTAAACTACTGACGCCACCATGTGGTGATATGAGAAAGACACACCACTAACTAAAGCCTCTCCTAGTGTTGAACACAGCATATACCCAAAACTCCCACAGCTAGTGACGCATTATCTGATGCACCTTGCATCTATCAGACTGTCTGACTACAAGGCAGCTTCCTGGAGGCAGGATGCACAGGTTTTTATTCACTCCGCAGGGAAAGAAAAGCATCTTTAAAAGGTAGAAGTGTTTCAGCACATCTTGGTTGATTGCTTTACGTGTGATTCCGACAGTCTCTTCCTGAGTAAGTGGATCAGTTTTCATACCGCAAAACTCTGTTTAACAGTTCAGCATTAGATACATTTGTTTAGGTCAGGGGCTCCCAATTCTGTTTCTGGAGATCTACCTTCCTGCAAAGTTTAGCACCAACCAAACTAAACACAAGCTCATCTTCGTCTCTAGAAACACTTGATAAATGCAGGAAAGCAGATCTCCAGGAACAGTATTGTGCATCCATGGATTAAAGAGAAAGTGCTGAAAAAAGCCATTATTTTTGTTTTCTTTGCACACAAGAAGTATTCTTGTAGCTTTATCAAATTAAGGTTGAACCACAGAGTGATGTCCTTACAACCTTTCTGGGTCTTAAAAATTTTAGTTGCAGTGCTGTCTATGCAGGGTCAAAGAGCTCTTGGATTTGCGCAGATTGTGGAAAAAAAATCAGGACGCGCAAATCAAACTCACTCTCTAGGTCGCTGATAATGAGGTTGTCGTGAAGTTTGACAGCTCTGTGCTGCTCCACTTCATCCTCCAGCTCAAAGATGGTCTCCTTCATGTCTCCGATCTCCGTCTCCTTCTCCTGCATGTCCTCACGTTGCTTCTCTAGAACCCTCTTCTGCTCTGCCAACTCTTTCTGCACCTCGCTCTGGAAGTCCCTGTACTCTGCATCCAGCTGTACCAC
This sequence comes from Enteromius unitaeniatus, assembly GCA_032359435.1. NCBI lineage: Eukaryota > Metazoa > Chordata > Actinopteri > Cypriniformes > Cyprinidae > Enteromius > Enteromius unitaeniatus. The sequence goes on along the minus strand of JAUMHI010000046.1, from coordinate 9,474,897 downwards.
AAAAATAAGAAACAAAGAGTTGTCAAACAGGCTCCTAATGGCTCTTAAAGCAACTAAACCAGTGCTTAAGCTCACCTTGTTGAGGGTGTCCTGCAGACATGCCACCTCGTTCCGAGCATGGCCCAAATCGTCCAGCAGTTTGGTGGCTTTGGCTTCAGCTTCTTCCTTGTCTAGCCTAACCCCTTCCAGGAGTTGATGGATGTCGCTCTTATCTCCGGCATTGTGGATGGAGTAAAGCTCAGCCACCTTTTGCCTCTCCTGCTCCAGTAACGCCCGACAGCGACTAAACTCAGCCTGGTCGTTGTTGACTGCAGCTTTACACTCCTCCAGAACTTGCGCCATGCCAGATCTCTCTTGTCTTTCCACTTCTAGAAGTCGCTCCATGTGATGGTTGCGCTCTTTCAGTGCTGCGATCACATTCTGAGCCTCTGCATTATCCTGCTCGGCCATCTTTAGAGTATTGCTCAGATGTTGCTGCACACCTAAAAGCTGCTCACGCTCAAAACGAGCATTGTCTGCAAGCTCCACATAGCGTTGCTCAAGCTCCAGGTATCGGCCACTCTTGATGTCTTCGTCTACTGAGTAGGCCACACCGTGCTCGTCCAGAAGTGAGCGGAAGTACTCTATCTGACGGCCACAGTGCTCCAGTTTGTCACTCTGTTGGCAGAGGGAGTCCATAAGCAACACCTTTTCCTCTCCCAGGCGTTCATTTTCACCATTTAGCTCCTGCGTGATCTGTTGCAGGTCAGCCAGTTCCTGTAGAGTTGCTTGGAGCTCCTCAGACGTGCTGTGTTGGTTCTCCTCCATCTGGTGGATCCGCTCTGTAAGACAAGCCACTGACACCTCGCTGGTGTTTCCACTGCTCCCCTTACGAGAGGAATTGCGACATGCCGGGGCACTACCTTCAGATTCAGAAGATGATGAGGAGCCGCAGCCTGAGGGAGCGTCCAAAGCGTCATCACTGGAGGTCACCGCTTGGTAGACCTCACTGGACTCGCTATCTAGGTTGTCCGTTGAGCCACTACGCTGGCCTCCTGTGAGGAGGTCCTCCATGGAGCCTGGTGCTGATCCCTCCACAGAGGAGGCCACAGTAGCACAATCTCCATGACCTCCAGAGGAGGAAAGTTCAGGACTGGTGGAGGGAAAGCTAAAGGTTTTCTCAGCCCCATCTAGTCTTTGCTCCAGAGAAAAGCCCAGAGCATTGAGGCGGTCCTTAAGCATGCGGTTCTCATTCTTAAGCAGGTTGAGCTCTCCACGGATAGCCTGGTTCTGCTCCTGCAGGAGCAGCAATGTTGACTCCACATCTGCAGCTGTGATTACTGCAGCCGCCTCCCTCTCAGGCGGTCTCTCATCCTCCTCATCTTCCTAGGAACAACGTAAGATCAGGACTTTTAATCTCAAGAAGTGGTTTTCATCTAAGTTATCCGTTATGGTACAGATTCAGCAACACCATTCAATGCTGCTTGTATCAACACATCCTAATATCCTAATAATAAGTACGATTATATGGCTGACCAAATTATGCTATCTTTGTAAAAACCATAGAGATATCCTTTATTCACTCCACTATAGAATCCTGTTTCTACCTCAGAGTAACATTAAATTAACAGAATAAAAAGGTAACTACAACTTTGCATTTAATAGTATGACTTTTTATCTCACAGTGGGGCTTGCATCCTTTATTTTAAACTTTAGCAAACAATTACCTTTATTTTTTTTTCTCTGAGGAGGAAACTGGATTCCCTAAGTGACCATATCTATGAAATTGCTATAGGAAACAAAGCATGCATTGGGTTACCGAAAACAACATTATAGTTTTTGTGCAATGTGTTTTGGAAGTTTTTGTAGATGAAAAACTATATTATTTTCAATTACAGTAGAACTGAATATAGGCTGAATTAGTTTTTACTAAGTGATTTTTTTCCTGAATTGCTATTTTGCTATCTACAGAATAACAGAACCTGGTTTGTGAGATTGCAGTCTGAATTTAACGTGATAATAGAAATTCAGTTCTGTTGTAATTAAATATTTTGTTATTTTTGTTCATTCATAGTCAAAACCAAAAACAGAATTAAGTAGGACATGTATTGTATTATTATTATTATATCACAATGTGAAGTTAATCTAACCTCAGGAAGTCCCAGCTGAACCCTCATGTCCCTCAGCTCACCCCGTAGCTGCAGGATTTCCACGTCTTTGCTCTTGGCCAGACCTAAGAGATTTTTCACTTTGGCCTCCAGGGCCACTTTATCACTTAGCTGTCCGTCAGACTTTGATTTGCTCATGCGGCTCTCTGAGTCTGAGGTTTGGGCCAGTCCACGGGAGTGCCTGGGCTGGGCTCGATCAGAAGCACCAGTGGACGACTGCTTCTTACTGCTGGAGTTTCTGGAGTTTCGCAAACGATCACGTGAGGAGTTTGAGTCCTTGGAGGCCGTGGATGAAGTCCGTTTGCCAGATGGGCCTTGTGAAGAAATAATTTCAAAAACGAAAACAAAACAGCAGTCTAAACAATGCCTAAACAGCTAATTGGTTAAATTAAACAAAACACTTAAATACCTGAGGTGGTCTTGCTCTTTGTGTCAGGATTATTAGTGTTTGTTCCGCAGGATGTTGAGTGTGTAGAGGTTGATTTCTTGCCCTTGGCGACACTGCTGTTTGTCCCTGCACTGCTCCCAGCCATAGCAGTTAGAAGATCATCATTGCTTTTGACCTGTTCATCAAAGATTAAACAAATCAACAAAAAGTTATAATAACAGAGTTTTTTAAATATTAGTTGCTCTGTTGTTTATCTGTGCATGAGGGTGATGTTACCTTGGAGAGCGGAGCTGTGGTAGGGCTCTTAACAGCGCTTTTGCCAGCAGAGGTTCCAGCCGTCACTGCGTCACCTTTACCTCCACTTGCCTTATTCCCCGCTGGCCTGCCTGCTTTCTTCATACTGCGCTCGCTCCGGGAGATACATCTACACCTCAGTCTGTGCAGGGATAAAAATAAATTAAAAAAGAATAATAAAATACACATTTATATTATAATTTATAGATTCACTGTTAATAAGTTTAAAGTTTTATGTCAGAAATGTAAAAAAAAAAAAACATCTGGAAATTTTATGAAAATTATATAAATGTTTTTTATTAAATATGGCAAACGTTAATACACATTAAATAATTACTTTGCATCTGGCACATTTAAAACGACATATTTATAGGGTCTAGGTCTATGTGATCTGTATATCATACAATTTATATAGATTTTTTTTCATTATAATTATTATCATCATTGATTATTATCTCACTTGCAAAGTGGAAAAAAAGACTGTTTTAACTGTCTTTAAAAGTTTTTAGAAGGAAGGATGCCTGTTCACTTTCACTAGGGGGCAGAAGGCACTTCTGGGCTAAAGGCTGAAAACAGCATGCTGGCAAACTAACATGATGCTGACTGTCGATGAAGCTCTGATTGGCTGTAATGACAAGGATCTGGCTCGCATGTGCTCCGAGTGTATTAAAGGGCCAATGAACTAGGCGTATAAGCACAGCTTGTCATCAGCTGGGCTTGAGGCTTCACCATGAGTTCATAGAAGAGCCTGCTGTCTGTCTGCTGGGGTGTTGCTCTCTACTGTAGCTCTCTATGCTGCTGAAAAACAGTGCCTTAAAAGGCAGCAAAATCTTGAATGTTTTCAAGACGGTACCTACACAATACCAGAGCTGCCCATCTGCACAACAGCACAACCCTAGTACTTCATCACTTTATTTTTATAGAGAAATTCCATCTGAAGAGTGAAAGTATGATCTCAGAATCAAACCAGATATGGTTCAAAGAAACAGATTGCAAGTAATGAGAGGGCAACAAGGTAGGGTAATTATCCTGGGCATCGCACACTAATAGTGCCTGGAGATCAGAGCCATTAGATTCTATCACAGAAAGAACATCTGAAGAGCATTAATGGAGCCTCATTATATCACTATTCAGCTTCAAAGCAAACCACACCACAAACAAACTGCTGGTCACAACTACGATTGCAAAGGGGGCGGAAAATTTCTGATAAATGTCCATGAAAACTTTGTCTGGGAAATTTTGTAAATATTCCAAATTTTAAACTTATCAGGAATGTATGGGAATTTGGGGAAATCATATACAAACATAAAAATAAACATTTAGTTCCATCATTGTTAATAAATAGGCATATTAGAATGATTCCTGAAGAATTGTGATGCTGAAGATTGGATTAACGATGTTCCGATGTTCGTATTTTAAAGTATGCACCTTTTTGTTCAGTGTGGAAGTAAGTCTATGGTTGAGGATTCCATTATGTTATACGCTATAGGTAAATGAGGAGAACAACAACAGTAAAATTGTTTGCACTGCAAACCAGTGTGTTCATAATTAAGGTAGTACGCTTTTGTACAGCTAAACATAGCTGGACGCAGACAAAAAGCTATACCCATAGAATTTACAAATGGCCACACCCCTTTTTACATAAAAAAGTGGATATTACAAAATAAAACCATTATTTTAAATTGTAATACAGTGCAATGTTTTAATCAAATTAATGAGCAAAAAATTTTGCAAAGTTTTAAAACATTAAAATTAGTAATGTGCCCAAACTTTTTGGACCAGTACAGTACAGGACATACCTCATAAATTATCAATGAACTAAATATATAGATTTGCTGGCTAGCTAGCTACTGTATAAACGCTTTTTAAATCTTCATAAATCTTACATTTAAAATGTTTAAACTGCGCTAGTTGTGTGATGGAAAGGATTGCTTAAGAACTAAACAGATAAAACAAACAATAATTGTTTATTTTCATGCCACCTTTCCACCAAAAGTTGGATATTGTGATCAAATTACAAACACTGTAAATGGTGGGAATATTATAAAGTATATTATAGTAAATGTAAGGAATAACTGACTTTGGGCTTTTGAATTATTAGAAAAACAATGCGTGTTTAATTAAGGAATGCATTATTTTTTTTAACAATTTAACAGTCCAGAGTCAATTATTCTGCTTATACTACCATCATCACACATCAAGACATCAACCAGATTATATATTTCGTCTGGTAGGCATTCGTCTGGTTTCTGTATTTAAGACACTTTTGTAAGTAGGATCATTTTATTACTCA
>JAUMHI010000046.1:9379611-9462251 GCA_032359435.1 Enteromius unitaeniatus | reverse complement strand
AACCACACAAAGTCAATAAAGAATTTAGTACATTAAAAAGCCTTACTGGGTTGCTACATGTCTGAAAGGGAAATGGATATGAAAATTAGGACTCTACGCTCGTTTTTTGGTTTGTTTTTTGGTCACTGAAAGGAGCCCATAAACGTTTGAGGTCAATAGGATTTAAAAAAAATAAAAATTAATATGTTTATGGTGAGCATACTTCTTTTTTCCCCCTAAAATCATCAGATTATCTACATTTTGATCAGCAGAAAAAGCAAGCTGAATATTAAATTAGCTGTTCATTTTCCGTTTATTTTCTATAAAGCTTGCCATTTTGAATTTTTGTCAACAATTAGGGTCTAATGTCTTAATAAAACTTAAATGCTCATTCATGTTTTAGCCATTCCTGAGCATTAAAAAAAAAGGAAGAAAAATAATTCCCAAAACTGGTTGCAAAGAAAATGATTTCACATTTAGCCTGAATTAAGCTGCATTCAGATGAAATTGCCATAAAATAATGCATACAACCTTTTCTTCTAACAAATCTTTCATTAACACAGGTTACAACAAAGCATGGGATCTCTAATTTTCATTTTAACCCACTTTAAATTTATTATTGATCTACTTTGTACAGTTTCGCATGGCCACATTGTAACAGGTCTGCCATACAATAGCTTTGTGCAGTTTCAATATTGTCCAGTAATAATAATAAACGCAGTCTATTGTTTCAGCAATAGTGCTCCAGGAAAGGAAAGAATGCTGTGCGCAAACCACTGTGTACTAACGTCTTCTGGGGAGTAATGCTATCTCTTATTGAAGACTGTTTAATGTACTTGGCCATCGCTCAGATAAACACACAGAACAGTCAACGGCTCTGTGGAAACAAGAGGATGAAGGAGTTTATTGTGATCCATCTCCTTAATCCACACTGTGCCACACTTATCCATATACAGAACATTTCCTCATCATGGAAGCTGGGTTGTAAAATGGCAGCCAGGAATATCTTCATCAGTACAGCGTGTAATGGACCAAATGAAAGGAATTGGATATAGCTGTAATTCAAGCACGAGCTTGATAAAGACGTGCAGATTCCGGAACATACAATGGAATAAGAACAGAGAAAGGCAATGATCTTCAACACAATTACAGGAATGTCTCAGTTTTCCTTAGTCTAAAGGAAATACACAAGCGTAAAGAATCTGTCGCACAATAACTAAAGGAAATCTCTATAAGAAAAACAAGTCATACACAAAACAACATGCCTGCATGTTACATGACATCCTAATAATACACAACCTCTCCTCTCCTGAACAACATAATACAGATATATGCATATTAGCCATGAGAAACTGAACAATTTACACACACACACACACACACTTAACAGGGCAAGATATTGGCACTGTTCAGGATCGCAAAGTGCTTGCAAGTTTTGTGAACAGCAAAAAAAAAGTAAAAATGAACAAGAAAAATGTACAGTGTTTGAATTAAGTTAATTTTTGCCATTTCTTGAATACATAAAACTAACATAGCAGTGATAATATTCTGATGGAGAACTTTAATATTTTGAGTCCATCAGTTATGGTTAATTTCCTTTAATACCTTAACTATTTAATGTTTTATTTCCTATGTTATGTGAGGATTCCAGTTTAAACAGTACTGAAAAATAAAGTGTTATAGTCTTATAATATCATGTGATACCAACAATGTGCGCTGTATTGTTTTAATATAGGCTCAGTAATCCAATGATTTATGTGAGATAAAACAGAGAATTGTTTTCATGAAACAAAAGGAATGTACATACTTGGGAATTACGGTAAACTGTGTGGTATTATCTATTCTGTGAGTTAGCATGCTAACATATGAACCATAGTCACACGTTGGTTAAAGAGCCTCACATTTTAGTTCTCCGTGTTGTGTTTTATCCATCAGAAAGGGGCCATATAAACGTGTTCCTCCTTATGATTTGCGCATTCAGATGTTCCGAAGCCTTCGCCAAGGGAAGACATAAATCATAGGTGAGCAAAATGTCAGATCAAATAAAGCGTTTATGGAAAACTGGAATGTGTAAATCTTTATAAACCCACAGTGCTGAAAGGAACAAGAGAAAACGCAAGAATAACATTCACCATCCGATGATCTACGAGAAGCTTGGCACTCAAAAGTGTAAGCCACCACTCAGTCAGAAATCCTAGCACGGATGACAGTGGAAATAAGCAATATCACCTGCTTGTTGAATGCAACTCTAAGTGCTTGTAACAGTGAGTCCATGAGAAGATATCAGACAGGCTTGTCTTTCTTCACTACAGAAATATCAAAGATGCAGGGAATTCACTCCGCTTGGAAGATTTCAGCAGGATGTTGGTGCCCTTCATTGGTCGCATGCTGAATCAGTCCCAGTGCATTTCACACCATAATGCATCTGAGCTCCTTTTCAAACCTCTGTGGAGAAAAGCATACTCTGCCGTTTACTATCCGGAGTAGGGATCGCCTCCAGCTGCAGGAAGTACAGTAATACCTGGACCTACCAAGACAGAGAAGAACAACAAACGCATCAACACAGCTATTATTTTACATATGACCCATTTTGATGCTTTCAGACCTCAGAAATCAGAGCTCTAGTACATGGTGTTACCTGAGACATAACCTCGAGAGACCAGCTGTCACTCATAGAGATGGGCTGCGTGGGATTGGTTGGAATCTTACTGTCCTTTTCAGAGGGGCGAAGGAGGGTCGGGCCGAATACTGTGGCGAGATTGTGGAAGGACATCTTGTTGACGCTCTCATTCTCAGCAACCCTGATGAAAAATAAAAAAGAAAGGTTTAGTCAATATATAGGTCTTCCTGCCCAAAAAAGGTGCTTATTAAAGCCTGGTTGTAAATGATGGGGTTAAATGTGATGATTAATATCACTAATCTGCATATAGTTCTATGGAGAAAAAGTAGCTCACTGCTATGCTGTAGCTCTAGTGGTTTCTTTTGGTACTAGATTGATTTTATATTATCGCAAACATCAGTTCAAATCTATTTTGACATGTTACTGAAATTGTTTGATGAGATCAGACCGCACCTCTTCAGATGATCCAGTAGAAACAGGAAGGTCAGCAGGTTAGGTTCAGGTAGCGAGAGCAACAGATTAAGCATGCAGCTTTCCTTTGCCACACTGTCTGATAATGCTGAAGAAAATGAATACACAAAAATAAATGATTAACTGTTGAATAAGTAATTCTACAATAAAACCTGAACTGTTAAAAAACACTAAACTGACCGATGCCTTCGGTGAAATTTGCGTAGAGTTCGTCAGTGAAGAGGGGCGCAGGAAGCTCTCTGAAGTAAAGCTTCAGCGTTCCAGCGATGGCATTCACGTCCATCTCGCTCATCATAACCGAAACATCTTTATTGTCTGATAAATCAGGAACATATTACGTATATTAACATATTACATATACAATACATATATTAAATATATAATTTATTCAAATATATTTAGTTATATTTTAATTATTTAAAAATTAATTCATTTTAATTGTAGGTTCATGATTACTGCAGTACTTACTGGCATCAAAGGCAGCTTTAAGGGCCTGGATGTCTGTGGCCACGCCTGAGACACGATAGATGCCCACTTCCTCCATCCCTCTGCGCTCAATCTCCTCTACACACTGTCTCACAATAAGAGGTACTTTGGAGTGCTCCCGTCTAAGAGTAACAAACACACACATCAACAACCAGCATCTGGAAAATATATTTCAAATGATTTTTTAAAAGCTGTAAATATTATGACCACAGAAGATTATGGGAAGAAGTTTTTGTTAAATTGTATTTCACAGAGAAAAAAAAAAATTAATTAATGTGTTTTTTTTAAGTCATCATTTCTGGGAAGTAAAAAATAACCAGCATATTCTGAAAGCTTGTTTATCTACGAATGGAAAAATGACATTTCTGTATCAACATTCTCGTAGCCTATATTTAAACCTACATCTGCATTATCCTGACACAGCATTCCAATATCATAATGAGACCACCTGAGAAAACAAACAAAAACTCTGTCTACCATATACTCCTCCCAAAACTGTCAAGTTAAAAAAACATGTATTATTAGAGGACAAAATTTGCTGTTTAACTGTTAAACTACAAAAAATGCACATCTGAGAGTCTAATTCCTAAATCCACAGTCCTGTTTTTATTGCGGTCCTCTGAGGGAAGCGTTTGGCAAACCCTGGCCTTTAATAATCATTTCTTCCTGTTTCTCAGGAAGTCTATAATGGGGTCGCTTTCTGTTTTCCTTTATGCTTTTAAGAACCCATCTGATGGAGACCAGCTTTCCTCAGCTTCATTAAAAGGAAGTTTCTCCCTCCCTATTTTTAAGAGCCCTCACTTGAGTCATGTGGGTCTAGGAAAACACTCAGAGAAGGGTCCCTGTGTCCTCTTAATTATAGGAAACATGGCTGACAGCTGACTGGTGTTGCTTTTGGAAAGAAAGACGGATGAGTGGAACATAACTTCATATCATAATCAAGACTGGCTGCCTGACATAAAACTGGCGTAAACGGTTACAATACAATAGAACTATACTAATCCTTAATATAGGCACACTCTTTAGCCTTTTTAGCAGTCATTTTTACTTATACTGACCTCTAGTGGTGTGGATGTATCGCTACCTAAATACAAAAGTTTTCCATTTGAAAAGTTTCCTAAAAATATGGGTTTACAGAGTGAAAATAAGTAATATTCAGCTTTTATTAGGCTACAGATATGACTACAATCATAAAAATGGGACATATATTTAATAAGGAAAATAATGTAATAGCCTTTTCTTTTATTATTAAAACAGTGTATAGTGTATTTGTATCAGTCATACACTGGTAGGCGTACTCACTTAGTAACAGCCCCGATTTTGACTCCAAAAACTCCAGACTGTTTCCTGGACGGCATCCTCTTCAGACTGAACTCTCTGCTGGTAAACCGCATAGACAGCTTGACCTCAATCTGGAAAGAGTGATGAATGTGTACAACTTTTTTTTATAAAAACATCTCACTGATGAGAACAAAACAACTATCAAATAATCACAAATTAAATCACTGTAAGCTGGCCATCAGCTTAATATCAAGCCACGTGACCACAATAATCCCTTACTGTGTTTCCTTTGCTAAAACATGACGGCAGACAAATGATATTGGTTATATACTGATCATAGGAAAAAATGTAGAGTTGTGTTCATAAAATACCTGCACAATGGTCAGTAGGACTTTTTAAAAGAAATTTGATCTGCTTCATGCCTTGCGGGGCAGAGCTGTGGCTCCTCACACACACTACTAGACATTTGCATGGACAAACCTTATGAACACATGCGCGTTCACACACACACACACACAGGTGTGCACACAATCATTCAAAATTGTACTGGTGTACTAACAGGTGCTCTCAGACTCACATGGTTTTGATCTGCGGTTGCCTTAAAACTATTTGTAATAATAATTATGTGTGCAACGAAATAATACTTAACATTCAGTATTTACTGTGACTTATACAGATGTTGGTTGTTGCTGCACTTTATTTGCTGTTGTGTCTTCTGTTGTTTTCTCTTTTGTCAGCAGGTATGTAAGCAGGTTATCTGTTCTATAAATCTGTTATCTGTCCCTCTCTCTTTCTCTCCCCTCCCTTGTTGTCCCTCTCCCAAACCCCTTTTCTCTCCTTTTTTTTTCTCTCTCTTCCTTTCTTCTTTCCCCCTCTTCTTCCCCCCTGTTCTCTCTATGCTCCAGTCCTGTTTGTCACACTATGATTAAATAAAAAGATAAATAAAAAAAAAAACCATATATATATATATATATATATATATATATATACAGGCTCTGAATGATGATAGCATAGCTACACATACACACTGTAATGCATTATCTGTGCTACTGACAGACCAAAATAGAAATTTGATGCATTAAATTGATCTAAGGTAACAGGACTTTACATTGTTACATGAGATTTCTACTAATTTCTATAGTCAATGAATCCTAAAAAGTAGTACAAATATGAGGATTTGACTGAAGACTGACATCAAAAATTAAAAAGTTTGTATTAAAAAGTTGCTAAAAAATTTGTTTTGCTATTAGGAATAAATTATTTTTTTAAATATAATAAAATAAGAAACAGTTATTTAAAATGGTAACAATATTGTTTGTTTTTTAACTATATTTTCAAATAAATATAGCCTTAAACAAATTAGACTACTTTAAAATCATTTTTTTAAATATTTTCCTGACCCCAGTTTTGAATGGTCCTATATATAAACAGACACAGACACACACAAACCCATTCCACAAATTATTGTAAAATATGTACGTGAACTTTTGAACAGGGTAATTTATGTAATTTTGTTCTTATTTTGACAAATAAAAAGTACTGAAATGCATCTGTTATACCACTATAGGCCAGTGCACTGCAAAAAAGCTTTTTTTATCTTAGATTTTTTGTCTTGTTTCAAGCCAACATATCTAAAAATGAAAGCAAAATAATCTTAATTTAAACAGAAAACAAAATGATTTAGCTTGCCCCATTGGCGGATTATTTAGCTTATTTCAAGCAAAAAAATGAGCTAGAAAAGCATTTTTTGTAAAAATACTAAAACATTTTCTATATAATCATACTTAAATATCTACATGTGAACTACATATAGTCACAGTGCAACATCATTTCAGTGTTCAGCAATGATTCAGCAACATCTATTCACGTCCAATACATATCCATATGATGTTTAAATGTAAATGGCCATTTATTAAAATGACTGTTCCTATTATTAGTAATTGTGTTGTAATTGTGCAGGATGAGCCACACTGACCCCATTCATGCTGATTACTGTCCTCTGCCAGTCTTTACCCTGCAGCGATTGAGGATCCAGCTGTGAAAACAGGGACAAATGTCAATCAAAAGGATAATCCTTATCTGAGCGTGACCCAAACACAGAGTCACCTGCTAAAAATGGCAGCTCAGTAAACACGCTACTGGAAAGTATCTACATTTCCCAAAAATTAATAAACAAATGCACTGACCCAGGACAACAGAATATCTGCCAAAGCGCATAGTACAGTATATGAACGATGCAGACCAATGCACAGAGCTATTTAACTTAATCGATACAGACAAAATAATCATTTAAACTAACAGAAATGCATAACCTAAAGAACAGCATAATGATACGTCCATCTTCCTACATAACGTCAGTATTAATCTAGGGACAGATTCAGTTGTTATCATGTCTCTAATACCAGTCAGTTTGTATTTATTGTGCTCTACTATAGATGTTGTGACAACATAATTTTCCAGCTTGCTGCCAATGAAAGACCTGTATTGATTGGTTGGCTTTACTTATTCCTTAAAATCTGATTTGTGTAATTCAAAGCAACTGGTGCACTCATACAAGACATGAAACGACAGCAACAATCGATGTAATTTCATATTTTTGTTTTGCAAACATCATGTCACCGTGGGCATAACATATTGTTTTAGGTAGGTTATGTCTAAAAGATCAATATTACTAGAAGTAAGCAATCATTTCATTACATTACGTTGTATACAACATATAAATAAATACTATTAATAAAGTATGCATTGAATTGATCAAAAGTGATATTTCTAGTGTTACAAAAGAATAAATCACAGTTTCCCCAAAAATACTAAGATGCATAATTGTTTTAACATTGATTATAATAGTAAATGTTTCAACAAATTAGCATTTTATGATGATTTCTGAACGATGTGACGCTGAAGACTGGAATAATGATTGCTGAAAATTCAGCATGACAGACATTAAAAAACATTTGAAAATAGAAAACTGCTTTTAAACTGTAGAAACATTTCAGTTTGATTGTTTTTTACTATATTTCGATCAAACAAATGCAGCCCATTGAGCATAAAAGATTTCTTTCCTAACTAAACAATATAAGGGACCTTGAAATTTTGAATGGTACCGTTACAGAAAATGAAATAATTGGCTTTAACATTGTCATTGTATAAATGTGGCAATATTTTTATTATCATTGACAGTATCCGATACAGTGGTCTTTTTTTTTAAAAACTGAATGCAGATTTTATTTCGCTAATTATATCTTACATTACAGTTTTTAAAAACACATTTTGACCTTCCAGCAGCCCCTTGATGCCCCCTGGAGGTCACCATTTTGAAATGACATGCTGCACTTTTCCTACTGTACTCTGTCAATAAGTCTCAAGCCTTAATATTTTTCCTAAATTACTAACATATCAAACATACCCTACTTATCAAAACAATAAAATGCTGAGCAACGCAGAGTGACTGATTTGCAAACCCCACAAACAATTCAGAATCTTAATTCCTAACAAACCTGCTTAACAACAATCATCTCAAACCAAATGATCAAACTGAGTTTACGTCCTAAATCCCTGCCCATGAGATGGGAGAGCTTTTGTTACCTTCTGCCTGAGAAGCGTGCTACGAACTCTACCCCAGAGTCGAGCCCCGGTGCTGGGACTCCTCCTGAGGACAATGTCCACCTCCTCATCTTCCTCCTGTTTCTCCTCTTCCTCCACCGCACAGCTGCTAATCAGTTTACTACCCACGGACTTCGCTCTACCATAATGCTCTTCACCATCCTGCGTCTGGTCCTTTTTGCCCATCTCGAGTTTGAGTTCCTCAAAGAATGCTACTGTTATTGACAAGAAGCAGCAGGGTACAGGAACAGGAATCTCTATCCGCTCACAAAAGCACAGTCAAATTTGGATCTTCTAGCACCACGGCCCACTGGTGTTCCATGTCATCCTGAAGCGGAGCGTGTTTTGGCATAACTGTTGTCATGCTGGTCTGGATGAACCTATTGTTGTGAATGTCTCTGATATATTCTTGAGTTCACACACACACACACACACACAGAGCTCCCCTGACGGAGCTGTCACACAGATGGAGTGCTGGGATTAACTACAGAATCTCCTCCCACCCTGATGATTACGGCCCAGTGTGGCAGCTGACCTACCAACACCAATGCATTCAAGACAATTTCAAGAGTTTCGCACAGTTTTTTCTGCTTATCAGAAATGAAATGTGCCACTTCTCAAGTTTAGGGCTGTATTATGTAGTGTATATCCTGTCATAACAATAATTTAAGAAGAAGCTAAAAAACTAAAAGCGAACATAAATAATATGATCCTACTTGGAGTGTTTCGACTAAACATCTGAGATCTATACAGTTTGAAAACAACATGGTTGCCGTAAAAACAAAGGGTCATGTGATTAAGACAAAAGCTTTCATTTGCTAATGCTGACTTTCACTCAACTCATCTGTGGTTTCACACCTGCACCTCTGGAACTCAGTCAGAGTGTCATGTCCCACTTTCTCTTTGGAGCATTTCCAAACTGCGACGACAATCCATAGTGGAGTCCTTCTAATCCTCCTCTAGCACAACACCTAAGCATTTCCCTGAGGCCACCACGCAGGTTTCTCTGGTGACACGAGTACACCACCACATATGGCAGGATTATCCACCTGAACAACTTACCGGCTTTGTTTTGTTCATTGCATTAGGAATTAAAAATGTAAATGCTTAGTCACTATGAATAAGCAGATTATAAACTGCTTGTTTCATCCTGGGATTTATGACTAATCGATAAAATTGATAATGAAATAACACAATTTCCAAAGGATTACTTGCATTTTAGCACAGAGAAAGAGTGTCAGTCGCTTCGCAGTAGAGAAAATACAATCTATGGAAATGAATTAAATACATAATCGACTGATTCATTAATTAATAAACACTGTTTTTTAGTTGCATCCCTAATAAAATGTACGACTATTGCAAAAATGTAAAGATCATGTTCCATAAAGATATTTTGTACATTTGAAACGATTTCCTCAATATTTAATTACTTTTTTTCGACCAAATATTGTCTTGTCTAACAAACCATACATCAATGGAAAGCCATTTATTCAGCTTTCAGATCATTTCTAAACTGATCCTTATGGTTTTGTGGTCCAGGGTCCCATATAAGTGGACATACCTGAATCTGTCCTTTGGCCATGATGCGATCCATATTTTCCCCATCATCCCTGCACTGTTTGACCTTACTGTAGCACAGCAGTCGGAGGGTCTGAGAGCCCTCTAGCTCGATCTCAAACTCCTGCAAAAAGACAGTCCAACCTCCATTTAATCACATCGTTCAACATGCATTATAATGCCATTTTTTATATTTAAAGTTGCAGGGTGTAATTTGTGCTCATCTAGTGCAAATGTTACCATAACATAAGGACTAATTGTTCTATCTGTCTTTCTATTGTTCTAGGTTTTTCTAAATGTTTCTGAAGGCAGCTAAATGCTGAAGATGGGCTGTAGTTCTGACCTCATTCCAGTTTGGCTCTGTGGTGTCTCTATACACACGAGTTTTTGCTTTGTTCACAAAATAGCCAAACGAGTCCACCTCCAATGTACAGTACAGATCTGGAGAAGGAGAGAAGAAACAACAAACCGGTTATAGATAAAACCATTTTTAAATATGAATAAATAAATGCATCGAAAATCGCAGTATTTTTTATATATTTATTTTTTAACGTTTAGTATTTTATTATAAATTTTCTAATATTTTTTTGTTTTATTTTCTATGCTTAGTTCTGTGTATAATTTACTGAATTAAATATTTTTGAAATAAAATGTAAAAAAATTATAAGACATAAAAAAATAAGATTATTGAAATAAATAAGTAATCAAAAACACGGCATAACACTTATAGTTTTCACAATATTTATAATAACACTATAAAGTGGTTATTTACTACATTATCAATCAAAAAATGTGGGGTTGGTCAAATATATTTATGTGTTTAAAAGAATTCTCACCAAAGATGCATACATTTGATCAAAATACAGTCAAAAACATCCTTTTTAAATGTACTTAATGTACTCAATGTACTCAAAAGAACAGCATTTACCAGAAAAAGAAAAATGTTTTGTAACATGTATTAGATATAATGCATCCTTGCAATTTTAAAAGTACTCCAAAGGAAAAAAAAAAGCTTACTGATCCCAAACTTTTCAATAGTGGTGCATATAGTCTAGTTGTTAGAAAATGTATTTACTTTTATTGTGAAGAGCTTTTGCCACTTATTGCATTATATTGTCACCATGGTATATACAGTAAGGAAGTTGTTATTGAGGATGAAGCCAATGCAATGAATGAGCGAGAACAAAGAAAGACATAAATTAGTGATGGAGAGTTAGCTTTAAGAAGGAACGCAGCGTTCCCTGTTAATCCACCCATCCCACAGCTGCTCATAGAGAGAACTCTGCCCAACAACAGCAGGGAGCATGTCAGGTGTTTTCATGCATGTGCGCACATATTAGGGAGGCATTCAATAATTTAATGATTACTGTGAGCCGGATTTCATTTCATCTAATTGTAAGTGCTGAAAAAAACACACTGCTACAGTCTCATAAACTAGGTGAGACATCCCGTGCCAGACAACTTACTCGAGCTCTGTTTCAGCCCTGTTGCAGAATGAACAATCACATTTAGAAAGCCATACAGCCCTGTGGATTCATCATCTAATGGAAGAAAACAACCAATTTTATGACAAATTTCAGATACAGTAGAAAGACATCAAATACAGTATGGATCAAAACGAAACAAAAAGGGCACTTGCCTTCTTTATTGATTGTCAGAGGAACATTGTGGACTGTTTGTAGCTTCACGCAGGAGTTGGTGAGCATCTGCAACTCCAGGGAAGTCAAAGAAAAACTCTTGAAACCTGTGAGAAACCAAGAGAGACTCGTTCAGTGAAGTCAACAAGATCCACAAATAAGTGACTGCAGGAAAAGAGCAGTTTAAAGAATCTGTTGTGGTTTTCTTGGAAGGTAGAAAGGATATTGTGAAGATCAGCAATGCTTACACTTTTTCTGCTGTTCTCGAATGATCTCCCTCCATTCTTCTCGCTCGTAATCAGATGAAATCAGGAATGTATAACCCTGGAAATAAAAGATAGGAAAAAATAACTTTTTCAAAATAGCTTGACATGTTAATATGTTTGTTTGTTTTTGATTATAGTATAATCAATTAAACTGACAGTTTATCATTTATCAGTCATGACGTAAAAACAGAAAGAAAGAAGATCACAAAGATTTTCAACCACAAGTGGTGTCTTAGATTCTAAGATTCTACAGATTGCAGATACCTACAAATACGCAGTTTTAAGAAACCGTCTGGTATTGGTTCACCTTGCCATTCCTGTTACTGACTCTGAAGGCCATGCATGGAGATATGAGCAGCAGCAGAGATTCCTGTTCACACAGTTTCTTCCTGAGACGATCAAGGACTTTACCTCCCTTACAAACTCTCTGAACACATTAGAGAATGAGAGGAAGGAGGTGGAAGAAAATTAACACAAAGCTGAATGTTTACTGTTGAAAATAATTTCCACTTAATAATAATCCACTTATCTACCTTTTCTCTCTGAATCTCATTCTTGATCTGAGAGATCTTGACCTTCATAGCATCTATGTCCTCCTCTGGTATCTGAGGGACCGGTGATTCGTCGATAGTCTGAAAGGTGACGTCTGCTAGTGGGATGTACCACTTACAGTCATACTGCTGCCCCTTCCTGAACATAGGAAGAAACAGGACCAGGGGTCACAGTTATAAAAAAGAAAGCTAAACTTTGAAATGAGGATTTTCTACAGGTGAAAAATAGATTAAAATGTAGATTGACTTGCCCTCCAGTTTGTTTCTTCAATTTAGCGCAAAGCAGCAGGTCGGTAAAGAGGAAGACATGCCGAAGTTTTCGTGTACCTTCGACTAACTCCACCATAAACTGGTCTCTGAGAAGCTGTCGATTCTTTAACAACATTAAAAGACATGTAAATCTAACAGTTTATGTATATATATATATATATATATATATATATGTCTGTGTATTTTAAAATGTAATGCACATCTATAACACTATATTTGTTTTATATTACCATGACATTAAATTACAGAAAACTACTTAAGGCTGCTGTTTCTAAAACAAGAGAGTGATGACAAATTTGGACATATTTGTTTTAGTGTGAGGTCTTCTGCCTTTGTGAACTCTGGGAATGTGAAAATGGACCATTATAATAAAAAACAAAACAAAAACAAACTTAGTTTCAAATGTGTACCAATAGGGGGCGTTCATGTATCGTTTACTGCCCCGTGAATCAGTGGCAGTCACTATTTTGCCTGAGGCATGGGGTCATTTGAAGTAGGTGAGGAGGAAAACAGCCAATGAGAGGCTCAGACTCATTCACTCAGATGGAGGCATGACACACTTAAGAAATTGCACTATTGTGGGTGAGTCACAGGAGCTATTTCCATGATAATGACGGCAGCCTGAGGGGGTTTCAACCTCGGACAAGCGTGGCTTCACAGAATGAAAAAAAGTGTGCTGGATGATTCACAAAAGGCAGACGTGATGGTAATTACCTACTGTAAGTCAGATTACATGAACAATTTTACCTTAAATTGACTGCAAAATAATACATTTCACAAACAAACAAAAAAGTAGATTTTGTCCTTAACATAGCAAAGCAATATCAAATATAAAAAATAAAAAGTTCACAAAGATGTCCATCTCAGGTCATTCTTTACAACTGGGTGTGCATAAGCTCTCTTGAGTGACCGAATCTTCCCCTAATTGAAGGGTGGGTGACATATGTGAAAGACATCTGCTCTTTTCATGGCCTGAATGTCTCTGTGTGTGTGTTGATGCATTCAAAACACTGGCTCTGACCTGTGACCCTAGCTTTAGAGAGTGTGTGTTTATCCCTTATGTCTAAACTTGCATTTTTTCATCCTAAAGTACACCAGGATTTGGTCAACATGAAATATGGGTGCAGTATTGACTTTGGCCGCATTTAGAGACATCTGCTAAAACAGCCTAAGATGAGAAGCGACACATGGCCGTAAACTGGAAATCCATCATCTTCATGACAATAATTACACAGGACATGGACCAAGATGCCCTGACAAAAGATAATGCTAAAAATTACAATTATTTTCTTTCTTTCGTACATTATATTGAAATATTTATATTTTTAGGATGCTTCATGTTTAAAAGCTTTTTGTGATCCATAAAAATAGGCTTTTTATACTCCTTTGAAATTTTTTGTTGGATCCCAATAGAGAAACAAAGAGATATTTTAGGTATTGTGTGTCTGGCAAAGATGCACAGATGATATCGAAAAAATGTCTTTTTGATGAATACTTTCTTGTAGGATTGTATAATGATGTTTTATCATCAGTGATAAAAAAAATAAAAAATCATACAAATCTTTACTGGAATCATGATTAATCTGAGCTGTACTGTGCCCCAGCTTATGTCAGACATCCCTTTAATCATTCCAATAATAAATGATAGCAATCTTTGGATTGCATCTCTGTATGTTCTGCAATAAAAATGCCTGGCATGTCCAGAAGCCTACAATCTGAGAGCCACTTCCCACACAGTTTTCCAGTAATCTGCGAGGAAGTCTAGTACCAGGTCAACTGACTCAGAGTTCAGAGGGGTCGGGAGAGTGTGCGAATACGTGTTTGTGTTCATTCTGAAGCTGGGAAGGGTGTTGAGACACTTCTCGTTTAGCAAAAATGGCTTTTGATAAAGGAGGAAGGGAAACAGGAAGGTGGGAGATGATTATGTTCTTGACGGGACACTTGTAGGGTTATGTAACCAGAGCTGCTAATGAATATTGGTACACAAATGACAAGAATAGAATTACAACACAATGGTTTTTCTTCTGGCATGGAACTCATACTATTCTTAATCACTGTTTTCAAATTTTTTTTAAATATATATATTTTTTTACATAAGTGATATCCATATAATTGTTTTGAGTGACAACACTTAACTTTTAAAAGTCTGATCTAACCTTTCTTTGTTATAAAAAGACATTTTGTCTTCAGAGTTGTTTATCTTTCATGTCTTTTATATTAAACGTTTTTTATCAGACATCACCCAAAAATGAAAATTCTATCATTAATTACTCACCCTCGTGTCATTCCAAACCCATAAGACTTTCACTCATCTTCAGAACACAAATATTTTTGATGAAACCCGAGAGCTTTCTGACCCTGCATTGACAGCAACACAACTGACACAATCAAGGCCCAGAAAGGTAGTAAGCCCATCGTTAAAATAGTCCATGTGACATCAGTGGTTCAACCTTAATTGTGTAAAGCTACATATCTTAATTTGTGTTTCAAAGATGAACGAAGGCCTTACAGGTTTGGAACGACATGAGGGTAAGTAATTTGGGTGAACTATTCCTTTAAAGATCCTGAGACATAGCCATCAGAGTCTGCAGGGGTCCTCATATACTATATGATTTGCTTCATAATTCTATATTTTTATTGACTGCTGATAAAAAC
Organism: Enteromius unitaeniatus; assembly: GCA_032359435.1. Lineage (NCBI taxonomy): Eukaryota > Metazoa > Chordata > Actinopteri > Cypriniformes > Cyprinidae > Enteromius > Enteromius unitaeniatus. The sequence goes on along the minus strand of JAUMHI010000046.1, from coordinate 9,446,875 downwards.
ACATGCCTTTGATTGAACAGACTTTTTTTTTAATATTACTGTACATGTTTTGAGTATTTTTTGTATTGCATCATGATCATCACACATGATCATCAAAGAAGATTGTATGAACAATAAGAGGGAAAAAATCATACAGTCTGCTCTTTCATTAGGCCGCACTGACCTCTCCTTTCTTCACTGTCATAGACTGGCGGCGGGGCGTGATCTCCTCATTAATGCTGGAAAGGAAGTTCTGGGAAATGCGGAGGGCATCCTGCAGGAGGGGGTGATCTGAATGACTGGACGGGGTGTGCTTCAACAGGTCCTGAAACACACACGCACTCATCAAATATTGCAAAACACTTAATTTATTGAATGCGCCAACCAACACAGCTTAATCTTATCCAAATAAAACATGAGAATTGTTACGCCACTAACCTTTAAATATTCTCACATGGGAAAAATGAATGATTAGGTGTATGTTCTTTCAGTTTTACTCACGTGGAGGACGAGGGTACTGCGAGTGACTCGATCCACCGGTTTATACAGCAGCGCTGAGAACGAGTAAGGCAAAAGAGTGATCAGAATACTAAGTTGTGTAAAAGGGACAGTAAATGTGGAAAAATGACTTACTTTCCAGCGAGTTCTTGGCATTCTGATCTTTACCCTCTTTAGCGCTCTTGACTTTCAGATTCTGAAACGGTAAACAAATACACAAATTTAGAAGGAGGCAAAGACATCAGGCTTTGTTTTGACAGTGTAATGTTAGTGCCCTTAAAACTGACCTCTGAAATCTCTGCAAACTGAGAATTGGCTTGACAACACTTTTCGGCTGTTTCCACAGCAACCTTATAGTTGTCCACAAAAGCCCTGTACACGCCGAGCTGGCTGGCCTGTGTGGGAAGATAAAACGACAGGAGAGAGTGAAGGAGAAGGTGGTTTAAAGATAGAAGTCAGTGCTAGAGGCGGATTACTCATGCATGTTACATTGGCTTAATTCTGCTTACTAAGGTAGTGCAGGCAGTTTTTAGAGGCCTGTTTTAGCATGGCTGACAACAGACGAATGATCACAGTGACGGAATGGGTCAATCTTAAAGCAATAGTTTACCCAAAAATACATTTGTGATGAAATGTACTCATCTACAGGCCACCCAAGATATTCTTCATCAAAACTAATTTGGAGAAATGTAACATTAAATCACTTGCATCCTCTGCAGTTAAATGGGTACTGTCAGAATGAGAGTTTAAACAGCCGATAAAAACATTCCAGCTCCAGCGAGTACAATTCACCTTTAGTTTGAAAGTTCTTTTTCTGTTGTTCTCTCACATCAAATTTCATTTACCTTGTTATTTAAAACTGTTTTGAACTAGTTTCACCTTTAAACTGTGCCCGATTCTTCAAAATTCAATATAATGCAATATAATGGACTCATCTAAAGGTAATAACACTAATTATGGATTTATTTCTTACAAACACACAGTTTCTTACTTCACAACACATGTGGGTTATTGTGAAGTTTTATCAACTGTTTGAACCCTTGTTCTGACGGCACCCATTCACTGCAAAGGATGCCTTGTTGACCAAAAGATGTAATGCTAAATTTATCCAAATAAGGTTTGCATGTGTTCCATGTGATATTTGAAGAAAATGAAAAAAAAATAAAAAAATCAAGGCAAATATCACTTACAAAACAAAAATGAAAAAAACATTTAGTAATTTCCTTGACACACACACAATAAAACTTTTTTCCAGAGTGTGTCTAAAAAGTCCATTTTAACAGGGTGAATGCATACTGAAAGAAAAAAGAAGTGACAAAAAAATAAGCCAAAATGTTGCTGTGAATGAGCATTTGTGTCATGAAGAAAAAAACACCATTCAAAAGACAACAACTGTGAAATGGGCACAGATAACAAGCATTTTCCATGGCAACATCTCGAGTGCTGCCAACACTGGGGTAAATAAGAGGACTTGTGATGGGGCTTGTCATGAGACAGAGAGGTTAAGCACTTCCTTCAGCACAGCCATTATACTGCAACTGGGGAAACTTGTGAGCGATCCAGAATATGAACATCATTACCCTGAGATCAGAAAAAAGACGGATTACACTGTGCTGTTAACTCTGCCTACTGATAAAAGATGAATACTCATTAAAAGAGTGAAAAGAACCATTAAAATGAAAAGAGCCACTTTCTAAAGACTCTCCTCTAGTGAAGGGTTCTGGGAGGACACATCTTTAGCATCATCTGCAGCTGAGTTGTGAAAGTTGAAAGTAATAGAAAATATTTGCCAGGAAACATCTTTTAATTTGAGTTGTAATTGCAGGGTGCATGTAAAAATGACTCTTTTGAACTGGTTCGTTTTAGTGGATCAAGAATATATTGCATGACTGTATTTTGATTCACAAACAAGTGACTCTTATGAACCAGTTCATTTACAGTAAATGAATCAAAGACTTACAGCTTGACAATTGTACTTTGATTCACAAACAAATAACTCTTATGAACAGTTTAATTTTACTGAGTCAAAAACATACCGCATAACCTGTGTGAATCCAGACTCATGAAGAAAAAAATCAGTCTAATGAATTCTTCATTACTAAACCTACTGCAAGCTATCATTATTATTAGACTATACAACACTTATTTGTGTCAAAACACGACAATGTGCCAGAAAACATACACATTTTCTATAGAGCTTTAATATTTTCAGCATAGATATTTAGTATAGTAGAGTAGACTGAATTCTGTAGTAAACACTGGCCTGAACCTATTTATTACAGTATGAATACAAAATCTGAGCCCATATTTTGGACTGACTGCTTCTGAGGAATCAGGGGTGAGTAAATCCCATGGCGTGAGAGCTGGAGAGGGAGAGGGCAAGGGAATGCCCAGCAGTGAGTGGGTTTCCTGGGCAGACACACGCACCCCTGTTCTATGACATCATTCTTTCTGGGGAACAGAGCAGACACTGGACTCACTGTCCACTGAAAACCCTGTCTCCCTGTGGGATTTCCTGTTTATTTACCCCTCTGTGTAAAACACACACAAACCCTGATAGAGAACTACGTCACTGCAAACATACACACAAACACACATTCCCAATGAAAGGGACATGGCATATTCTCCCAAATAGTTATGGTTTAGGAAACCATTTCCATGCAAACACATCTGTACAAAGATAAAGAAATAATCTACAAAACTGCTCAGCTCTACACATCGATAATGCCTCAATAACCACAGGTATTTGCAACTAAGAATGTAATCTCAGTTGGATTAACAATCCAAATAAAATATGAATGAATACAGCCTCCGGCCACACTTACTCAACCTCAATGCCTTCATATCTTAAAAAAGAGATTTATGTCAAACAATTGCTGATTTTAACCCTGGCTGTGGATCGAAGAGGGGACAGTAAAACATGTTAAACACAAACCCCAAATGAAGAGTTTATGAGTGGAAGAGATCAACAACAATCTCATTTTATGTTTTCCACTCACTGCAGAAAAAAATCCTACAAAACATAGAATTAGATTACAGCTTTCAGTGTGTTTTCTTGTATAATAGCTAACCTGCACAAATAAAGTAATATTGATGTAAATATTTCACGTTCGTACTAAATATGAATAAATATTACAATTCAATATAGCTTTATTCTATTTGAATAGACGTAGTAATACGTAATTTATTCCTGTGATTGTCTTCAGTGTCACATGATCTTTCAGAAATTATTTACTATGTTGATTTGGTGCTTTTTTCAGAATTCAGCAGAAGTTTATCAGAAAGTTCAAATGAACATGCTTTAGCATTTTATTTGAAATAGAAATAACATTATAAATGTCTTTACTGTCATTTTTGATCAATTTAGAGCATCCTTACTAAGCCAAAAATAAAAATTCTTTAACAAAATTGAAAAATCTTTTTGTATAAAGTTGTAAAAAGTTATATTTGTCATGTACTGTAATCAGTGCACCTGGCTACAACACCCTACCCCAGCACTTCTGACCACAGCCCCACCGACCTAAGAGCAAGACCCCCTAGCAGCTTTACATGCAGCCATGTGGCTCTGAAAGCTTTCATCTGCAGTCCTGCGGGCATCTATAAAGATGGGGGTAAAGTTTCAGTTTCCACAGCTAATTGTGCCGAGTGGAATGATGTGGCTGTTTCTCGTGAGGCTCACTAAACCAGTTATCAAAGGAAATTCTCCTTAGGGAGGACCAGAGAGACATGCTTTGATGATGACTGCATTTATAAACTGTTTAAAAAAAATCTCTCTCGGGTGGTCTGACAGAAACATCATGTATGGATTACTTGAATTTGACACGTGCATGTGGCATCGAGTGACGGCACAGTAACACTAGCATATAATTAGATGATAAAACTTTTTAAAAAATGAACCAGTGATTATATTATTATGTGAAGTATAGTATAGTGAGTATATAATTAAATACCCTTTTAAGCTGGAAACTCAATAAATTAATGCAAAATTGTAATTGGATTTAATTATGCATGTTAATGTTAAATAACACTAATATTTGCTACATGTAATCTTTAGCAAATATGATCAATATATTATCAAAATAAATGTAATAAGTGTTTTCAAAAACATTACAGAATTGTAATATTTATCATTTTTTGGTTATCAGTCATAACATAAAAAATTACTGGCTTAATCGCTATCAGTCATAATTTTAATATTATTGAATATACTATATGAAATGCCTATTTTTTGCATAATTAAATGACCTATTTTAATTTCAATGCAAACCAAAAGATTCAGAATTAGTAGCATATGGTCTGTTATATTGTCTATATAATATAATATAATGAAACACTGCTCACCAGTTTCTGGAAGAGGTCACCCACACATTGATGGTGGCTCCACTGTTGCACTCTGGGTAATAGGCCGTCATAAAAGTCTTTGTGGATCTCGTGGAGCTCAGGCACTTTGAAGAAAATGGTTTCTATCTGCTGGAGGGTTAACATGGGCTGGGAGGTGGTGGCAGCAGCTTTCAGGGGCTTCATGGGCTAAGATTAAAAAAACAAGAGGTCAAAAGAGTTCATTTGTAACCATTGGGTGTTGTGCAATGTGCAAAGCTCAGCACCGCTATAATGGTGATCTTTGACCCTCTTTCGTGAGCAATTGTGCAGTAGAACAGACCCAGTAAAGCATGAAGACTCACAAGTAAGAGCGCCTCCAAGTGGCTCAGATAGGCCTCCTCACTAGCCAGGATCCCTGATAAGACCCATTTCCTCATCTCCAACCCTTTTTCGACATCCAACTCCGACTGGGAATATCCACAATGAAGAAAGTGACAGTTACACAAACACATTAAGGGTTCAGCCAATAACACATACTCCTGTCTACAGTCTCTGGCAATTCCTCTGGTGAGTAATTCTCATAACACCTAAATCCTATCCCATACAGATTTTCAGAGGTTACCCATAGATCTTACAATCCCGTACCCCAAAGAATAAAGATAAAGAAAACAAAGGTCAAAGATTCAGAAAACAAATGTTTAAAGACCCTTAAACCTGAAGTACAAGTAGCTACCGACTTGGAATGTAGACCTAAATGTGTTTTAAATAAGTTTCATAAAAATATGTACCTCTGCGCACATTTTGTGCAATGCCGTTTTTATGTACCTTACTGCACGCTTCCCCAGCGGTTTCAAAGAGAAATGTCAACAGGTGTGTGAACAGGGATAAAAGGTGTCTGAGATTTACTGCATCTAGTGTAATTTCTTTTGGAAACTGCAGTGATACGTACTTGTTGGTATGCATTTCGTGTATCGCTAAAAAGTGAACCATTTATTCCATGAGACCAGGTAGGTAAAAACAATGACCTTATAAGGTTAAAGCAAGTATCTTAATGTCCCTTACTGATTTAATGGACTCCGAGGAAGGTGGCTCTCTAATACTTCGACCCTTCAGTTGAAGCCGAGGAGAGGAGAGGGACTCATCGGTGTATGACACAACATCAGGCTGCATACGCTGGTCGTCCCCTCGATCGGCATCATAAACGTACGCTGGAGGCGGGGTCCCGCTAAACGGGATGTCTGCAAATGAAGAGAAGAGAGAGGTTAGGTTGACTAACAAGTGTAACATGATTTTGTTTATTTTCATCATATCAGTCATTAATCAAATGTATGTATTACATATAATTATACACAATATGATTACAGTACATAATTTATCATACACTGCTGCAAACAACCAAAGATGGGCTCTCAAGACAAGCTTTCCATCTTAATTTTAAGTGCTTGAAATAATCAATATGTCCTTTACCAGAGAGTGTCTCATACATCTCTTATCTCTTAATGCAATCCACACAGAGGACTGAAACCTTAGCCAAAAAGACTGAGCTTTTTCCTCCTTGACATATAATTGAAAGCAACAGATAAAGTCTGCCAAGCGAAGACAACCAAAGCCGTTAGGAATTCATCACCCATTTCGAATTTATTCTTGGAAACATTATCTACCATCTCTCTAAATCACAGCCTCAATTAAGCCTCCTGTTCATCATTAATGCATGACACCGCAACTGAATTATTAAAAACGTGTGTAGTAAAATGCAGCAACAGAATTGTAATTTTTCCTTTGACAATATGAAGACAGATTTGATGTTTTACTTACAAAAAGCATGTGTTCAATGTAATACTGTATGTTAAGCTCTTTGTTTAAGAGGACTCTTGGAACAAGAGAAAGTTTTTCACTAAACCTGCATGAACCAACGTTTGCTTCATATAATCCGCTAGCTGCTGTGACAGACTTAGTATTTGTTCCACACCTCAAGGGAATATAACTGATACTAACCAAGAGGAGTTTAAGAGTGGGAAGTCGAGTCAGTTCTTTGTATTTCTCAAGCCTGACACAACAAACGAACAATGAGAGACTAGACAACTGCAATCATGATGGAGCCCTTTTACTGGCAATGAAAGAATGATATGAAAGTTAGAATCACAGCAGCCATTGGTGGAAATGTGAAACCGAAGTCAAAGCAGTCCATTTAGGAGGAGACTGACAAGACCCCATTGAGCGGAAACTAAAACCTCTTAATCATTCAAATAGCAATGAATAATTCAACACCATTGTTCTTGTTTTAATTACCATTGATGAGGATTAAGGGCTACATGGATGAATAGCTGCATTAGTGATGCCATTTTAATATACCGAGCATGTTCAGATTTAAAAATGAGGAGCAGCTGCTGAGCTGAAGTCAAACAAATACACTTCCCACAGCCTAAATATACAAATCAACTGTTTAAAGGAACAATTCGCTTAATAAAGAAACAAAAAGAAAAAGAAGCTTTAGTGAATCCACAGTACACGCACTCACACACACAATGGTTATCATTCACATCAGCTGTGATTCACAGACTGAAGTGACTTGAGACATGATGAATCTTCATAGACTATCCTGACTATTGTGAGTTATCACTCTGTCTGTATTTGTAAAGCAAGTTGTCTAAAAACAGTCATTCATTTCCTGCAGTCTGTGAACAGCTCAGCACCTGTGAGACATCCAGACGCAAACGTATCGACTATGTGTCCGTCTTATCTGGTGTGCTGATCGGCTGTAGTCTGATGCTACAGTCAAAAGCTATCTAGATGTACACAAAACACGTACGTGAACACACACACAGTCATGATCATCAATAATGAAATCCATTCGTTGATCCCTCACAGCTCTTGCTCTGAAGAACAGTGTATTTAAACTAAGATACTTACATTTCAGTAGCAGAAACAATCAAATTTAACCAGTTTTGATACCACTGCATAACAATAGCTTTTCATCTTAAAGTTAGCCTTTACAAAGGGCACTAGTCAACAGAATCATTAATAGCAAAAATATTATATGAATAATTTAAATTGGTAGCAGCATTTAATAATAGCTAATGCTGATTATATAAATGCAGTTTCTTAATGTTAACTTTTCATAAAAGTGACACTGAATTGTTAAAAATTTATGAACTATATAAAAAAATTAATGAACTGAAATGTATAAAGTAATTATTATAAATGAATTATTAATGCTTGTATAATTGTGATTATAAAGTTAACAAATCTTAAAATTTACATTTTAATCTAAATTATCCATTTTATCTACAACTTTATCACTGTTATTTTATTTTAATCCCGTTAACTAAAAAAAAAAAAAGGCTTAGTGTTGCTGTAACTGCCAATGTTGCACACAGCTGTTAAGTAGAAGATGAGGCTTTGAATTTCACACTAGCTAGTTTATACTCCCTCAAACCTTCAGGATAGGCCTGTACAGTCATATCCATCCAACACAACATCCACTTATATACACAAACAATGCGATTTGCATAAAAAGCCCCAAAGACTTTGAAAGACTGAGAGTTTGTTGCCTTTGTGATAAACAGCAGAAAAAGAACATCACCCAGAATTGCTGTTCACTCATCAAAACTGCAGTGTCTTGTGCCTTGCTTCATTTAGCAGTCAACAGGCTTACATGGGATGACATGAAGAGAGGACAAAAATGGGAGCAACTAGTTAAATCACCTCCCTGTGAGAGAAACAGGAAAGAGAGGACTCCGGAAACATGGATACAGCCCTGCTGAGTGGCCTGGCATGTAGCCTGCTTAAAAATACAGAATAATAGACAGAGCCTGAATAAATAGAGAGCAGGAGAAAAGAGATGGAGGGTTACAGAGATAGCAAAAGAATGAGAGAAAGAGGTATCTGCTGTCCCAACGCAGAAGGAAGAGCAATGCCAAAGGGCAACATGTGTTACTCTGCGATTAGCCATTAAAATTGAGCTTATGAGCAAAACAATTCCTGTGGCTTACACCAAGGCCACATATATATGAGCACATCCATAATTTCACCCTAATGTTGTTTCTCCTGTGTGCGCAAATATACTACCACTCAAAAGCTTTTGAAAGAATTTAATACTTTTATTGAGCAAGGAAGCATTAAATCGATCCAAAGTGACAGTAACAACATTTTTGTCCAAACTGATTTCTAATGCACACAAACTGCACTTTCTATTTAAGAATCCTGAAAACAATTCTTAAGAGTTGCCACAATACTATTAAGCAGCAAAACTGTTTTGAACGCTTTTTTTATTCAGCGCAGCAAAGCTAGAATGATTTCTGAAGGATCACATAAGACTGAAGACTGGAGAAATATTCAGCCTTACCATTTAAATTACATTTTAAAAAATTACACATTTCAAAAATCTCACAGACCCCAAACACATTAATAGTAGTGTAGTTTTGTAAAGGAACAAATATATAATATAATATAATCCATGTTTATTAATGTATCAAATGTAATCTGCTATGTGTAGACCACAAAAAGCATGGTTTTAAAATTGGTGTCCAAGATGCCAATCATCCGATGGAATTAGTGTGTGTGGAACAGACTCAGCGGTCACGGTGACTGTGAATCAGCCATTGAGGAAGTGTGCAGGGATGTCTGACCACGACACTCAACTTTCCAAAGGAAACACACGGTTGAAGCAAGGTCATCTTTCAAAAAAAAAAAAAAACATTCACACAGATAGCTAGCAAGCTAGATAGATACTGTAGATAGATTAAAAACACTTATAATAACAAATAACAAATCAAAAGCCATTAATTCATTATCCTAAACCAACTTTACAAAGTTCAGCGGTCAAAGGCTTAGAAAGTGAAGAATTCCTTGGAGCATTTTCATGTCTGCGCTTGCCCAACCACAGCAGTTCTCACCGTCAAACAGCCTCACAGACACAACCAGGAAATCTTAAGAAGGCATTCATTGGAATAAAGTAGTAATAATGATCCTCTTTCCCTTGGAAAGAAACATTAATTATTGAGAATTTATCTCTGAAATGACAAAACTCATTATATAATGCTATGCAAGTCCACAAATGGAAAGCAAAGATACAAAGACTCCTGAACTTTAAATCACAGTCCTCTGTTTAGCAATGAACAGGGCAACAGAGTGCAGATGGTTCAGTGTCTGCTGGCAGAGAACACAAATGCATCACACAGTTCAACACAAGGCAGATTAAACTGTCATGACGCAATATCAGCATTTCTATCCTGCGATAATACCAAAAAACATCGCCCCACTCTTAGTCTTTTTCTGATATGTGCACACACACTCACAAACCACACACAGATCATCTTAATCCGTGTGTTTGAATTTGATCCCAAAGGGAGCGGAGAGCGCCAGCCTGGAACAGTCCATCTCAGGATCAGATTCACTGATCTACTCTAACATAACCAGCTGCTCATAACTATCTTCTCTAACTCGAGGATCCCAGTTTATCCAAGGCTGCATTAGATGATCTGAAAATTCTAAAGTGAAAAGGATCCTGTGTTGTAGGTCATATACAGTATAAACATAATCTGTTCCGTTACTTGAAATACAAATACAAACGCCCTGTCTTATTTATCGCACAATTACATTTTTATCAATTGTGTATAAAGTAGGACACATCTTGGTAAAACACACCGTTTTTTTTTAACTCTAGTTATATCACAGATTAAGATTTCACAGTTATGATGTCAGCAGCGTGATGAGCATGAAGATGAATACAGATTCCTCTCCGTGTCTATACGGTACCCTAAGAGGAAGCAGTAGGTCAACAGGACATATCTGTTGTGTGAAAATATCATTTTTGGCAGGTTTACATGCAAATCCAACTCATGAAACAAAGGATGTGGCCTATGTGTGTGTATCAAAAGCCTGCTGGTTCTACAGTTGTTTTATCTGGAACATGTGGTTATTGTGTCTCAAATTTCCGTAACACCTCAAAGACAAACTGGTGGACCGTTTTCCCCTCAGAAGGGAGGCGATGTAAATATAGCAGGCAGGAAAAAGCTCTTCAGTGCACTGACAGCTATTCAACTGTTACTATTTTGGATACAGCAACTTCCTGTATGTGACACACCATCTACAACGTCACATCAACACCAAAACAACATCACGGATAAGATACTGACATAGCTTTTTTTTCAGGTTTCCATTTAGCTTCGGCCGTTTTTCTTGAAAATACTTGATGCAAATTTAACTTGTGAGCAAAATTGCTACAATTTGCGAAGAAGCACTGTTTCCATCCAAAGAGTCAAAAAGAACAAAATCATCAATTCCTGATAAACTGGGACTATACACCACTAAGGAAAGCAGGAGAAGCTACTGAATATAATAATTTTCCTATGTAATAAATCACTTGCACTAAACGAGCAGACAAAACACAATAAATGCTTTTGGAGGTGGATACCTGCTGTTTGGTAACAGTTCTGGGAGCCATTTAAACAAAAAATACTTTAATGACAGACTTTGCTCGGGCATTTCCAAATGTCCATAACAATATTTCCAAATGCTCTGGAAACAGATCATTCATTCAGGATTTACCCCCCCATAGTGCAAAGTCACATGACTTTTTTGAAGCACTTGCGTAATTTACGCAATTTTGGTCAAAAACTGCCTCAATTTTTTTTTTTTCATCACTCATTTCTGATGCGGAACTTCAAAATGCGCATAATACCTATGTGATGGAAACATAACTATGACAGAAACAGGTATTTCTCAATATATATCACAAGGTGCAAAAAAGGCATGTAGGATTGATGAAAGCCTATTCCTTTTAATTTGACCTTCACATTCCTGGACACTCTCAATCATCATTCTTCACATTACGATATAAAAAGGCTAACAGCAGTGCCAGGTAAACGTGGGAGGACAGAATGCATTTATTTGGTTCGCTCAGTCTGTAATAAACACTCAGTAGGGTAGATTCCATCATGACAGGTCTGTGGGAACGACCCCCTTTATGTCTTTCTTTGTAAGCTGGAATTGTAAACATCTCCACACTTCACTCACTGACTCAGACTAACAGTCTGGACTTGCTCAACAGAGCTGTTTTCATAACTGGTGTAATAATCGAATGACAATGGTGGAAGGCAGCATAGTCACAGTGCCGGAATAAAACAATAGGTACATTTCTAAGATGGATGATGGGAAACATTTTGTAAACAAAGTCTAAAATTACTTTTCGGAAAAGTGTTTTCAGTAATTGTACAACAAGAGGTTAACTAACAAAAATCAGCTCGTAAAACCTGAAAATAATTTGAAATTGGCTGTCATTTTTCTATTTTTTACATTAAACATTTTTTTTTCTATTCTTTGTTCTTTCATTCTTACTCACTCAGTTCTTTCCTTCTATCCTTCACCTCTCTTTGTTCTCAAGCCTTCATTCTATCTTTTGCACTATCCTTTATTCTTTGATACTATTTTTCATCCTTTATTTTTTCATTCTATTGTTTGATCTCTCGCTCTCTCTATGCTTGATGAATTAAACCAAACCACGCAAACTTTGCTACTCTCAGTTTTTATGTTGAATGTACTAAACCAATTTTAATGAAAGCATTACGACAAGCAGGCCTCGTCTTGTGGCCAAACACTTTAATACAAACTTGGACGTTAAAATATCCAAATATGTGTTCCCTGTCCCCTACTGGGACAACAAATAAAACGAGTGACACCTAAATCCAGCAACTGATTGGGACAGGTTAACGATGGGGCCACTGGCCTTCTACTCCACACACATCGATTTCAGGAGAGGCCTCTGAGAGTAAGGAGAAAAGTGCCATGGTGTTAAAAGGATTTGCTTCTTCAGTAAATCAATGGAGCTCTCGACAGCACAGTCACCAGGGAGGCGGTCGGTCATGCGGGTGAGAGTGGAAATGGATTTTACCAGAAAGTCACGCAGACACATTTGCATGGCTACAAGAGGCAACAAAAAAAAATAGCCTCCGTCAAAGGCAATTCACTTAGGACAGCCAGTTGAGGAGTCAATACAAGATTTGCTTAGATTTATTCTGGAGGAAAAATAGCAGCTGGTCGATACATGGGATGCCTTACGTATCAACACAGGACAATGACCGAAACGTTTAGCCTTTTCCTAGCAAAAAAAGCTATTAGTAATTCTGTGTCACCCTAATGTCTGGCTTGAGATAATTTAGGGAGTGGAAAAGCATAGCTAGGCCTCATATTCATAAGGAATTAAAATAGGTTTTCTGCAATACTATTAATACAGATCTCTCTGTCCTTCTGAGGAAAAAGCACACAGTCTGATCAAACGCAGCCTGGCTCTACAACAGATCTTATGGTTACTCTAAAACACTTTCCAGTGCAATAACGTCATCAACAATAGATGAAAACAATTAGTCTGACCAACATTTTAATATCTAAACCGACCATCTAAGCAATTAAGCATTGGTAAGACCATTAAACCAGCCGTTGGCATGGCAGCTAAAGACTCTGCGGTATTCAAAAGCTTAAGCCTTCAATAAATCAGCAGTAAAACGTTTCTGCTTATTTTGCACTGTGGAAAGCGATAGAGTACAGGCCAAATTTACTCAATTGTTTGGAGTTCCCAAATGGACTTTATAAGCAAATCCCATAGACATTCTGAATCAAAATAAAAACCCAGGTCCTGGGAAAGGGTGGCACTACTGCTGGACTTGAGGAGTGCATGTGTTTAACCACACACCGCCTGCTGGTTTGGCCAATGGCCAGTTCCCTCATGCTTCACCAAAACACTTCCATCGCCCATCGGCTGCATTCATTATGGAGGAGGATGAATCAAAGTGACCACACCAGAGTCATTAAAATCTCTTTATTTATCAGATAGGTTGAGAAGAGCTAATGAGAATCGGGGTGGGACTACCTAACATACTCATTAAAAATATTTAAAGAGATCTGAGTGAGAACAGGGTATATCAAAGCTTTATAAAAGTCTATACTTGAGAAACACTCCAAACACAGGCACATATTGGGGCCCTAGAATGTGACTTTAATATAAGAAAATATGTGTGACAATAAATAAAAATCTATTTTACTGAACATAACAAACACAGTGTGAGTTACAATGTCTGAGTTGCAAAAAATAAAAAAAAAACCTGAAAAACGACTTACTGAGACAGCATTCATGGAAATTAAAATTGATTCAGATACAAGGTCAACTGATTATCGGTATTACCAATTATCGGTGCCGATATTAAACTGTTTTTAGAGTTATTGGTAGTTTTATAGTTATTATAGTCATTTTCAAAACTAATTTGCAGATAAAATAATTTAAAGGATTTTAAGAAAGCATTTTTTGTCGTTTTATTTCAACATTCATTCTATTTTTTTACACCAGACAAACATATATATCTGTTCAAAATATCGGATATCAAACTACTTGATCTGTAATAATCGGTATCAGCATCGGCCCTGAAAAACACACTCGACCCATAATTCAGGCCTAGAGGCAATACTGAGGATACAACTGACTCCTTTACTGTTACGTTCGTGGTTAGTTTTGGTTTCTTTTTGTCTTCCTGTTTTAGTTTCGTTTTTCTTGTTTGCCCATATTTGATTGTTCCTATGTTCCAGTCATTATCAGTTAATTCGTTTCCCTCGATGTTTCCCAGCTGTCTCCCATTTAGTTAATTAGGTCCTTGTGTATTTATATCAGTTCTGTTTGAGTTTTCCTTGTCTGTGATTAATGTTGTAAATGTTGTGTGAGTGTCATTCTTCGAGACTATCCTGAGTTACATTAAAAGCTCATTCTTAGAAATCTCTGTGTCTCCTACGATCTTCTTTACCAGCACAGCACGTAACATTTACAGAGCTGAGAATCATTTTTTTAATTAAAAATGATTACATTTTTATATTTTACTAAAATATGAATGCTTATTTAACAAAGTGTTTAGCAGGTTTTAACAGATTGTAATGGGACATTTTTCAATGACTTGAAAGTTTTCTTACTAAACAATCCAATTTTCTTTTTGCAAACAAATCTGATACTGATAAGGCACAGATACTACCAGGAGAACAAGAGTAAAAGCATCAAATTGGAACAAATTTATACATCTAGAAAAATGTATGTATTATGTAATTTGTCAGTCTGTGTTTGTGTGTCCTAAAACATCATTCATCACTTTTCACCATTGTTAAAACATAAATAAGAAACTTTATACTCAATAAAGTAAAGAGTTGCTGAACAATTAGATTTGAGTCATACTATCTTTTTTTTTTTTTTTAAGTAATTCAAATGTTTTATGATGGTGATTTTTGTTTTCCTCTGGAACACTCAGCACCCATAGTACATACACAGAGCAGAGGGCATCAGTAGTAACCACTAAAGGCAGTATATCCCATGCAGAGCATAGATATAAGGTACTTTTACCATAATCCCACAAGAGAATATCATAATCTTATAGGTGATGTATCTGACCTCCAGGCTGCACTTTACACCAACCACTTTTCACACACATGACTGCGCAACAGCCCCCAAGGGTCAGTGCTTGTGGGCCACTTTACATTTCATTAGCCGTGTATTTACTACACTTCTCAAGCAGCTGAGACATTCCATAAACACTTTAGGCAAGGAGCACAGAAGGCCCTTTCAGTCCCACTAGGGAAGCTGGGTAAGCCCCAGAAGGGGATCAATGCAAAAAACACTGGAAAGTTAAACTTTGTATTTTTACAGACTGATATTATCAATGTGAAGTTCAGTTTCTACTCTTTTTTTTTGAGGTTAAACAGTTACAGTCCAGTAAGAGCTTATCTTCAAATATTGTAAACAATATAAAAAAATATAAAAATTGCATACCTACGCTTTAAACTTAAAAACATTATTATATTATATATAACAGAATGCATGCAGTTGATGGTTTAAAACTGTAGATTTGCCAAATTAATAATATATTAATTATGTTCCAAATTTTGAATAAAAAAATGGGCATATCAACTTTAATACAGCTGGCTTTATAGGTTAACGTCAATAAGGAATCTGAAGACAAGGACAAGACAGTCGCGGTCGCGGTAGTATAGGGAGTCAGCCGAGGGTTATGATGTTACAGTGAATCACGGGGGACCAACAGAACAGGAAGACAAAGAAAATTAGGTCGGATAGGTTACGCTGCTGGGGGAAAATGTAGGAGAGGGGGTGGTCCTGCAGCAGACGAGAGGGACTGGTGCAGAATTAGGACAGGAGGTGACATGGCTGAGTAAGACAGGAACCACATAATGTAAAGCATGTTTACAAGCTGTTTGGACTGAAATGTGTGTTGAGAGTGTGTGTACACCACCACCCTACAATGATAAAGATCCACCAGTAGTTTTCTTTTAATTTAATAAAAATAAGTTGCCCCTTTTGAAATCAAGCCATTCTTAAATGCATGTCGGTCTGGCGTCACACAGACAGAGGCCACTCCCACAATAGTTGATTGACAGCAGCGTGTCACACAGACTGAACTGGTGTCTTATCTCAGACCCGCCCTGAGTGAGCCGTCATCAGACTGAGAGGCAAAGACAAGCAAGACTCCTAAGAGATTAAGGTGTTTTGTTGTGGATTGTATTAATGAACATAGCAGTAGTCATTTCCCCCGACATCTGAGTGACTGAAGACGCAGAGGATTAACCTTACTTTTGGTTCTGAAGGGAAACGTGCTCTTGATCTACCGAAATGCATTTATGTTCTCACCTACAGAAGCAGTGAGTATAATGTCTTTCAATGAATCTTTGCAAATCGCCTTTCTTAATAATGCGCTAATTAGCAAGTTTCACTATGAATACGGCTAAAAAAAGATCCTCTGAGAGCGCCTCGGAAAAGAGGGGCTGAGTCAGCGGAGCTCGTGAAGATTTAAAGGGGAAGTACACAGAACAGAGTGATTTCTAAAGAGCTGTTTTTAACAGGGTAAAATGAGTGTTTTTTACACAATTTTTGAGAAATTTTAAAACAAACTTTCCATTAAGACCCTAAAGAATCATATAAGCTAGTGGAAAATTGGCTTTGTATGACTCCTTTAAAATAAAAAGACTACACTGTGCTGAAGATCTCAGTGAAACACAGAACTGCTTGATTCAGTCACAGAAAGAAAAAAAAGAAATGCATGCTGGATTGGATAACAGTTAAGAAAATGGAGGTACAATATCAATAACTTATTAGTTATTGGCTGATATTAGAGATTTGGATATTTAATTGTGTATGCTCATTTCTCATACTTTTACATTAAGATCACATATGCAAACACAAAAGTAAAAAATAATATAAGAAAACATATTCAAAAGTTTGGAGTTGGTACGATTTTTAATGTTACATATCCGGTTTCATCTGAAAAACACACATTATGAAATTGGAAACCATTAAAACGGCAACAGAATCCACAGGAAGCCAGAAAAAAACTGATTTCAAACCCCAAAAAAGCCAGTTCTTCAGTGTCCATTTGAAGTAACAACACCACTGAAATAGTTTCATGATGATGCTGTTTACTCTTTCCAACAGGGCCCCATTGCATGCAACTCTTTCCATCATTGACAGCATCCTCTGTAATCAAGAGACTATTCTGCCTTTGTGACATAAGCAAACAGTGTGTGAAAAGAAGAGGCTGTTTCGGCGGCTCACCAACAGCAATTTTCAGACTTGTGTCAATCATAGCCTATCTGTGTGCTGAGGTAGTTATTGCTTTTGCAGGTATTCCTCTTTACAAGAACAAACTGTAGTGTTACTTTAAAAGACATACTGTAGTAAAGGTTGACACTCTCAAAAATAGGACAGCCCTTCAATATTTTACAGAAAAGGGGACCTTGTCAAATCATTCCATGTGGTCTTTATGCCCATACAAAAACTAATTCTTAGAAAGCAGCTAATTCCTGATGGTTTTATATGTGTTGTGACTGTTTCTTCCTATATTTGGCTTTACATCTGGGCTTCATAAAATACCACACCAGTGTGTTTGTGTAGAAGGAAAGCTCCTCCCATTAAATGACAGTGAGAAAGATGTGCTCTTTCCCCTGCAGCTGGTGATGGTGGTGCAGGGCTCTCTGAGACCCGTGCCAGCTGGACCCATGCCAGCCTGCCCCAATTTACACAGGCCGACCCCAGGACAACAGGTGACACACAAACAGTCACACACAGAAAAAAGGACAGTTAGTGTGTCTTAGGGCACTGGTAGTGCAAAATTACAGCTTAACAGACCACATAAGTAGGTTGTTTGAAAAGAAGCAAATTACATGCAGCGGTTGCTACTGCTGTCAGGCTTTATGCGCACATGGTGCACGTTTGATGTTGTACGAGCGGTATTTCTGATGTTGAGGCTTTCCGTGGATTTATGGGCTCTGGCAGATGATAAAATGGAAAACAACAAGAAGGATAAGAGCCAGCAAATACCTCTCACTATTTCCAAAACCTTACTGAATGTGAACCACAGATTCTGTTCACAAAACCTCAAAACTATCAAGATTTGGACAAAAACTATGTTAAACTAAAGATAAAGTGTCTTACCATCTGAACGGATTTCCATGCAGCAGTGTTGTGCGCTTTTCAGAATTTGATTCAAAATGTCTTCTAAATTTCAACTGAAATTCTGAATTTGAGGTAACAATCGGGAGTAAGGATTCAAATTTGAATTTGAAATTCACATGAGGAATTACAACAAACTTTTTGGAGAAATTCATACAGACAGGTAGAAGGATAGTAGTCTTCTTCGCTTGCTTCATAGACAGACTCTGGAATGGCATAATAGAAAAGTGTTTACTTTTTCTTGGAGGGGCGCTCGTCTTTAGTTTAAAATCACTGGTGTACCCGTATGCCAATCAAATATCGCCAATCACATATCACCTTACCGAACTATGGCCTCCCCAGTTTCTCACTGACAATCAGTAAAAGTTGATCAATTTAAAGTTGTTTCAGTTGTCAAATGCCGGAAATCGTTTCCAAACTAGAGCGAACAGCCCACCATGTCTCTATGTCTGCTGTCATTTTTGATTTCCCTGAACTACAATCTTAAAGTGCTTAGCGTGTACATCACGCCACTAAGCCTGCTCTCTGTGCATTGACTGGTCCGGCCGTTTTGGGGCCAGAGAGAAATCCTAAGATAGCTTGCTATCTCAGACTTAGTACAAAAGTGAACTGAAATCGCGTGGAAGTACAAAGTCAGACGTAGTCAGGCTAGAAGGATAGAGCAACCAAAAGAAAGAAAGAGTAACAAAAGCGAACTACAGAACAAATGATAGAAAAAACAAAGGACAGAGCGAATAACATAGGGATCAAGGGATAGAGTGAATGACTGAAAGAAAAGAAATATAGACATAAAGACGGACAGACAGACAGAAATGGTTAGAGAGATAGATGGATAGATAGAGTCAAATTCAGATACTAAAAAACTGAAAGGTAGCCAATTCTTTGATCCTGAATTTTTCCAAACCCTGCCATGCAGAACCCACAAGCCTGAAAAAAACCTGCATCTTCTAGCCAGACTTTTTTTTTTTTGGCTCAAGCCAGCACACAGAGTGAACTGAAGAGTCTGTGAGGACTTTAACAAAGAACTGTTTATTTTAATAATACAGGCAGGATTAGGATGTCTGCCAGGGCCGGTCTGTACCTAAGAGGTGACTTTTAACACCCAGTTGACGGAAGAGAAATCTGCCAACTTTGCTTCCCTAGAAAAATGTCAACGGTAAAACTATAAGAACCACCTGATCTCCTTCACTGACTGGTTCTGTCAGCATAATGCCCACAAAGTCAACCTCAATATATTTCAAGCAACACCAGTGATCGATCACGACAGTAAAGGGATTTTCACTGCTGTGAATGAAGTGGATTCTGAAACGAGTGAAAAATAACAGTTTTACCACAGTCTAAGGAAATTTTTTATTGTGGGTGTTTACCTCAAGAGATTTCCACCAAACATTTTCCTTGTTGCGAAACAACCCCTGGCACGCATCATTCAGTTTCATGAGCATAGACGATGTATGACGCATATATAAGTATGATCATTTTTTTTGTACATTCATATTAAAATGCTGCCTTGAGGATTTTCTGAGATATCATTGCAGTTACCACCGACTGTGACACAGCATGTGCTTGCTTGACAAACGCACGTGGACTCAGTGCCCGCTGATGTTTAAACGAGGGAGGGGCACTAGGTGAGCGTGACTGAGAATTTTGCAGACTATAATCTGAGCATCACGCTCTCTGATCACTTTCTTTCAGGGCAACAGATCTCACAGAGACCGTTCAAGCTATCTTGCAAAACCTGAAAGTGCAGTTGTTGAACAGCTAGAGGGCATTAGATAAAGACTGCAAAAAAGGATTTTGGGAAAGCTTAGAGACAGCCTGAAGAACGGCTGCACTTCCCCACTGGTGTAAATCACGATCCTGTCACTGAAACGCAACTTTACACTGATCATTTGCAATTTGTTTGTGGCGTGCTGAGTTTGCAGCTCTGCGCTCTCTCTGCCTGCTTACGTAACTAGAGCTTGGACTGAGCTGATGAGCTCTTTTCTGCTCGAAAGGAGAGAAATCTGCTCTTGGCTCTCAAGTCTTCTATCAGTTCCTATACTTTTTGTCAAATCGTACTTAGAAAATTGAACTTAAAGAGTTAGTGTCTTCTTGAAGTATTAAATGGTCTTCAATTGTAGGCTACAAAGCAAAGAAGACATAATAAAATGAAATGTGAACCAACATGAGCAATGCACTTACGTTGTATTCAGCTTGATCTAGATTTTATTACTGAACTCTTGCAAAATCATGTAACACGGATGGCCTGTTTTGAGAAAAACAGCTTGAAAATAGCTTAGTATGGCATCTATTTGATTTTAATTCATTATAAACACAATTTTAACTTAAATGCGTGCTTCAAAGGTTCTACATGAAAAACGGGCACTACATAGACTAGTAGTACAGTTCAATTAGGGTCATTATTAATGTTTTTGAAATAATTATCTTATGTTTACCAAGATTGCATGTTTTCATGAACGTAACTGCTCCCTAAATACATTTTAAAATATAACTTATTTTAGTGTTGCAAAGCTGAAATTTTAGCGTCTACATCAGCCAATGATATTGTCTGTAGCTTGTTATAGCAGGATGGATCCTGATTGGCAGTCAATGTTTGAATAGTTCTTTAGCAGGGGAAAAAAATCTGAAAATGATTGGGATGATATAATTTCTCTGTCTTTATTGTTATAGCTGTTGTGTGTTCTGCTATTCTTTAATATTGAGAACGATTCTTAGAACTTTTATAACAATCTTTTGATTAATTTAATACATCCTTGCCAAGTAAAGGTATTATTAAAGAATTCATTTCATTTCTTGTCTCCGAGACCCTGAATTAAGTCAGTCTGAACAGAACATGAGTGTTCAAGTTGCAAGAGTTTACATGACTGTTAAACTAAAACTGTTAAAAGCCAAAACTACTACTGAGTGCAAGATACAGTAGCTTCATATTGAAACTTTAGTACAAACTAGTTTGGGATGGACCACAATTCAAGAGGAAAACCAGACTGAATGGCTACAATAGCCTACATACCATTTGCATTGTGACCATACATTCAAATGCAATAAAGATCACATTTACAATGAAGACCCATTCTTTGCGCTTCCATTCAAACCAGTGTAACCACAGATGTCTGATCGTTAGGTCCAAGTGACATCTTCAGTTCTTCTCTTAATTTGTTTTTTGTAATTAGCTTTTTACCCCTCCCCCAACAAAAAGCTTTGCTAAATTCACCATGCTGGATGACCCCTTTAGCTTAATTATCCCTAGGCAGGACAACAACACTAATGTGAACTGATGCATAAACGCTCTGAGTGGACAGAGAGTGAGTGACTGCACTGCCTCAGGACATTCTTGGCCTCAAACGCTGCAGATCCAACCAGTCGTATCGTGACAGTGAGATAAGGAGCAGGAGAAACCACATGGAGAGCTCACACAAAGAAGAGCGATAGTAGAGGTCTAGTAATGTGAAAAAACAAAAACACAATAAAGATATGGATTTGCTTCAACATATATTAAAGTTCAGGGGTTTTTAATCTTGGGTACAGGGGTTGCTTCAAGATATTTGACAGAAAAAAAATAGCAAAACATATTATTAGGTCAAAAAGTAACTTTTTTTAACTGATGATACTAAATAAAATTGTAAATGTAATAAGTTTATAATACACAAATGTAATCCTTTCTAAAGGCTCAATCAAAATATTAAATCACAATTATCTTTTTTTTTATTAATATTTTAAATAACTGTTCATTCAAGGTTAATGCACATTTTCTAGATAATATCCGGTAACACTTTATTTCCACATTTTCCTAACAGTAAGTCACTTTTTGCAACTATATCTCAATCTATGTCTACAACATACAATATACTATAAGAAACTTTAAAAGTATATGTCAGCTTATTCTACTAAGCCTAAACCAACCCTAACAGTCTAATCTGAGAGTTAACAGACATGTAGTTGCAAATGAATGATAATTATGTAGTTACAAAATGACTTATAATGTCTAAAGTGGACTATCAAACTAAAGTGTAAGCTAATATCTTAAGTTGTTTAGAATTCAGTTCAGTGACAACATAAAAACCCATTTTTGTCCAAGGCAAAACTTTTCTTAAATAGTTTCTCCTCACACAATTTAAGGGTCTTTATGCATGAAATAAACACATGCCATTAGTATAATGTGTATAAATAAATAACCACAAGGTTGTAACTACTTGGTGTCAAAAATGTTAAATAGCCTGAACAAGCCAACTGGCCAAAAATGTCATTATAATGGATCTTTGTGCCTTTTCTTTAGTAATTATTTTACTCCCACTGAGGGGTAGTGAAATCCTATCAACTTCCCAACATACAGACACTAAAGTAAACACTGCAAAATTGTCCTCTTACCCAGATCTCCATGGAAACTGTTGCTGTAGTTGTTGGAGCCTCCATCAGCTGGCCAGATCTTGCGGACACCAACAACGCTGGCGTCGGAAAGCGCTAGCTGTTGCTTGAGCCGCTTTTGGGACTGTGGTGTAGGGGGGCTGCCACTCTCAAAAGACTGCTGGGAGTGCTGTGATGGAGAGCGGCTCTTCTCTCGGTACATTCGGTAGGCGGTGGGGCTCGGGGACACGTGGCTGGACTGCCCAGAGGAGAAATCTTCTTCGCTGGACGTCAGGTTTTCATTGGAGCTGCAATCTGGCGTGTATCCATCCTCAAAACTTCCAGGAGAATAAGACCGCCTGGGCCAGGTCAAGTGCAGCTCCTCTCCATCTCCCATAATGCCCCCTACATAAACAGTCGTATAGGGCTGACAGTCTGTCTGGTGCCAGTTCTGCTGAGGTCCTCTTCTTCCATTAAGTCTTACTGAACTCTCTTTGAAGAACCCAGGGTTTAGATCAGGCTCCTCGTACTCACAGTTGTAGCCACTGTCCATGGCTCTTTCATGAGACCGCTCTGGTTTACGGGTGTCCCCGAAAGCAGTAGACAGGTTACCTGGGACAGAATGCAAAGATCTCTTGCGTTCCATCTGCATAGCTTGACTGCCCAGACTACTTATCTTCTCTGAGACATCTCTATCATTGACCCGAACAAGACCTTTGTCATGATGGTACTCCATGTTGACATAGTAAGGCCTCTCGCTTTTCCCTTCGCCAGATGTTTGAGAATTGGCTCTTCTAATACGCTCAAAGTTTGACCGAAGCGCAGCGACTCCTAAACCCGTGGTGACCTTCTCCTTTGGTGGAGATTCCGGAACGCCGTCCACTTCGTGGTGCGCAGGTCCATGTCCAGCAACAGGCCTGAGTGGAGCTTCAACGCTCCTTCTTTTGTATGAAGACATCCCGTCAACGTCTCCATCTCTGTTCTTCTGCCTGTCCAAGTCTGAGACATCACATCCCACCACCTCAACACACGGCTGAGACTCGTGGCTGTCCTCTGCTGTGGTTGTGTGCTTCAGTCTGACTGGGTGACACCTGCCTCCATCAGCTTTCTGATGATGGGTGTCCACTGGTTTACGCTCACCTTTTGAGACCCTACTGAAGCCCCATCGCTGAGAGTCGTGGCCTCTCCGCTCCTTGGCCAGAAGCGTTTGTAGGTAGATCATTCGAAAGCGCTCCTTGTTCACCTCCATCTCCAGACGCCTAATAGAGTTTCGGCATTTCTCCAGCTCCTGCTCAATGTCTCCAACAGAGTTCAAAGACATCTCAGGAGGATCTGAGTCAGGGAACTGAGCTTTCCACGCTTCCACAAAGCCAACAGGTTCTACCATGATTGCTTACTGCCGGTTTACTTTTTCAATTGCAAACAAATTACATGTTAAAATCCACTTGTTTGTAAGAAAATACACCCAAAGACATGCTGATTTCTAACTTCCTATTTGACAAATGAACTTGTCCCTGTGAACATGCAGAACATAATCTCAACATCTGATAAACACTCACTCAGCTGATCTTGGACAGACACACAAGGTTCTCCATAAAGACACAATGCAGAGCTGGAACATCCATGTGCACTTCAAGCATCTACTGACATCCGCGTCTCATGCCATTTAAATGGCAAATGATGACTGCCCTTGTAAACACAGTTTCGCCTGCAAAATTCACTTCTACTTAATGTTAGTTGATGAAATCAGATTTTTAGCCAATTTCAATGATGCATCCGAAGTAGTTAGTCCTGTCTTCCTCAGGGATAGGCTGTGTTTCAGGGACAGGCATCGCTGTCCGCCGCTCCACATGATCTGCCTGTATCTGCGCTCAGTCTCTCTCTCTCTCTCTCTCTCTCTCTCTCTCCCGCACTCAGTGCTGCTGCAGGAAGAGGTGGGACTAGACGAATACATGATAAATAGCGACTGCACAGACAATCTCAGTTTAAAGACACAGACTCGGATATTCAGGAAAAAAAGAAAAAGAACTCGCGCAAACTGTAAACTGTCTGCGACGCTCAGAGCGAAGTCATTATCGACGTTTTTATAAACATATGATTGATTTAACATTTTAATTGCAAAACAGATATTAGTCACCGCACATTTTAAGACTATCAATATTTATGAAAAATACAACTTATTCTAATATAAATACACCTGAGAGGAGGATTGTTAACTTCTGTGGCATTTGGTTGCGTCTGTCATGTGAACTTGTCTCCATCTAGCGTTTCTGTAAGGAACAGCACTTTGATCGTTATAAATGTAGCCACAAAGTTCTAACTTTTACTGTTGTCCTATTTCCACATAAAAAAAAAACGCTAAATAAATAAATAAAAGTGAGTGAGAGAGGTTTTTCACACCTGAATCCTGTTTGCAGGAAATGAATACGTTTATTCAGCAAGTGAGATAAAGGCATTTCTAATGTAACAATATTTAATATTGGCTATATGCAGTTATTTTAAAGGAACAAAGAAAACTGAAAAGTGTATAACAACTGTAGCATAGGCTATTAGAAAGATTTCTGAAAGATCACACACTCTCAGATAAAAAGGAACAGCTGTTTTTACAGGGACTGCACTAT
Organism: Enteromius unitaeniatus; assembly: GCA_032359435.1. Lineage (NCBI taxonomy): Eukaryota > Metazoa > Chordata > Actinopteri > Cypriniformes > Cyprinidae > Enteromius > Enteromius unitaeniatus. Next base: position 9,421,627 of record JAUMHI010000046.1, on the reverse strand, counting down.
TTCAAAAGGTACACATCTATACATTTACTCTTAAAGAGTGCATAAAGGTATCTTAAAGGTACATATTTGTACATAATATCATATAGTTTGCCTCAGTGACAGCTTCACCTTTTTGACACTGAGGACTGGAGCAATGGCTTCTAAAAATAAAGCTTTGCCATCACAGGAATAAATTACACTTTGAAATATATTAAAATAAAAAAGCAATTTATTTTAAATTGTAATATTTTACAGTATTACACTTTTTACAGTACTGAAGAAATAGACGTGGCCTTGATGAGCAAAGAAAAAACAAAAACCTTACTATAAGACATTTTTTTGGTTTAGTCATGGTAATTATTTTGTTAAATCCATTAATTTGCTTTAAAAAATTCTCTGAAATGACGGAAGATGGGCATGTACAACATGTACGAGTCTGATCCCGCTGATTTATGACAATAACAAGAAGCCAGGACACACAAAAGATAAAGTTTATTTATGCATTTTTTAGGATACAAAATTAATATACAGCTAAGGCCATTGCATTTATTTAGCTTCATTCCTTCTTCCAACAAAATATTTAAAAGGGAGCATTTGTTTTTATCTTGGAGTCATTGTAATTCGTTCACGGTTCGTAAGGGACTTCTAAGAACAGCAGAATTTTGTAAAACTCCTTGCAAATATCTTAAAACACTGGCATAAAGAAATGTATTATAAATGTCAGAAGTGTTATATAATAATAACAATATAAATAATAATAAACTTAGAGGCATGTTTCTTATCAAACAATGGAATGCACATAATCCATCTGACATTAAACAAACTGATTTATGCAGGATTTGAAAATAAAAGATAAAAAAAAAATACTAAGCATTATTTAAGCCAAAAGTGAATACTTTCCTATAACTCATTTCATACTTTAATTCACTTGCAGCACATTTCAGAAAGTGATCAGAAAATTGCAAACCGGTGTTAGCGATTACAAGACTGGATGTAGGAATTGTAGCACAACTGTTTTTTTGGCAATCGTTATGATTGTTGTTTTAGTGGTTCACTCTTGGACATAAGCTCAGTTCTAGCTGTTGCACAGAATATGATGTTTCTAACATGAATTTCACAGAAATAAGTAAATATTGAATGCCATTGCTCCCTCTTTTCATTGATTGATTTGATTATGTTTCTTTGTAACAGCTACATTGTAAACAAAAGCACACAAGTTACCAAAGTCACAAGGTTTAGGGTCTAGACCCCATGCATCTGAATCAAAAACACCATTCTGCCTCTAACCCCATTCTCATTGAATTAAACACATTAAAGGAGCATTTGTTTGAACATGAAAAAAACACTTTGCTCCCTTTGGATTTAGTTTTTTAGTGGTTTACGTGAGTTTATACATGTGCAAAAGAAAAGAAAATCATACAGGGGCTCTTGTAAAGACAAACGAAGAAGAAAAACAAGATAACGATGAGAGGAGAGAAATGATAAAAGAGCAGCAAAATGAAAGCTTGGCACATTCTTTGTGGTGTTGAGTGAAAGGCACAAAAAAAAAAAGAATCAGATGAGTGCTGAAAGTGATCTTGGCTCCTGATGTGCAGTGCTGGATTGGTCTCAGGTGATCACATTGGGGCCTCTGCGTCCAGTTCTTTCATGGATGTTGGAGATTTTCAGAGCAATGGCAATGAGAGGACCCAGCACAACCTACAATTGTCCAAAGAAAGAGCGAGAAAATATGTATTAAACAGACTGTCTCATGAAACTAATGTAATACAATGGCAAACTGCGTTAAAGGAGTATTATATATATATATATATATATATATATATATATATATATAAAACAGTCAGTCTGGTAAATACATAAACAATAAAAATTAAAATACTCACTGCTTCAATAGTATAGCCTCAAGTAGTAACAATATGTATTTTAACAGAACTTAATAGTCAAAGAAATACCTAACCTTTTCTCTATAAAGTTACATCCAATTAGATTTCTGTTGCCTTGACAACATATTTATTAGCTGAATAATTAATGCAAGTGCTCTAATTAAAGTATTAGCTTCACATTTCTGTTTTTAAAACTAACAAAACTGGGCCCTATTCACATATATTCTAAGTGTCTGACTGTAAGCTTGATTATAAGTTATACACATGCAAAATACAAACAAAGTTACTTGTGAATAACTCATAGGTGGCAAAAGTTGTCAATAAGAGATTTCGCCCAGCCCTACTAAGAAGTCTGTTTTTGTTATCACTGGATAACTAAACTATAGTTAACTATTCTCTCTAAGTTCTTATTTGGAATATCATAGGAACCGCAACAATTCCAACTTCAGAATCCAAAACGGCTGCTCAGTGCATCAGCAAAAGAGAAACTGCACTTACGTTTGTCTGCGTCTCAAACCGGTGCACACAGTACTATCCAAGCTCTATTAATGTACATGATGCCATGGTGTTATCTGTATAAAATACTGCTTTTTAGGTATTTTTTGGGTATTGCTAACAACAGACACGTCTATGTTGGTTTTCTGACTTCTGTACTGGAATACAGTCCACTTTTGTATTAAGTCATACCACTTTTGAGGTAAATTTATTTGAACACCTGAGTCTCTCTGTTGTGTCTCTCTGGGTCTCTCTCGTAGCTCTCGGCGTAGATGCGAACGGTGGCCCCAGTTCCAGCACCAGAACCACTGAGCCGGAAAATGAGTCGGGATGAGTCTGTGAAGATGATCCTTAGGCCCTGCGGGACAAGTGCAGAAATACAAATACAGTTCATTTTAAAGAACAATTCTGACTGATCATTGATTTGTTTCTTCAAGCCCAAAACATTAACTAGTACGCTAATACATAATATACAAAACCATTTGGGATGTGAAGCACATTCCTGTTCCGAACAGCTCTTTTAAAATCGGCATTTTTCAAAATTTAGGGTAGTTTTACTCTTTGGATTTCCATTGTAATTCATAAAACTGTCCACTAGATGTCAGGAAAAACACTTTTCTAAACCAAACTCTATTAGAAAACTGCTCAGCAGTCCAGTGGCAGTTAATATGAGATCAAACTTAGACTAGTTTACTTAAAAGTGTATTTTAGGGTTTGGCTTGTATCACATCAAGTGTCTGTCCTGACTACACTTGACAAAAAAAAAAGAGAGAAATAAATGTTGCTGACATCAAATTCAATATTTTGAAGAAATTCATCCTTTCATTCAAGCAGCTGCCGCATTTAGGCAGAGTTTGTGCTAATAACATTTTATTTTAAGCAGTAAATTACAGGGATTATATAACTATTTACATATACATATATATGAAGTTACATTATATTTTTCTATTTACACCTAGGTCATGTTATTAATTTTGCATATTTATTGGGCCTATATAATTACACTATTCACTATTAAAAATAATACATTCTAATTTGAATGTTATGGACACACAGTGTTGATGTTTAATTTAAGATCTGGGTCCCGAATCAAAACCAGAACCACTGTTATAGTAATGTTTGTGTTGGTGTGAGTCCGCGTGTGTCATGGTCTCCGACAGCTGAGTGTCTCTTCGGTGGGCCCCCGCAGACACGCAGAGAGGAGGACCGGGACAGCTGACACAATCCGGCACTGGGAGGAATGTCTGTTGTAATAATACACACTCAGCTGTGGAGACGCCGGCCGGATGACTGTCACGGTCGGTGGGAGATCACTGACTGAGCGACAGGCTGTGACCCCGTGTCACCGAATCATGAAGCTTATAAATAAAGAAATGCATCTAAAATCTACAATGTCTCCTATGGTCACAAATACAGCATATATTTGATCGAAAATATTGCACATATTTATAGTTGAAAATGTGATTTATTCCTGTGATGGCAAAGCAGAATCTTCAGAGTCGTATGATTCTCCAGAAATCATTTTACAATGCTGCTCATGTAATCATCGATGCTTTTTATTACACCGATAATGACAACATTTATTATCAATTATCAATATTTTTGTAATTATCAGTAACTTTTTTAATAATGGAAAGAGCTAAATAAAATAAAAACAAGCAGTCAAAGTAAGTAAAAAATAAACAAATAAAATATATCCTGTCAATTTTGGTCAGTTTAATGTGTCTGTGCTGAATCAAAATATTAAAAACCCTGACCCCACAACTTCTGAACGGAAACGACTGGCGCTCTGAGATACAAATGAGACGAGAAGTAGATGAGGTGTCGAAATGCAAAGGGTAACGTGCCAGGCTAATGTCAAGAGGTCAAGGTTTGGCTGGTTAGCAGGCCCTGCTGGTAGATGCCACAACTACATCATTTTTGTCTTTGGAGAGATAGTTCTGGAGAGAGAGAGAAGGTGGTTTCCACAAATTCCAGGTCAGAACAGAGTGAGTCAGCTGGGTAAACTTCAAACACAAGGCTACGCAAGTGTGTGTGTGTGTGCGTGTGTTAGACAAACACCACTAAAGGGCTCTGCATCTTGGTACAGCAAATCCAGGCCAGATAAAGATAACGCATCTACTGAAACATCCTTCTCCCGTTACTATCAAGCACACGTGTGCCTCTGCGCTTTCGCACATCCTCCAAAAAAGGAGTGAGCGAGAGAGAGAGCAGCTGAATGAAAATTTCTCTGCACGTGTATATTGTTCATTTCAGCCATGCCATATATACCGTACACACATAAGCAGATAAGTGTGAATGTAGATGCCCAAACAAGGGATCTGTGTCCACCTGGTGGTCCGTGTGCACAACAGGACACATGCTGTACTAAATAGCATATAATTGCTGAGCATAAAACCTTAATGCTCAACAACTCCCTGGCAGCTCTTTATACGAGCGACTAAGCTGCAAAATCTCTGACATTTCCCCATTATCTCAGATGAATAAGGTTCACTAGAGACCATTGCGCACATTTGTTTTCATCAAGTATTTACATGGTTCATTTCAAATTAATTAAACACACATGTTGTAAAGATTAATTTTCTTTTGTTCATAGTTTGGCTCTCATCACCATGATACAATACAACGCAATCATTTTTTCATCTAGATGACCTTTAGTTTTATTAAACGCTCACTTTTTAATTACTGGTAATAATTAAAAAAAAATTTAAATTATTAACAGTAATAATATAATCTAATCTAAAAGAGCCTCCCCCCCTTATGTTTAGCAAGGATGCGTTAAATTAATCAAAAGTTAATGACAGTTAAGATTTATGAACAGATTTATATTGATGTAAATGCTGCTCTTTTGAACTTTCTATTGATCAGATAATCCTTCAAATAATGTATCATGGATTTCACAAACATTTTAAAGTGTAATAATACATTACAGTATTACTGCTTTATTTATATGCTGTTTTTTGTACATTTTGCTACTTGAAGAATATCATGTTATGACTTCAAGTCAATATTAATACGATTGGATATTTGAAAACTGATGCTTTTGAAGGTTAGCATCACACATATCCAGCTTCTTATCTCCGGGCTTTCATAGACGGTAGGTTTGTTCAGTAGCTCACAGAGATAGTCGAGGAGCTCCGGTCCAAATCCAGTGTAACTAGATCTAATCTGTATAAAAGGAAGTTGAAACTGCATGGTTGCATCAACAAATTCGTTTTATATCTGTTTTGCATTTGTTAAGACTATCGGGTAGGTTTAGGGTTGGATTTGGTGCAGGGCGTATTTCCAACATGATAGACCATGAACTTTTAGCAACAGTCCATGGATATTTAAATTTTTAATCGCCGCAATACATACCTATGTCAACAATAAAATGTGCAGGGGTCACGTACTGAACCTGTGTTTTAGTGCCCCTCAGTGGGCATTTCTCTTTGAAACTGAGGCGAAAAGTGCAGTAAGTTATGTAAAAACGGTGTTGCACAAAAAAAGTGCACAGAGGTACATATTTTTATGAGATCAGGTTTGTATTTTGATCAAATAAATGTAACAATGCCTTAACTGGTGAGCGTAACATTTATAAAATCTTACCAACACATGTTAAACTAAAGATGTTAATAATGCACTGTGAACCTTTTTTACCAACACAATATTTTGCTGATGTGAAGCAACATTAAATAAAGTCTCAGCAGTCGACAGTTTGACTGGTCATCTCTCATGTTCTCTTAAAGTGTGAACTGACCTGTTTCCTGGACACACTGCCGTCCACTGGGTCAATGTACTCAAAATTATCAGCCTTCTCCACGCTGTAGATGTTACTGCCCACAGAAAACTTCTGAGTGGTAAAAGCTTTATCAGTGATAACAGCTTCCAGATCTCTCATGAGGTAATACGCTGCCCTGCTGTCCACCCCTTCATAGTCAAACCTGTCAGACATAAAATAAACATTGTATTAGATCAATGTAAATGAAAGATTGCAAACATAACCTAATTGCGCCTGCACTAATAAATCACAGTTACGTGACAATCTGGAGAGCTCCCAGGACTTTCACATGACATCTACAAGTGGAGCTAAATGTGGCGAATGTGGGAAACATGTATGGGAAAGGCAAAAACAATCCAGGCACACATTAAAGAGATTCTGCCTATTCTACTCTGTCTCATAGGAAAATTCATTGAGAGGGTGGGTACACAAAGAAATATCCTGAGATGTCCCGAGAGATATGAAGACGAGGCTTGGGAAGAAAATGTTGCTTGGGAAGATGCTTTTTTGGGTTTAGCTCACCTGCAGAAGTAGTTGCGTCCCATTTTGGCCCAGTGGTCTCTCACTATTTCTTCCACCCCCTGCTTACGCACTGCCAGGATAGACAACCATACCAGAACTGACCACAGGCCATCTTTGTCTCGGATGTGGTCTGAACCTGAAAAAGAAAGTCATATTTTGATATTAGATCTACACTACAGCACAAAAGATTAGGGATGAGAAGATTTTTTGTGAACTGTAAGATTCTTATGTTTACCAAAGGTACATTTATTCGATCAATAACACAAATAACACTTAAAAAAATAAATTAATATTTTAAAAAATGTCATTTATTCCTGTGATGGTGAACCTGAATTTTCAGGAGCTATTACCTCAGTCTTCAATGTCACACGATCCGCCAGAAATCATTCTAATATGCTGATTTGATTTTGTGCTGATTTATAATTTTGTAGAAATTGTGATCATTTGATAATAATCACAGGATTCTTTGATAAATAGAAAGTAGAAAGTCATTATAGATGTCTTAAATGTCACTTTTAAACATTTAACATACCCTCAGTGAATAAAAGTATTAATTTATATAAACATCTGAGCATATTTTTAAGCAAGTTAAATAATAAAAGTCCTGAATACAACCTAAAAAGCCCAGATGATATGAAACTGCTCTAAATCAGGAGACGATAATGATAAAATGAAAGCCCTCACTCCCCTGGTCAGCTCTACATCAGCATGATTTATGCTCAACATCTTCTCTATGACTTTTGTTCTTTGATCTGGTTTATTTCATGTAATCTTACGTCAGAAAAAAAGTGTATCCGACAGCTGCTCTCTGTGTGTGACTAATGCCGGAGCATTGAAAAATGCTCAGCCCTACCGCATATCACATAAGCAGCCAAAGACTGTTGTGAGCCAACCTAATGTTGTTGTATAATTAGTTTTGACCTCTAAAATTAGTAAAACACAATAAAGTTCACTTCAAACACAGATTTTAACATCTATCAGCTTGTCAGGTTGTTATCTGCTAACTTTCCCAGTGCCTGCAAAACAATAAGTGTGACGCAGGTTAACAGCCGAAAGGGAAACGCGCTTAATGCCAATATTCCATAAACACACTCAATTTGTACCAGATACCAACACCAGCCGATAAAACATATGATGAATGTATAGCATTTGTGTGTGTCTAACAGTCAAGAATGTTTTGTTAAAAAAGAAAAAAATCGACTGACAGGAAGGGAAAAAGAAAAGCGACCCACGACAGTAATCCTGAAGCAAAGTCAGAATATGGTGAATAATGAGCAGGCTGCTCTTTTGACACCTACAAACAATGCCTTGTGTCTAACTCAAGGCCTCAGTGACGGTGTAAAATCCAGAGGCTTTACAGATCAACCCTGCTGCCTCAGAGCCAAGCGTCTGTCTGCCCAGCAACATCATTCAGCACCAGTTGCTTATTCCACTTTAAGCTGCCAAATAAAACATAACCCTTTAATATCGTTCAGGGGCTCACCTTCACATATGGGAATTCCTACACACTCTCAGGAAAAAAAGTACAAAGCAGTCATTGGGGTGATACCCTTGGGTACAAAAGGTACCTTATTTACACTTAACTGGAACATCATAGTATATTTAAGGTACATATTAGCTCTTTATACATTTTAGTACTTTAAGTGTATATATTAGTACCTATTAAAAGGGTACTGCCCTGGCAAGTTGTGTACCTCTTTGTGGTTCTGAGATAGGTAAACAAATCTAAAAGTTTTGAAGGTAGCAAATATACTTTATACTATTATGAATGTACGTATATTTGCATATATTTTGGGATGGTTCACCCAAAATGTTAATGTTAATGTTAATTCTGTCATTAATTACTCACCCTTGTGTCATTCTAAACCTTTAAGACCTTCGTTCATCTTCGAGAAAACAAATGTAGATATTTTTGATGAAATCCGAGAGCTCTCTGACCCTGCATTGACAGCAATGCAACTGAAATGTTCTCAGGCCCAGAAATGTAATAAACACATAATTAAACAGTCCATGTGACATTAGTGGTTCGACCGTAATTTGACAAATTTATGAGAATACTTTTTGTGTGCAAAGAAAAGAAAAATCCTTTCAACTTTTCTAGGCCTCTGCATTACTGCAGAGAGCTCTTTAATTTTAATCAAAAACATAAAATAAATTTGAAAATTGTAATTTGAAAATGTCTTGAAAAGGTCTCACAGGTTTGGATCAACATGAGGGTGAGTAACTAATGAAACAAATAACATTTTTGATGTGGATAATTTCATCTACAAATTAAAATCATCCCATGTTTTATTCACCCTAAAGGCATCCGAGGTGTATTCGTCTTTCAGGTGAATCCAATCAGAGTAATATTAAAAATTGTCCTTGCTCTTCCATTTTGATTAAACTTTATAAGGGCAATGGGTGGGTGTTTTTTTCAACCGTCCAAAAGTAGTCAAATAAAGCACACCCATCCATAATAAAACATGCCTTACATGGCTATGGGGACTGAATAAAGGCTTCCTGTAGAAAATCAGTGCGTTTTTGTAAGAAAATTATCTATTCCGATTTAAAACCTTCCAAACACTTTTCTTTCACATCTACTAACTTCTTTGCCCCCACCCTGTGTTTTTGTGGAAAAAGCAGAGGAGTAGTCTTTTTCTTTCGCCAGCAGAAAACACTCTGGTTTTCTTAGTATTTCAGATGATTCACTATCCTTTTCTAGCAGAAAACTGATAAAGAGCTAACATTTGAATGTGCTCAGAAGGCATGTACTAATAATGAACTACATCTGAAAATGTCAATAAGATAAAAGGTCATAATGATTTTTTCATAGCGATAGTTCCCTCAACAATAAAAATCATGTCATTACAAACCTGTAAGTTCATCCTCGGAACACAAATTGAGATATTTTAGATAAAATACAAGAACTTTCTGACCCAGCATAGAAAGCAACACAACTACCCAGAAAAGCATGCTCATGTGACATCAATGGTTCAAGTGTGATGTTTTGCAGAATATGCATGCACTGTGGTTATTTTAGTTTTCTTTGTGCACAAAAAGTATTCTCATAGCTTCATAAAATTATGGTTGAACCACTGATGGTTCTACTACATTAATAATGTCCTTTTCTTCCTTTCTGGGCCTTAAATGTGGGAGTTGTGTTGCTGTCTATGCAGGATCAGAGAGTTTTCTGATTTCATCAAAAATATCTTAATTTGTGTTCCAACGATATACAAACGTCTTACGGGAACAACGAAGAGGGTGAGTAATTAATGACACAATTTTTATTTTTGGGTAAACGATCCCTTTAACAATCATAACATCATTTGGGTTTGTCACAAAATAGGGAAAATATTGTAAATTAAGTCAGTTCTGACAGAAGATTCATGGTGACTCGTGAACTGTAAATGCTCAAGTAGGGCTTTTACTTGCTTTTAGATGACTCTGATGGCACCCACCTGTTCCAAAGCTCTCCTCTCCACAGAAAGAACACCTCCCAGAATCCATCAGGTTGCCAAAGAATCTCCAGCCTGTGGGAGTCTCATAAAGAGCCACCTTCATAGCCTTAGCAACCCTGTAAACAAACAGGAAGCATGACTATTCCAGTGCAATCCTACTCAGAGTTTATTTAGGCAAGATCAAATCTGAAAAGAAAGACATCATCTTATTGGCTAACAGCATCACCCATTATGATACATCATGAGAATTGTAAAATATTGTAAAAAACTCCCTGCAATGTCAAACTGCAGGTAAATAGTAAAGATTGGTACTGTTGGTAACTTCAGTAGCATTTTGTATTTATAATATAAAATAATATAATAGTGCAATTAAAAAAAGATTTTTCCTTCAGCACAAAGTCAAGCTGTGTGTTTATGAGTGTTAGCAGGACTTGAGCTCTGGACCATGTCAGCTACAGAAGCCTAGGGAATGTCTCTGCATAATAAGATGAAGATGCATGTTGTCTGAGGTTTTGTGAACACAAATCCATTTTCAGACCCCTTTTCGTCTTTCATTTGGAAGTCAGAAAAGGACTGAGGGAAAATGAGAAATCGTAAACAGACTACAGGCAGATGGATGCGCTGTTAGTTTCTAAATATAAGACTATATGGTAACCAGTGACAAATGGCACACTGTGAAAGAAGGCAGATGTTGAGGTAATCATCATTTAACATACTCCAGCAAAAGAAATTACCATTCTGCTCTCTACACAAGCATTGGTTAGTACATTTAGTATCTGTCCTTTTGACTGATTTATAAATTAAACTGCATATTTTGTCTTCTCAATCCAGTGTCTTTATAAGGCAAGACGCAGAAAGAAACCATGCTGACATTTTGGCTGACATTTATTTTGAGATTCAGCCATGTGCCTGGAGGAGCAAACAGCACTTTAATCATCTGTGTGTAGTCTACACCTGTATAACTTCCTTATACTGTCAAACACCTGCGAGCTGTCACAGAAACAGGCCTACTTCTGGACAAATACTGTCATACAACATTACCGTTAAGACTGCAAGTTTTGTATTCGGCCACTGTAATCACTCATGGCTATGAAAATGAAATATATCCAGTGTCAAAATGAAAGAGAGAGAGAAAACAAGAGGAGGATCGCAATTACAAGTCTCCTCCTATGTTTGTTGATCTTGGATAGTTGGCTAGATTCATAACTATTTTCAGACACTGCACTCTGGCATTATGGGTAATGAGTTGGTGAGATCCCATCAGATGTAGGGATAGATGAGAGGGAGCCGATGTAAATGAGAAGAGTAAGGATGCAGCTGTTTACTCATGGGTGGAATTACTAAATATGGGAAAACAAGTGTTATTGACTCGAGGGACAAGGAACAGAATGGAAAGCCTGGCATACAGACAACAAACTGGAATCTTTGACCCCTTGACTTGTTTTCAATGATTTATTCTCATATTTGCGGCCAACACAAGCAGCACTATCTCTAATTCAGCATCTGAAATATTTTGCATGCATATGTTCGTATGGGTGTGACTGGATTTTAACAAACAATTCTATCAAGAAAAGACATTCCAAAGCATTTGGAAAATAATGTGTTCAGCTGGGTCTTAAAGTCGGCAGCTGTTCCTAACCTCAATCTGGCAATAAACCCAATTATCAGCTGGCAAGATGTTAGCATGAGCTGACAGCCAGTCTCATTAAGCTGGTACCCCAGTTGTACTAAAATGATTTCCATTTACATTCCTTGCTCTAAGGTATAATAAAATATTTGTGAAAGCGAACCTTTGAATACCAACAGTGCTTGAAATTGATTTATTACAATATAAACCAATAGTTTGAGGATTTGGGTGCCTTATAAAGTCTAATCTAGTAAGTGGCATAATACACAGGCGAGGACCAAAATTAAGAGTTCAACAACAAATACTGAAAGACGCCTTAAAATACAAACAATTATCTTTTTATGCATGTTTTTAGTTCAAAGATTCATTTCGTTTCATAAGAAGGGTTTAACTTTCATCATCAAATGGAAGTGCAAAATTTGTTGCCAAAAAGGAAAAAAATTAAAAACCTACCCAGGTGAAACCAGACATTTTTTTGGGGGTACATTATCACCACAAAGGTGTATAAAATATGGCTTCCTAATTTTACTGCATGAGTGTTGTTGAGTGAATTGGTTCAGTTAGTAATTTAATGACTAAAGCCCAAGTTTAATAACTATAAAGAAAACTGTAAAAGATAATGATATTAGCATCCACACAGCGAACAATATCATCTGTTTATTCTATGTTCATGCTCATCTGTCACTTTAAATTCTCCAATTCTGATTGGATGTCAATGTTTGTATGGTTCATCAGCTGGAAAAAAATACTACTCGATACTAATTTAACAATACGATTTTCGAATAATTTTTTTTATTATAAAATGAGATTTAAGAAATGAAAAGATGTCCTTTAGTATTTCTCAGATACTATTTCTCATTTCTTCGTGAAATTTAAATATTCTTATTGCAGTCACTTATTTTTTCTTGAAGAAAACAGTGTTTTTAAATGAATCAGTTCAGTGATTGAGTCAGTGACTCACTCATTAAACAGTTGCTTATTTGATTCCACAATGAATCAGTGTTTTATAACAAATTAGCTCAGTGACTAATTCAATGACTCACCTATAAAATAAGTCACTTATATTTTCTTGCAGTTAAATAATTCAATTCAGTGAATGAATCAATGAATAAAGACAGTTGCTTATTTGGTTCCAGAATGAATCCATGTTTTTGAACGAATGAGTTCAGTGAATGATTCAACGACTCACTTAAAAATATTTATTTCATTGCAGAATGAAGTTAACGGAACCAGTTCAGTGAATAAATAACTAATAACCTACTGCGTGAAACAATGTAACCTGCACAAAGAGTCACTTAAAAATCTCACCACTAATGCACAAAAAAAGTCCCAGAATGTAATATAAAGATGCAACTCATTTCAAGGAAAACAATCATTTGATGAGATACGATTACAGCAAACACACTCGGACTGCAGTTACAGTCAGACTGGATTGTCCTGTGTATAATTTTACCATATTTCATCAGTTCATTCTCGTGCATGGTCACATTCTCTCTTCCCCTTCCCACGTGTAGGGAACACACCAGATGTTTCCTCTCCATCCTTACATCCCAAAACACACTCATACACACACACAGTACAAAGAAACCAAACACACACCAGACCTACAGCGCACACATGCTCTGGTAGATTATCTCCACTGCCACTTAACAAACACACTCCTGAGAGGTCCATTGTATAAACACAGCCACAGCCTAGCTCGCTTGTCGCCTAAAAAGGTTTACAGCAGCAGAGACGCCTCGCTTGAACAAATCACACCCCAAGAGACATTCATAACTCAGAAAAACAGATCCGATTAGTTAGACAGAATGATAAAGATTCATGAACAGAGACACTTAAGGATTCAAAACTATAAAATCTGCCTTTTAAAGACTCACAATACAAGAATGTGTTGATTATGGTTTATTTCAACAGCTAATTAAACAGGATCAGTTCTGACTTTTTTTAGTGGTGTTGGGATTACAATTTATTGTGTGAATGATTAAAATGTAAGTGTATACTTAACAGCTGTGCAGAAAATATTATTTATAATATTTTTATACAGTTATAAGAAACTTTCTCTCAAAAAAATAATAATACCACCTTAATATTGGTGGTGGCATACATGGCAAAAAAGTGCAGATTAGTTTGTAATTTTTTATTAATTTTTTAATAATTACTGTATATATCACGCTTCTACAATGGCTTCTCAACTGAAAACCTTTCCTTTTGTATGATGCAACGTTCATTACGTTTCATATAAAGATGTATACATTCTTTTTATTGAGTCAAAAATAATCAGTTCGTGAGCACTCCATTGTTGGTTGGATGTCTTTTTTGCTACATAAATGTACAAAATTCTCTAAATTTTCATTTTAGTAAAGTAACAAATGCAGATATAATCCTTTCATTTCCATGCTGCCACATTCACAAGTGTACAAATAGAAGTAAATGGAACAAGAAGTCTAGTGTGACCGCACCTTTAGCCTGGAAGGCAAAAGCTCAGATTTGAAGGGTGACATCAATTTAAGGGAGAATGTGAAAGTACAATCTAAAACTGTTTCTGCTTTTTTTAATGATTGATTAGAATAACATCACGTCCTGTTTGGATGTCAGCATTGTAGGGACAGTGTTCTCAGTATTCCTACAATGCCTTATGAACATGTATGACTTTCTTTCAAGGAAGATACAGTAGGATCACATTTCCAGAAGGCTGCAAACTTTCGTGGGTAGAGAAGAAGTGAAGAGGATTTAAAGTTGCTAGTGTTTTGGTAGCAAGTGTATAACAGTGTGAATTAATTTACAAAGTTATATTTTTTCCAAATTTTGAAAGCTGAAGCAAATCTCTGACAGTACTTTACAGGCTGATCTCAAACAGCACTGTATTGGAGCATTGTGCACTGTTTGAACACTTCCTGTTCCCCATTGGTCAGCAAAACAGCCAGCCACGCCCTCAACTCACATCATTGGTTGAGCTGTTGCTGTGTCAGACTAGGCAATGTTTTGAGCACCACATAACCACGAAATAAGCACCAAAGTGCAAGGGATAGTGCTTAGTTTGTGCCGGGAACAAGCCGGGCCGGATACGCGGCACCTCATTTTGGCAGATCCCCCTCCTCAAGCCACAACGCTTGTTTTGCTTTCACTTTAAAATTTGCGGCAATTTGGCAACAAGCATTTATTGGTTTGATTTTTCCCTCACTTTCCTTTGGTTATAAACAGCCTAGTTTAAAAAAAGAACTGTGCGCATTTTACTTTCATTTTTAAATTAGCGGCAATTCGACATCAATTGCTTGAATTCATTTCAAGCAGCAACAAAATACAATTTAGAACATATAACTTTTATAAAAAAAAAAAAAAAAACACCATGCTGTATGCCTAATATGAAATAACAAAAAACTTATACAAACTAAAAATCAGTAGGCCTAAAGAATGAGGAACAAATAATTATGAAAAATATCATAAAAAATCAGCAAAAAACATGAAATCAAATACATAAGAAATGAAGGTTAAAAAAATAGATTGATGGCAGAAGTCAACAGGCTTTTCAACAGGCGCCCAACTTTTACGACGCTGGAGCGGGCGAACGATATATATATATATATATATATATATACATCTATATATATAGATTGGCATTAAAAAAGGTGCAAAATTATATGTTTTTGTGACGATGCAACATTGAGCCAATTAGGCAAGCGACAATTTTGTCAACTGCCCCGAAATATGAGCGAAAATCTTGCTTAATCTGCAGCAGATGAGATGCGCTGATAAAAGAAGACAGTGAATCCCCTTGTGCCTTTTTTTCAAATGACAGATTTAATCTGATAGTTTGTGTGGATTTATTTACGCATTTAACCTAGATTGAATATGTTTACAGGAACCCTCATTATAAACTTGAATGTTACGAGTAGCCTATGATTAAAGTAGCCTCCCCACTCAAATTCTTTTCACGATTAAATAATTTTTATTACAGAGATTTATTAAATAAAATTCCATTATTATTATCGTTACTATTTATTTCTTACAGCACAAGATCCTGTCACAAAAGCAGGCAGGTCTTTAGCATGATGCACCCTGAAAGTTATTTTTAGTGGGGTGAATGGTCTCTGCTGGAGCGCAGGGTTGAGCTAACACTGTTATTCATAGGGAGTGAGTCTCTATGCTGTAACCTCTGGCCCCGTCACTAATGCTTTTACCGCTTAGTGTCTTGCACCGCACAGAACTAGTAGTGGAAAACGAATTGTGAGAGACTGGAAAGATCCTGATCGACGATATCCTCCCTGATCATCAGCTTATCAATTCTGAGAGCTGACTGGCTTTTATTTAAACAGCTCTGAATTCTTACAGTATACACTTAGGTACAAATGCTAAAAGGTATGTCTTTGTATGTTATTTATCCCTAAATGTAGCCTATAAGAAAGTATATACAAATATAACACCTACATTTTTATGAATGTTCTTTAGATAAAAATAGGTTTATTTCTTTTCACAGTTAGATTAGCAAGTGTTACTTACCTGTCAATGGCTGTGCTGGTTGGCATACTGCGGGCAAAACCTCTGATTCCTCTCTGACTGAAGTAAGGGATGCAGGAGAGGTTTGCAGCCATCACTGCCAGTGAATCTGACGGGCTCACAAAGAATCCATTCTCACCCATAATCATGTAACGATCCTATACATAAGACAAACATATCCAAGATTATACAACAGTGGTTCTGTCATTTAACCTGATTTAAGTTATTTGTTAATTGATCTATTACATAAAAATACCAGCATCTTTTGAAAACGAGAAAGAATATCATTTTCACAATAACACCACTGTTTAAACGTTTTGGATGAAAAAGATATTTTTGTTGTTTTTGGAAAGACGTTAATTATTTTATTGAGCAAAGATGCATTCGATTACCAAAAGCTACAGTAAACATTTATACTATTACAAAAAGTATTTTAAAAATGCTGTTTTCTGAATTTTCTGTTCATAAAAAGATGTAAAAAAAAAAAATTAATACACAAACATATTAAGAAATACAACTGTTTTTAAAGGTGACACTAAGAAATGTTTCTTAAGGAGAAAATCATCATATTAAAATAATTTCTGAAGGACATTTAAGACTGGCAGCTATGTCAAACCAGGAATAAATTATATTTTAAAATATATTAAAATAGTTGTAATATTATTTTATAATACAGCTTTCTTTCTTTTTGACATAAATGCAGTCTTGGTGAGCAAACTGTTTAAAACATTTAACAAAATCTTACCACCCTTAAACTTTTGATTGTTAAAGTATGTGTTTCCTGTTTCTCACCTATTGGCAGTATTAAGAAACAGAGATAACTCAAAAATAAACAAAACCAGAATAAAAAGCAGATAAAGTAGTAAAGAACAGAATCAAAACAAGACTCTTGAAAGACTCAATGAAACATTAAATAAATCAATAATTAACGGCCTTGATTCTAATGCTTTCTGTCTGAATATTATTCTTGTGAAGTTTTTACATTTTTCTCTGTGTTTGTATAATTTGCAAAGCATTTGTAAATGTTTATGAGACGATAAGAGACAAGCACCCCATCTGCATCAAAAGCAGCCCCAAAGCCAAACTCTCCCCCCTTCATGGAGTCCACCAGAGCTGCAGCGAATGCAGGGTTAGGGTTGGGGGGTTGGCCTCCAAAGTCCTCCAGAGGGACACAGTTAACAGCAGAATTAGCTGGAGCCCCGAGCTCATCACATAAGATTCTTCTGACATATGGTCCCATAACTGAAACAGATGACATAAAGATATGACTCTGCATATAAATCTGCATTCAAGCATTTGCAACTGTTTACAGGAGTTTACCTCCACTCATGGCGTCTATTCGGATCTTCAGCTGTTTTGGACCTGTCAGCAAGCTCTTGATGGCACCAAAGTCAAAAATTCCCCGCAGCATGTTTAGATAGATCTCGACTGAATCCACTATCTCAACTGGAAAATAGAGAAAGAAGATTTTTCAGCTCAGCATGTGACTTATAATACGAGAATAAGTTAATACACCTCACCTCTGAAGGGCTTAAACTTGTTCTCCAAGTCAAAGTCATGACGGCCAAGACGGGACAGGTCGATGTGGAGGTCAGGGCAGATGGCGTATTCCTCTAGTGTGCGACTCACCTGATGAATCCTCTCCATCACTGTGTCTGGAGATGGTCCTGTAAACAACAAACAGTGACAGATTTCAGCAAAACATCTCAAATATAAAAAAAAAGCCAGCTCCGACCCCCATCTCTCTCTCCCTCTCACATCCTGTCATGTCCAACCTGATCTCACTGCAATTTTATGAGGTGGCTAATTCGTACGAATTTGTACAATTTCTTCTCAACCGTAAATATTTTACAAGATGCCAATTCGTATGAATTTGTACGAATGACCTAAACCTAACCCCACCCCTAAACCGTCACAGGGTTTTAGACAAATCGTACAAAATCGTCCGAGTGAGGTCGTATGAATTAGTACGAATTTGGCACCTCGTATGAATATGTACCAATTGGTCGTCTTGGATACTGAACCTTAAACATGATGCTAACCTACTCTACCGTTCATAAATTAGATATATGCTTTTATTTAGGAAGTAAACCATCAATTTAACAAAAGTGGCACTTTTACAATCATTTCTGAAGGATCCTGTGTAACTGAATAGTGGAGTAAAGGCTGCTGAACATCCAGCTTTGCCATTACAGTAATAAATTACATTTAAAATTACAGTGATATGTTACAATATCACAGCTTTTACTGTATTTGTAAGCATACATACTATACTGCAGTGGTATGTTTTGCACTGTTTTGCACTGTTTGTCACTAATATGTAGTAAAAAAATAAAAACCCCATAGTAATAATGGTGTAAAAGAAATTCAAGGTAAGCAATATAGGTCAGTTTAGTTCAATAGCTATGAATATATGTTCATAGAAGATATTTTTACTGGGAGATTCAAGATGTGCAACACTATTCCACATGAGTTTCATGGTGTGAATACTTTTTCATGACAGCTAACAAAAGGGTTGTTAACAGAGTGATTCCTTTAAAGGCTGATAGTTTATTTGTAGGGAAAGTGCACTTGCACTTTTAAATAAAACATACTGAAATAAATGAAAGTGCATGCAGTGTGTCCTACGCTTTGTAATGTTCTCACCTCCATTTGCGACATTAAACTTGATCCCAAAGTCTCCTCCTGGGCCTCCTGGACTGTGGCTTGCAGTGAGGATGATTCCACCAATTGCTTTTATCTTCCTGATGATGCAGGAGACCGCTGGAGTCGAAAGGATCCCGTTGTGTCCGATTACCAGACGTCCAATCTGAAAGCAAGTTTGGGTTTTATTGGTGTGAAGTCAGTGGAGTCCAGTGTTGTTTTGGACTCCGCTGACTTACACCGTGCAAACAAAAACATACAACTTTTTTATTTTTTTATTTTGTGCTCCACAGAAGAAAGTAAGCCACACAGGTTTGAAATGACAAGTATAGAACTTCCATACGTAAGATCCTGAAAAAGCCCTTAGCTTCCAGACCTTCACCTATCACACGAGGGTTATCATAACATTATACGGTGGGCTTTAAACCTGCAACCTTCAGAGGCGCCAGTCATGGCTACTGCTGCATACCAGATCAACAGCTACATCTGTCTGGAAGCTCATTCCTGTAAGAGTGACAAGCTGACTCCGGGACAAATCTAAACAGCAACACACACTAACAATTTTCGAAGTACTCAAATGAGCCTTGACATACAATCTCATCTGCCATAAATTGAAATCTCAAGCGTTCAGATTATTGACTGATACTTTCTTTTCCAGCTCACAAGACAGCAGCCCGGATATCTCAGCAACTTTGTGACTCATTAAGCTTTACATCAGCCACTTTCTATAAATAGTGAGTTATTTGCCATCTCTCACTCGAGAATTTAAAATGATGAACAAGTGCACTGACCCCAGGCTTTTTTACTTATTTATTTTGGAGTATACGCCAATTAAATACCTCACAAGGCTGATGCTTTGCTTAGACTGTTGCTCTTACTTGTATCTCTGATGAGTGTAAACTGTATTCCCAGCACTCTTTGAGCAGCTTATCCATATAAGGTTCTGCTTTTGGATACACAGCCTCGGTACATCATGCCTCTGAGAGCTACTGAGTTTGTATGGAAGAATGGCACTGATACAAAGTAGGAGATTAAAGGATGGAAGGATGATTTGGTTGTATTTTATCATATGAATGGAAATAAAAGAATTAGAGCATCAAAACTATGACTTGGCTTCATGGTAAGACTGAACCAAACATTGTATCTTTATTAGAGGCGCAGTGAAACACATTAGAAAAGTCGATGAACAGAGTTTTGGCTTGTGGCCATATGTTCTGGGTTTCCCCATAGCGCATGAACATGAGAGGTCAAAACAAGGGAAGCAGCGGCGCTCCAGGAAGAGTGTGCAGGGGAGGGATGGCACTACAGATAAGACAGAATACATTTGGCCAGGCCAGCAAGGAGATTTAGCTCAGTTTGTGGCTTCTCAGGTTTTCCAACAAAATACTCAGCCGTTTGGGATATTAAAATACAGATACTCTTGAATAAAAACAGACAGAACCATTTATACCATAAATCCAGCAATGTTATTTTGAAATCAACCAGATACACAACAGATCATGCTGAAAATGTGTTTTTTAAAGTCACGTGAAATTATTATAATAATAATGAAAATAATAAAATAGACTAATAAGAATAACAAGAATGAATACATCGATGTGTATGTATGTAGGTACATAAATAAAAAAAATAAACAAACAAATAAATAATGCATTTTTGATTACAGACCAGAAAATCTATCTCATTTCTTAGGAAATTGTAAATAAATAGCATTGACAGATTAGAAAAGGTGAATTAGATACATTAATTTAACTGGCATGTTATATTTGGATTATTTAATAAAATAACCTAATAAATGTATCAGAAAACGTTAATTCACATTTTGTTCACAAGGCACAAAAGCTGTCACTGTGGTCGTACCTAAAAGGTCCATTTTGGTACCTTAAAGGGACATATTAGTATTTAAAGAGTACATATTTTAACCTAATAGCTACAAAAGTGTACCTTATTTAAAAAGGTACCACCCCAGTGACAGCATTTGTACCTTTGTTTCTGCTAGTGTTGAATACTTAATAAATTTGTGGATCAGAAGGGCACGCACGAGATTTTTGTTTATTAAATATTAACCCCATCTTACCCCGTTGGCAGCTGCCATTTGAACGATGACTTCAGTTGCAGCCCGGCTGAAGTATCTTCCATCGCTGCCCACCACCATAGTGCATCCCTGACGGTCCCTCAAGTCGATGGAGGACAGCAAACTTTGGATATAATTTTGCACATAGTTCTTTTTACTTTCGAAAACCGCTGTCTTCTTTCGCAGCCCATTTGACCCTGGTCTCTGGTCATCGAAGGGGGTAGTTTGGATAGTCAAAATGGGTATAGGGTTAGTTTCCATGTTTTTTTGAAACGCTTCGGGATGTTAAAAAAATAGTTTGTTGATAGCTGAATGAGGTGCGATGCGGAGTTGAAAATCTCGTCAAAAGCAACAGAGGCAGCGAGTTGACGGAGGCAGAGAGAAGGGTGCGCTTCACTACAAGCGGATTATTTGAGACGCGTCCCGTGACGCTTCTTTGGAAAACTACTGTACGACAGCTGTCTTCTCATCGCACCGGGACGAACTGTGAAGTAGAGGTACAAAATACAGAATAAATGGGTGTAAAAGGCAAATAAATATTCCAAGTTAAGGTCTTACGATCACCGACAGACTTCTCCCGAGCTGTCACGCTTAAGATTGCTTGCCAAAAGGCAGGGAGGGGAGAAAACTCTATATAATGAGCTAACTCACTGGCCAAAAATAGCCCATGATGTGGGGGAGCGAATAGCGACAGTGCGCTGCTGTGTAATCGAACGCTCTGGAGCTGTGAAGAAGCGCAAAGGTGGACAGCGCACACTGGATCACACACAGAAATGTCATAACGTCCATAAAATTAAACAAGGCAAGAAGGAATGAGATAAATAACAAACTGACTTCATTTCCAATGTCAAAACAGAAAAAGGAGACCAAAGAGCAAATGTGCCAATCAAGGTGCTTTCTCTATTTGTGTTGGTTTCGATCCTCTAATTCAAAACCCTTTAAAATTACTATATTGTTCTGAATTGTGTAGTCCCTGGGTCAGCTTGTCACTCTTACAGGACAGATGTAGCTGTTGATCTGGTATGCAACGGTATTATATTTTGTAATATATCTCTTAAACAAGGGAACACAATAAAACCAAGGATTTTTTTGAAGTCGGGTCAAGACCATGTTTTTTAAGTGAATCTTTAAGGAATTTGAGGTGGTCTGTTTTTTTGATGGCCATGCTTTAATACCTTCAAAACATAGGGCCTAAGCTATCCTAATAAATAGGCCTATATAGAGTTAAAAATGTAGGCTAACTAAACTATATTTGTTTTCGCTGTAGGTGCATTGCTTGACAAGCCTACAAAAACATTATAAAGTAAATCAGTCAAATCAACATGCGTAATTCATCGATTGCGTCCGCTTTCACGAGCTTCAGTCTCCATCTAGTGGACAGAAAATGTCTGGGGAATCTGTAAACTGTTGCGCGCGCTCTTCCCAACTTTCTAGTTTTGCAATACGAGTATTCATCGCGCATTCATATGCAGTCTTTTGACCTGTAACTTTAACACGTTTTAGCGAGAGAGAGAGAATACAATTTAAATTCGAGTAAAAGTTTAAAGTTACACCACCCCACACACTTATTTTTATATAGGTAGGCTAAAACTTAAAGTTTTGCAATAAAAAATAGGCTACTCTACATTGCCCAGCGTTTCAATGCATACAATTAAAGCCATATTAAACTAACCAGCCCTATTCCTTTCTTCATTACAAATGAGCAAAACGCATTTCTTTTAAATATCCTAGTGATTTAAGGAAAAAAATACACCACGGGCATATAATAATATCGTTATGAGTACGAAAAACACATACTGTAGGCTTATTGAACTTTTACGATGATGGTTTATTTAAACAGACATTTTAATACATCCAACTTTCCATGACTAGCAAATATATTACCATTTATTTATTTACATTAAAACTATCATATAAGAGCAATGACAGACACATCTTATGTTACAAGTCTATTTAAAGGATCGGAGAGTTTTCCAGACAGGTCAACAGTGAGGATACACCATCCGCAGAGTTTCTGTGAACGGGACAGTCTTTAGCAGAGGAGTCCTGGCTGGCACTGGCAACAAACTTGGAGTCACACACGATGTCGGCCTGGGGAACGCATAGCTATAGTCAGGTGTGAGTGGATGAGGGGAGTTTTTGTGAGGAGACGCCGCAGACTTGGCCATGATGCTGTCAATGCTGAACGAACACTTCTGGGTCTTGTGCTCGGGCCTTTGCTGGGTTTCTGGAGCTTCGTGAACCTTAATGTTGAGAGTCTGGTATTGGAAATATGGAGGTGGCACCATGAGGCCATCCGGCACTGGCAAATATCCAACAGGATTAGTCTGGGCTGGAACCGGCCCAGGGACGCAGTAAGGTCGCCCATATGCTCGATAGCTTAACGTTGGGTGGTAAAGCACCAGGTTGTCTTTGGTGAACTCGGGTTGGTTCCTCTTGAATCTTTTCCTTCTGCGCAGAAAGCTGCCATTGTCAAACATGTCCTCAGATGCAGGGTCCAGGGACCAGTAGTTGCCTTTCCCCGGGTTTCCAGGCTCTCGTGGGATCTTGATGAAGCAGTCGTTGAGTGACAAGTTGTGCCTGATGGAGTTCTGCCACGCTGGGAATTTCTCCTTGTAGTACGGGAACTTGTTGCTGATGAAGTCGCAGATGCCGCTGAGGGTCAGCTTCTTCATCGGGCTCTGGAGGATCGCCATGGTTATGAGTGCGATGTAGGAGTACGGAGGTTTGACGGAGGAGGTCTGCTTCGGAGCGGACGCGGCGGAGAAGCTGCTCTCGCTCTCTCCTGAAGACTCGGACCCCGAGTGGTCCGCCTCCGTGGGGTCCCTGCAAGGCATGATGAAATACTCTCGGTCGCTATCACTGTGGTCTCCTCCGACGATGTCTATTTCATCGTCTTCAGAAGAAGAGACGGGGGTGCGCTGCACTTCTTCGTAATCCTGGGAAAGGGTCATGGTTGGAGACCCCAAATGTGCTGGACGCGACTTGTGGCTAGTGAAGCTTGTGGCCGGTTTGCAGGACTCATGGAAATGAGGGGTATTTATGAGAGGCCACACGCATTTTGTCTTTGGTCCGCCGATGGGCAAACCAATAGGGGTGGAGTGTCACCGCAGGGATTCGGGACAGTAGGGCAGGTGTGGGGGGCTTTGACCTGCTCAAACAAAACAAGCCGCATACGAGATGGGGATCCTAAGCATCTCAAACTAAGGAGATGGCGAAATAAAAGTGCATGCTATATCAGTCAAATGTAATAATAGCTAGACTATTTATAACTTTTTTTAGGACCAGCTTTAGCGCCAACGTGAAAGATGAATTATCCTCTTATTATACAGAAACGTTTTGGCAAATATATCTTTTGTTTGTTAAGTCTAAGGGGGAAAAAATGCAAGACGTTTTTATCTTCAGTATTAAATGTCTTTTTAGCTTTATTATCGCAGGATACAATTTATATATATATATAAAAAAACAAAATTGGCAAAACTTTTTAAACCCATGTGTTGTTTCATGCATATTTAGAAAAAGACTGTTAAAAAGGAATCACTATATGCATATACACATTTTCCCACCCCAAATATATCGATTTT
Organism: Enteromius unitaeniatus; assembly: GCA_032359435.1. Classification (NCBI taxonomy): domain Eukaryota; kingdom Metazoa; phylum Chordata; class Actinopteri; order Cypriniformes; family Cyprinidae; genus Enteromius; species Enteromius unitaeniatus. The sequence goes on along the minus strand of JAUMHI010000046.1, from coordinate 9,397,126 downwards.
ATTGTTAATGTAGTCATTTAAAATAGGCCTATATTTGTGAAATGTTCTTTTATTTGACCTTAAGTACAGCCTACGTTTTTAAGGTTTGGGTCACATTACAACATTTTTTTCTGCATGGTTTTTACTGACTTATATATATATATATATACACACACACACACACACACACACATATACATATATATTTTTTATAGAATCATTAATATAATGTAAATATAAACTTAAATATGAAATGAAAGATGCAATGCTTATTTTAATATCATACATACTAATTAAAAATAAAAATCACAGATGAACCACCATGACAATAAAAATGAATAAATGAAATAGAAAAGTTAATCACAGGTTTATTTCTTTATTCAGGTTTATTTAGTTAATTTGTTTATTTAAAGCGTTTCAGATCCGGAGAAAAATGAGCGTCGCGTTCCACAAGCCACGTAATTCACGTGCAGTACAAATACAGTTGTTATATTTTAGATGGTCTTTTAGTACTCCTCTCCAATTCAGAAGCAGGTCAGCGCGGTGGGAGCTGGGACGTGCGATGCTGAGTTTTCACACCACGCCTAACTACCGGTTTAAAAGACTGATTTTCCCCCGATACCCCCTGGGTTTCGTTTGGTTTGTCACCTCAAGATACCCGCAGGTGGTGTGACCATGAAAATGGCCATGGCCCGGCTCCCCGCATTGAAAGAAGAATGCCGGTAAACGAGCCTATCAACATCAGAATCGAATAGGAAACGGCGCAGCTTTAGCCTACAGGCCAGGGGCCAGTTTTATTGGAGGGCATGAATGAGCGCAGCAATCCTCAAAGCAAACCTTCTTGTGCGCGGATATGTGTTAAAACTCTTCACAGTCATCTCAATTGCAAATGAAAGGGTCCATCCACTTCCTCAGCAGTAGATGGTGTGGAAGTGGATGCATGTAACAGAGCTATTTACAGCACTCATTCATATGTCAATTCAAAGAAATCCAAAAACTCATCTTGAAGCGTTTGTATGGAGCATTATGTTTTCTAATAACACAAAGCCTTCAACTGATTTGCTTACTAAATACAAAACGAATGTTAGAATACTAGGCCTAACACATTAGAGCCACCTACATTAGTCAATCTTTTACATTGATGCATTTTGAAGGTAATTCTGAATTTGTGTTGCATTGACTTCTTTTGCTCTTAGTACTCATAATTTATGTTCCACTAGAGGCACTCAAAATGTAAACACTGCCATCCGATTTCTGTATGTTAAATTGCCATTTTCGCCTTGTCGCAGAAAGTGTTAAGTGGGTGCTTTTGTAATAATGGTCCTCACATTGAAAAGACACAAAATTTAACACGTTAGACGAGTAAGCTGAATAACTCAAGACTACATTTATTTGACTAGTTACTGCTATTTTACAGAAAAAGTCTATGTAACATGATTAGCAATTGATCACCCAAATGAATAGTTTAAAAAAACGACTTACTCTTAAAATAGCAGACTAGAGGTTTTCCACTGTGTCCAAACTATGATACACTTCCAGATACGTAATGGAAATGTAAAATAAATGACATATTAAGACATATCAGTTTTAATAGTCTGGATTGAATGGTTGAATTTTTAGTACATGTTTAGGAGAAATAAGTGTCAGATTTGAACACTTTTTCTATTCCAAACACTATGGAGCATGGTAAGCACCTTTTTAAGCCGTTCCAGGATTTGCAACCCAGGTACAAACTCTTAAAACTCTGGGCTGCAAACAGTGTTTTCCAGTGATTTCACAAATGTCTTATGAGTTGAGATGAGATTGTTGGTGTTGTATGGTTTGTATACGTGGCCTGGTAGACTGTACAGTCAGATATCATCTACTCAACACAGTCTTTATTTGACATGGCTGAAATAAACTCTTTCTTCAGAATCTCGCCATCAAGGTTTCGACCTGAATTAAGAAGACAGTGAATGGTAAATTATTTATGAAATCATTTATTTTAAAAAACAATTAACTTTTTGAAGCTTCAAGCAGGTAAAATATTTGGGGTCCGAATTTGGTCTTACCTATGAAGACAAGTCGGTTCATTCGAGGCTCATGATCTGCCCAGAACTCTGGAGTCTCATCCAGCTCATAAAGCTCATGGACCCCCTGCAACATTACTTTCTTTGGTTTCTGCTGGATGGAGAGAATCCCCTGCCACAGCACAGAAAACTCACTTACACCTACAACTGATTTGATGAATATTAAAATATTTGTACATGATATACGGCTGATGCACAAAAGTGACAGAAGTCATGATTTTCTAGAATTATGTGCCATTTCCATGCCTGACATAATATACAATATGGAGAAAAGAATATATAGACGACCTTACCTTTAACCGGATTACTGTCATAGGCAAGCCTGCTTTGTTCTTAAATGTCTTCTCCCATAAAAGATTCTATAAAAAATATTTCATTTTCATTTTTTTTTTAAAAGACGTTGTTCTGGCTAAATATTTTATATTGAAAATATTTTATTTACATGCTTCCATATGCTATATCTGTACCTGAATGAATATATTTAATAGGTCTTCTGACACACTGCCAGGAACTTCAAATGTTATAGTCAGCATACTCTGAAAAAAAAAAACCATGTAATTGAATTATTAAAAACAATTTTAGAAATTTCATGAACCAAAATTACGGGAACATCTCTAAAGTCTCCAAATAGGTTTCAAAAGTAAGATAAAAAAAAAAGGAAATATCTTATGCTCAACAAGGCAGCATTTATTTGTTCAAAAGCAATATTGTCAAATATTTATTATATTTCAAAATGTAATTTACACCTGTGATGCAAAGCTACATCTTCAGCTTCATTACTCCAGACTTCAGTGTCACATGATCCTTCAGAAATGATTCTAATACGTTGATATGTGCAGTATTCTTTGATAAGACCAGCATTTACATGAATTAGATCAAAAGTGAGAGTGGAATTTATAATGTTACAAAAAATTCTAATTCATTCTTGCTGAATAAAAGTATTAATTTCTTAAAAATGGTCTAAAAGGCAGTGTGCATAATTTTAAAAGTAGAAATGTGCTATTTGTTATGCCATAAAGTGGATTTTAAACAAAATCTTCATCAGCTATTTCTAAGGGATCTTACTAATTTCTATTTGTACACAAAAACATTTCTAACAATACCTCTATCTTTAAAAGTGTCAGTTTTCCCCTTGGTGTTAACTACTTGTACTACTTTATCGCCCATTACACTGTACTTCTCTGGGGCGTTACATTGGCCCTTTACAGATATTTAGACCATTGTTTGTCTGTGTTAAAAGTTACACACTTCCTTTTTTCCTTTGGAATAACAAGAGAAAACAGGGCACTCATTTACATGAAAAGAGCAGTGAGCCTTGGCTCTGAAGGGGGAGGGTGATGGGACAGACTGGGTGGATGCGGGAAAGTGACCCATCTAATGATACGAGCTCCTATGGAGAGTTTGAAGCTCGTGGTTCGAACAAATCCTGAGAGGAACCTTCTGGGAAGAGAAGCTCTGCATTTGTTTAACTTCAGAAGTAAAATCCGCCAAATCGAAAAGTCATTCAAAAAAAGTCACCTTGTCTAGATGGGGATGGCTTGTTTTCACCAGCTGCAGCTTTTCAGCTAACCTGCAGAGCACAAGATTTCAAGACATTTAAATGTGAAACAAGCCCACCGATTGATGTCAAACGCCTTCAATAAACAACGTCCTCTTACATACCCAAATGTATCAGACAGATGTACAGTCTTAGCTAAAACCTTTCAAAGGGTTTGACTACAGTGACGGCCCCTAATCCTGGTGCTGGTGTGATGCGGAGGAGCTTTTGGGTAACAGTAAGATTGAGCTTAATACAGAAAGAAGAAAGCGTGTGAGTGGGCTCTGACCCCTTGGGGAGGGCAAACGTAGCTCTGTGGATTATTCGTCGGGCTGTGAGTACCACACAGCAGACCAGAGGGGGGTCATCCCAGTGCTCAGGGGGGGCAAATGGGCCACAGTCGGGGCTGAAAGGCAGTCTGTGTGGAAGTGCTTCTGTACCTTTACTGCACACACTGCTATAATCCGCTGCAGCTGGGCTGAGCTATTCACATTTACTATGTCTCACTGTAATTACTCTGTACTGTATTTTTTTGTTTTTGTGTAAGTCATCAACATTAGCATGAGCTAATGGAGTGTTTGATCCTCATTGGATACACAAAATAGCGCCACTATAATTTAGCAAGAAGCAAGTAGTGTCATTTTTGCAAGTATTCTTCAAAAACACTTACCTTACACCATCGTTGATGTCAAACGAATGTAAATCTAATACTTGAGACAGGTCAACCCTATAAGGAATGAAAGTACACTTAAATTGTATGTATATATAAATACTTAGTATGTCTTTGATGCCATTTATAGAGGATAACGAGTGTCTTATAATGGTGGGGCCCTAAAAACTGCTAATGTAATTTTTTATAGGTAAACTTCTGATTGAACACTTTATTAAGCAAGGATGCATTAAATTTGTCAAAAGTGATTGAAGTCATTTATAATGTTATAAAAGATTTACATTTCAAATAAACTTCTTTGTTCTTGTTCTTTCTACCCAGTAAATTACATTACAGTACATTACTGTAAGTCCATTAATCCTAAAAATCTCTGTTCTCACAAAAAAATTAAGTAGACAGCTGTTTTCAATATTGAAATGTTTCTTGAGTACCAAATTAATAAGGCATTTTGATCATATATGCAGCCTTGATGAGTATTAGAGACTTCTTATAAAAAATAAAAATAAATAAAATAGATTTTAGATTGCAGGCCTTGGTTAATCTTTAAGTGCTTTAAAATGTCTTGACAGAGATCTGTTGAATGCAGGGTCAGCTTTATGTAAAGGCAGGTTTGAAAGAGCTTAGAAATATGATACAATATGCACACAATTTTCACTGTAGATCACAAAGTACATATTTTTCACTGGTGGTTCCTGCATATCTTCTCACCTGGATTTTTGTGTCTCCAGAATCTTCACAAGTCCATTTATTGATCTACAAAGAAAAGGACAGAGCACACGCTGTAAAACAAACTCAAAAGACATTATCATCATAACTAGACTTTTACATTTTCTGAAGTGAATGTAAAAAGTGCAAAGGTCTTTATTACAATACTAAGGTGTGATTGTTGGTTGGTTGTTATGTGGTTGCCAAGGTTTCTGAATGGTTTTAATGTGTTGCTATGTGGTTAACGGGGCGCTCTGGGTTCTGGCTAGATATGACTCAGGTATATTATCATAGGAATGCTTGCTTATTATCATGTTCAAGCAAGAACCATTTATAATTAAAAAGAGAGATTTTTTTTAACAACAGATTTCTAACTTGTTTGAGACAGACACCAGAATCCACTGAATAACATACAACTAGGGATTCACAATATATTAGTATTATACTTTTGCTGGTATTAACATTCTTTAAAAGTTCATTTTTAACAGTAATTTACTTTAATAACATTGTTAAATATGCACTTAGCAAAGAAATATCCATTGTTCATCCTATACATTAAAATGTTGTAAGGTCTATATTCACTGAAGCATATACAATTATATATTTTGGTAGTATTATGTAAACTAAAAAAATTAAAAAAGAGACAACTCTTAAAGAAAAAATTACTAACTTGACCACTAATCTAAATCTTTTATGCAACGGACCCCTGGTTTTGGGCCAAAACAAGATAATTAAACAATAAAGAAATGGATAGATTTAACACACATAATTTAAGAACACTTCTAAATGTATATTTTGTTTTTAAGCAAATGTCAAAATTACTGAATTGCTTCTGATTGATTTTGGTTGTCAGTAATGTATTTAGGCAATATAACAGTACAAGTGAATGTCACCCATATATTGGTTAAATCATTATCAGCTAGAGTTGTAATATCAATCCATCCCTAATAAGAATATAAGAACATAAAAGTCAATGGCTCTCACCTCACTGTATCTCTAAGCTCCACCAGCTCACTCTCATTCACCAGATCAGTTTTATTGATGATGGTCAGATCAGCAAGAGCTATCTGCCTAAAAACAGAGAGTAGAAATCAGCACAATTCACATTCACCCGATAAATGCTTCCCATCTTCCTTAAATGTGTATGCAACAAAGGCCGCCGACACCTCAGAGGGTCGCATATGGATTATTGGTCATAAAAAGCGAATCCCTTCTATGTGCATCTACAGTTGCTGTACTCAAGTATGTGTGATTAAAGTCGTACAATACATCAATAGAACAATACAGTACGAGAACAACTCGTCCCATTCTCTCGCTCTTTTGTCACTTTCTTTATTGCTCAGTGTTCAATGTTCCACTCTCCCTTTGTAATTAAATGTGTGTGTGTGAGTAAGTGTGTAAACACTCTTTGTTGTGTTATATCCATCCCCCTGCCTGCTGTCGGGTCGAGTGTGGGTGGCATGGTTTGTGGCATACTCAAAAGGTGCCACCATTTTGTGTGGTAGGAAAACATAAACAGAGAGCAGAAGTGCTTTTTATGACTTCTGACACATTCCGGCATGCCTCCGAAACCCAACAAAAACACCCCGACCGCAGCAAGTGAGGTGGAAGGAGCTGGCCTGGAATCGGATATGTTTTTGCACAAACATTAGAGCCAGCTGTCACGTTTAATAGAGATATCAGCCATGAAAAGAATTTTAAAAGACCACACAAGAGGTGCTCATAGAAATATTGGCGATTTGACCTTTGGATTCTTGTAGTACTTATTGAAGGCGATTGTAACTTCTTTTCTTGTACTTTTAACACCATATTTATATATTAATGAGTCAAATAAGATTTTACCTTGCAGCTTCATTGATAAGACCCTCTGGCTTCTCTTCTATTAGATGCTATGAGACAAACAGGAAATAATGATTATATATACCACATATACACAACAACTATTAAGACAAATCGAAATTGAAAAGAAATCCAGATATCCAATTTATTTTAATTATATTTCAGGGATGCATAACATATCAGCAACACATCAGTTCTTGGTTAAATAAAATAAACATAGTTAAATGTAATGTAACAAATTTTAAAATGAATATAATTTTCTTTTTTTAGTGTACAATATTACATTATGATGTGATATCTAAATTTACTTCTAGCATTTAAAACGATTGTAGCTTTCAGTGTTTTATTTAATTAAATGAAAACAATTTAATTAATCAAAATAGCTTGGAATTTTCATTTCAAAAAATATATATATAAAAAAATAAAATATTACAAAATAATGATCAAAAATTGTTTGTGTTTTAAAAAGTTACTTTTGAATACAAATTTGCGCGTTTAAAATGCATTTAGTGAAAACAGTATGGAATTTGAATATATATTGAATATAAAATGTATAATTATTGTCATATTTTAATGATTTTAATGATCAAAACAAGGAAAAAACTAAACAAAAGCAGCAAAGCTTGATGTAATTAAATTCCTAAGATGTCTAATCTAATCTGATGTATACAAAAAATAAATAAATAAAAATAAAAACCTATGCCAATTTGCAGGAAACTTTATATACAATATTTACCAGGAAAAATGAGTCTTACAGGTGTGTACATTAGCTTTGAATGTGGCTCATCCATTTAGAATTAGAGGCTAGACTTTATCATTCATAAGAACTAATAGAACGATAGGAACATTTCATGTTTCATTAGCTTCTGTATACTTCTGCACTTCTTTTCCGTCCAGCTTCCTTCCTGAAAACACATCTTTAACATCAGTTCAGATGAGCAAACTGACAACTTTGCGATTACAAGATGCAAACTCACTAAAAGAAATCCAATTTCCAGGATATTACAACTTCAGAACAGTTTGCTTATTGAAAACAATCCCATTTATTTTCTTGTGTGTGTTGGCAGTCATCACTGCTGACTGGGAGGAGGCATGTCTCAACGTCTGTGTTCAATATGTAATAACACTGAGGTCTGGGAGCGACACAAGCCTCATCATCTGTCTGCACAAATTTCAAACCAACTGGCAGAGATCAAGGCACTCGAGGGCATCTGATTGGGCATGTCTGTACAAGTCAAACCCCCGCCATCCCAAGTGTCTCTTGTATGGATGAATATATCAGGTGACAATGAAAGAGCAGGACAACGGGTGACAGGCCCATTAGAGTGATTTGCCTTGATATCCATTATTTCTTCAGTTTCTATCAAGCCCTCCCCTGTCTTCACCTCAACAGGCGCTCACAGAACCCTAGAGGGTCGCAGTGCTGAGAGGTGCCACCTCTGCAATAAAAAGACTGACTTGCCAAGACTGACACCACTAAATTGCAGCCTATTATCCAGGTGTCAGTATCACTGTCCTGCTCCCAGACTGAAGTGTGAAGAGGTACAGCAAGGGGGAAGGTATTTCAGTAGGACACGAGACTAGTGTAAAATAAAATAATTTTCTGTAAAAATCAAGAAAAAGTAATGTCTTGAAGCAATGGGCACACAACTTTGTGTTTGTTTATGTAAAGCATGCTTCTTTAATCAATACAAGGCCAAAACAATTATTAACTCTACTATTTAAAATACATGTAAGTAAATAAATTCAGGTTTTAAATATTAACACATTTCAAAATGAATAATTCCTAAATATATTTTTCTATTAAATGTGTTAGAATTTATTATTTTATCTAGATCATTTATATTTATTTTGCATCAAACAATATGTGTTATATTTATTTATTTTTTTATATCACTGAACTAATTTCTTTATATTTCACATTCATTTCCCACTTTATATTCATATACAATTATTTTATTATTCATTCTATTATCTAATATTTTTCTGGGATTAAAAAAAACTTGAAAACAATTTTTATATTATTATATATTTATTCATTTACATTATTTTATATATTATTTACGATTCTTTCATCCCCACTTTGTGTATGTGCGCACAGTTTGTGTTTATTTATTTAATTTAATTTATTTTTTTGCATCAATTAAATCCCTGTAATAAAAAAAAAAGAAAACTAATTTATTCTGTGATTTAACAGAATGGAGCAGCAGCTTACCTGCATTCCATATTTAGCATCTATTACTGTGACAATACCTATGTGGGAGATAAGGACACTGTATTATATTGACAGATAAACCATCAACAACATCATTTGAGGCAGCATTTATTAGTTTGGGTCCTTACCGTCCAAATAGACATCACTCCCTAATTCTGCATCGACCCAAAACATGGAAGCAACAGCTCCTGATTTGGAAAACATATATAAATTAAGTGTACAAAATCACACACACACATAAAAAAACTGTAAATATACATATGGGAAACTTGTATGTGCATATACATATATACAAATATACATATGGGAAATTATGGTAATGACAGTTTCACAGCAATCACTAATAGAAAGTTTGGCCAACAAAAATTATTATGCGTGCTTCATTGCAGCATTTTCCTGGCGTTTAGACACTGGATACCTTTTTTTGGCTTAAAACAGCTTAAATGGTTTGTGGGTGTAGGGATGTGTTTTAAAATGCATAACTAGGCCTAAATTTGACAGGTGGCTTAAAATGTTTCAGCTACAAGGTACATTTTGCTTGTTTCCGTGCTTTCCAACTTTTCTTGTAAAAGTTATTTCACAGTTTCGTGTTACAATTTGAGGCCATCTTGTTCAAATAATGGAGTTTTGTCAAACTGTCAGGGTAGAATAAGAAAGCATGATAAATATTTGATAGAAGTGTAATGAAGGCACTGTTCTTGAAAGACATCAGATACATAACCCATTCAGCCCACAAGCATCTTCTGAAGAAGGGGAGGGGCTAATCCCCTGAGGCCCTCAGGAGTGACAGGCCTGTCTCAGCCAATGACAGTGAAGAGGGGCTTGTGTCTGAGCTCTGAGGGTCCTGCTCGGCACTGGCCCTTGACACCTGTCACTCACACAGACCGGCTGCAGAGATGCTGCTGACCCTTCCTGCCTTTCTACTGATCTGTGTTTCACTCTCAATTGCTTTACAGTGCTTTTTGCTAAAGTGGGGGAAAAAAATCCTTCTTCACAAAAATGTCTAATCTGTCTTGCAATGAAAAAAAAAACCTTTTAAACTGAAGATGCATTAATAGAATTGCATGACTTAATTCACATGACTGCAGTTCATCAATTGATGTCTTGTGAATCAGAACTTTTTTATGGTTTAAAACCATTGCTTGTGGCCAAAATATCATAACATGGTTTGGAATGTTTTTGCTCATAAACGGTGCTTGGACAAAGTAGTATTTTGGATAGAAGACTTTCATGAAGAGACAACTTTTCACTTAATATGATGTTAATTAATAGACTGGAATGGTGTGGATTATGATGTTTTAATCAGCCGTTTGGACTCTATTTTGATGGCACTCATTCACTGGAGAATGTGAACAAAAGCAAGGTGGACTGCTACTAGAAAGTAATGCTTCTAGTCTAAAACTCTGTTTACACATGGGTTCTTATACAAAAAAATAACGGATCTCTACATTTGAGAAAGATGGTCAAAGGTTGCATTAGCTATCATAATAGATTTGTCAGGTTACGAAGGTGTATCTGCTGGGGAAGATGAAATACAGTACCTGGATCTGCCAACCCAGTTGTCTCTAGAAGGATGTAGTCAAACTTCCCTTTCTTCTCCATTAGATTTTCAATAGCTTTTAAACCATTGTCTCTGTAAAAGCAATGGGTGATAATGTAATATCTGACATAAATCAGTATATGAAAGTATGCACTAGTATGGGATTGTTGAGAAGTCTCTTTCGCTCACCAAAGCTGCATTTATTTGATCAACATTGTGAAATACTGCTACAATTTAAAATAGTGGCCTGCTTTATGAATATATTTTAAAAAATGCAATTTATTCCTGTGATACAAAAGCAGAATTTTTAGGCTTCACTGTCACATGATCCTTTACAAATCATTTTAATATGCAGATTTAACGGTAAAAAAAAAAAATCTATATTTCCTATTATTATCAAGATAAAAAAATTGTAGTTCTGCTTAATGTTATTTTCCTTTTTAAAGATTCTTTGATGAAAAACATTAACAACATTTATTTTAAATATAAATCTTTCATAATATTTAAAGTGTTTATTGACAAATGTATTATTATCATTCAATAATATCATTAATTTAATGCAAAATAAAAGTATGAATTTTCAATTTTTTAATTATTAACGTTAATTATTTATCATGCAAAGGTAGTTATAATGGACTTTTTTATCATGCCATATAAATAATCAGTAATTAGAAACAATTAAATCAATAAAACAAGAACAACGCTTCTTAATTACTGATATTACTTACAAATATTTAAAAAAAATAGTTCTAGACAGAACTGTATTTATTCTTCATACTACTTCAAACTGCAACACACACACACACGCATTGAAATACTTTATAGTTTTGTCCTAGTATTGAGTTGTAGTCTGATCGAGCATACTTCACAGAGCAGCACAGGCAGCCGTTCCTCAGCTCCAGCCACTCCTCATACAGCTCTCCAGCCTGACTGACAGCTAAAGACTTCTCCAGAGCACTGCCTGCAGGACAACACAGCACAGGGTCAACCTCTCAGTAGCAGCCCCGTATTACAACGTCCAATGTGGTCATCTATAACCTCCGCACTTTTGATCAAAACATTCATGAAAACGCTCAATTTTATTATAATATAACGTTCCGTCTAAAAAAAGAAAATATCACAACGAAAATGCAGGCATCACAAGATATTAAAAATATACAATTTTAAATATTAAAAAATATTAAAAATGATTAAGAAAAAATAGGCTTTGCTGCCATCTCCTGGTCATAATAATCGATAAATCATCAGGAAGCATAAAAACGTATTGCTTATTTGTTTACTCATTTTATAACTTACCTTCACCAAATTCATTAAGAATGACAGCTATTCGTTTATTATGTTGCTCTGTTAATATGTAGTTCAAAAGGGTTGTCTTTCCAGCACCTGTTTTTGACAAAGAGAGAAATGTATTTAATTTTGCTTTCATAAGCATGATTTTCAAAAATCATATTAACAAAAGCAATTATTTTATGGTGTGTTTGTTTATCTGTGCTGACCCAAGTATCCAGTGATGATGGTAACAGGGATCTGAACTGTGGGTCCGGTTTCCTTCTCCTTGATGGGAACTAACTCGGGACATTCATCCTCTTCCTCCATTTCTGAGCTCTCCTAAATGAATGACCGGCTATAAACACAAACACGAGTTCAGAGCGGTTTATACACGTATATGGGGACATTAAAGCACCTAATACCGACAAGGGAAACCCAAATTTCTGTCAAACCTTCCTTGTAATAATCACTAACTACTATCAAAAGAACGAGCCGATATTCAACAGATAAAGTCATTAATATTAGGTTAAGCGTTTTCTCCCCCATAGAACTCTATTATAAGCTTAACGTGGCTTAATGTACCTTAACAATGGCCGAGGAAACCTACATTTCTGTCATATTTTACTTATAATAAACACCAACTACAGTCTATATTCGACAGATGAAGTGATTCATTTCACGTTAATCGTTTTTGAATGTCCCCGTATATGGCATGACAAGACACTGAATGAATCAGTGTTAAAATTACTCAGCGTCGTGGCATCTTACTCAGGGGAGGTCGCACATACATCTAACATATTATATTTCACCGTGTTTGATAGATTAGGAGCTGTTTAAGACACACACACATGTGCTGTCAATGGCTGTCAATACAGTGCGGCTTGGCACTACTACTCTCTACAAGCGACATGCATGAGAAATGAAGCTAATAAAGACAAATAACACAACTTACACTTTACGAAATACGAGCTCTGAGATGAACAACTATTTTAAAACATGGCCTGCAGAGTGAGATCTGTCGTCCAGTTTTTTAACAGAAGAGCAACATTGAGCGACAGGCTGGTGTGTATGTAATCACGGTCCGAGCCGCGCTTTGGCTTGAAGGTACAGTTCCTAGTTAAAAATGCATGCTTGTGAATGGTGTTTAAACCTTTAAACCGGCTGTGTTTAACATAGCATTGTATTTAATAACGTAATATATAAATAAATACATTTTTAAAAAGCATAAAGCTAAATATATAAAAAACGATGCCCCAGACTAGTAGAACACCTGCTAGCAAACTATTTACTTACCAAACACTTAATATGGATAAACTAAGAACACGTAGTATTTTTCTTAAATATAACATTAATTTATAGACAAATAATGTACTTTTATAATTATTATATTATGGTAAATTTTGAATAAACAGAATAAAAAATAAATAAAAACAACAAAAGCACAATATTAAAATCAAGCTCATAAAATGAAAATAGAACGTATAAAATAGAAACGAATTAAAAATATTAATAAATCATTACAATATATAATGAATAATCCTAAAACAGTATTGTTTGAGTATAATTTAAGGCCAACAGGGGTCGCAGCTGTCCTATTTCAAAATCACATCTCTGAGTCTGACTTATTTCATTCAGCAACTTGACCTGAAGTGTAAAAACCAGCTTGGCCACCAGATCCCACATAACAACATAACATACTATTTTGCAATCATATCTTATCAAACATATTTTGTCGATTAAAAAGATTTCCATGCTTGTTTTTTTGTTTATAATGTGCTGCTATCTGTCGTCACCCATTTAAACCCGTTCGTTCAAGTAAGCCCACCCATAATCTTCACAACATCGTTTAGTATCTCTCTCCCTCTCTCTCTCTCTCTCTCTCTCTCGTGTATATCCACTCTGTTTGGGTTGAAGTTAAATGCGGAAGTTTCCGCCCAGCAAAGCCACTGATACCGCGAAGATGAGGTTTGCGATGGCATCAGCGATCATCCCCGCTCCGTCCTGCTCTTCGCGGCTCTGCGTGGACTGAGATCACACTCGCATGGCTTCTCTGCCAGCGTCAGAGCGGAGAGCCTTCGCTCTGAAAATCAACAGGTAATGTTCATTTCCTTTGGCTGGACCTCTTAGCTCGTGCACTGACAGATCCCAGGGAAGCTGAGCTGACTTTTGGAGCAGCCCGTCTCTCCGCAGTCAGTGTGAAATCTACAGGGACTTTTGCTGAATTCCGGAACAGGCAGCTACACGTTTGGTAAAGCCAAAGTCTTGCACCATGGGACTTCTAATCAGTCATGTGATATTGAATCTTAATAAGTTATAGCACCAATTGCAATATTTACCAGTATGGGTTTTTCTTTCAGTATAGAAATCTATGTTTGTGTTAATAGCAACTTGTCACTTTCAGTATGCAGATGTTCTACATTCAAATACATCTGTGCTTTCCACATGTATCCCTTCAGGCAAAAAGAAAGGGATGATTGAAAAAATATGTCAAAGCAGTTGAGTGCAATTTTCATTCATTTCCGTCTAATTCTAAATATGGATCTCCTGTCTATTTGATCATTTCCTCCTCAAGCCCCCTTTTCTCCTCTGGTTAGGAGAGTAGTCAGCACTGTTAGGTGGAAAGTTAGGTGGAAGTTTGTATTGTTCCTGTTTTATCGCACAACAGGTGGGGAGGAAATATATATACGAACATAGTGGAAGAAGGGAGTCCGGTAATAAAACAAAAGGAAGTGCTCATATACAGGGTAATGATCTGTATGTCTTGTGAGTTTATGTCACGCAAGCACACAAAGGTTCATTCATAACATAACTGTCATATGCCACACTCCATTTTTTGTGGGAATTATGCAGTGGAGTGTCTTTGTGAAGCTGAGTGCTTATGAACACATGTGTTTTACCACTGGTTGTCTGAGGAACTCAGTTCTCCTCAGTTGTAAGTACTGCTTCATTGTGGTTGAAGTGCGAGGCTTTCGGCTTGTAATAAAGATGCTGCAGGTGCAATCCCTGCCAAGTTGCCATGTTGCATTTGTGCACTGGATCTCAGGCTGCTGTCTGTGTACTAATTTGTTGGACGATTTTTGCAGTAATCAATCTTTAGTAGCTATACATCACCTGTAGTGAGCATTTAAGGACTTTGCTAAAACTGAAAAATAGTATTTTACATGTTCAGCAGCATCCTGTATAAGCACAATAGCAGTATTCGTATCAGTATATCCTTGCCTGTACTGATTACAAAATCATGAAAGGATATGCAAGCTTTCGGAAACGTTTGTTGCGGAGATGAAATCTTTGATATTGTTACTATATTAGTTATTAGTTCATATAAAACTGTCATTAATTACTCACCCTCATCTCTTTCCAAACCGGCAAGAACTTTGTTCGTTTTGAGAACACAAATTAAGATATTTTTGATGAAGAGATTCCTGTGAGATTGGGTTATTATTATATGGCCAGTAATAGGTATTATTAAATTATATTTTGTCAAAATTGAACAAAATATATAAACATTCACACAAAACAATATATTGCGCATTAATGAAGTGCATTGAATTCATGCATCACAGTATTCTAATGTACAACAGTATGAAAAATGGGTAATCATTTTTATAGCTGCTAAAGATTGCATAATTATTAGTGGTTTTACAGATCAATTGTAAGTGTTAGAAGATGGCAGATGTAATCTAAATGTAACGAGCTGCACAACTGAATATCTAATAATGACAAAAAACACAGCTACATCGTGTTCTCATGAAGTGAAAAATTGTGGAGCAAAGAGGATACTGAAATTGTGCCAACAGACAAGACCGAGCAGGTTACTTCTGGTATGAAACATAGAAACATAGTAAAGAAATACCATTTTTTGGCTCTTTATTGTGTTGTGATTGATCGCTGTAGCACCTCAGTTCATGAAGCGTCCACTTCTTCCTCTTTACTAGTTATAGCATGAAAATAAACATGAACGATATCTTGTTTCAAAGATGTTAATACGAGATCTACTCTGGTTTATTTGTCAGACAAAAATGGCAGATTCGGCATTATGACTGGCCAGATCACCTGTCGGTCATACTCCCTGGTTTATGTTCGTTGTCACAGCAGTATTGGGTAACTATTATTAAGCAATTAACAGTCACTGTTTCACTTCCTCGTTGTAAGGACACAATAGGAAATTCAGAAAGACGCACTGATGGTAAAGAGAGATTATAGGCAGTATGTCTCCAAAACAAAGTCAAGCAGTAAAAAGCCCAGAGCTGAGTGATTCCCAGATATTTATGTAAGTGAAACCTGACCAGCGCATCTCACCGGGGGCCGATACTTGCTGTGGCTGCAGCTGCTGTATTGCAAAAGCTGAACTCGTGCTGTCTCGTGCAGACAGCTTTGCATAAGGGAAAAACGTCAGCACATACGCTGCAGATTTCTCCTGGCTCGTGCACCACGTGTCCCTTCTCATTTTCAGTGACCACACATGTATTTGCATGAAGGATGCATTCACATGTGAAAAGTCCTCTGAGAACAGCTGTACTGGAGATGGGTGGCCTGGGGTTTCTGTTTGCTCTCTGTATTCTGTCTTTGATTTTCCGGGAGCATGGAGGAACATTTCTGTATGAGAAATGACACAATGTTTTAGGACGGACAATGTGGTGAAAACAGAATGAAATGAGACGTGGCAGACTATAAACGAAAGCTCTCGGTCAGCAGAAAGGCTGTAGTTGAAGGAAATTCTCGACAGTATCGTAGTTCTTTCAGTAATTTCAGTTATCTTCAGCTGATGTCGACCTTCAAGGGAAGTCACACACTGGAGTGGTGTTCTTGCACAATAGTGTTGTGAGGCACCCTGACCCACAATCATACTTGGCTGTGACGGCTAAGACAAACAATCATAGTCCGCTTTCTTTGGAATGTGGCCGCTGCTTTCATGGCTGTAGTTAGTGCTTATGTTTTACAGTCTCTCATCATGCAGGAAAAATAAGAAGTTGAATTTAGGTTTTGTTTTAGTAGATGTCACTTTAGTTTTTTTTTGAATTTCTGGATCCTTTCTAAATATATGTAGCTATTTTATATACAATTCATTGAAGAAAAGTCATTTTAATATACTACACTACCATACACGAAAGTTTGGGTCAGTATAAAGAATGCATTACGTTGATCAAAAGATTTACATTTCAAAAAAATGCATTTGAGCTTTCTATTCATCAAAGAATCCTGAAAAGCATATAGTTTCCACAAAACAATTCGGAGCAGCAAATCAGCGTATTCAAATGATTATGTGACACTGAAGACTGGAGTGAGTAATGGCTGCTGAAAATTTAGCTTTACCATCAGAGGACTATTTTAAACATTTTAAAATAGAAAACTGATATTTTAAATTATAAAAATATTGCGCAATATTACTGTTTTTACTGTACTTGTAATGAAATAGATGTAGCCTTAGTGGCCATAACACTTAATGCTTTTTTTAAAAGCATTAAACATTACTGACCTTAAACAGCAGTTATACTAGAATATATATATATATATATATATATATATATATATATTTATCTCTAACTATTGTCAGATTTAGATGATCGAGGATATTGATACATTATAGAAAAAATTTAACTTTTTAAAAGGGCAGTTCACCAAAAAAACTAAAATTCTGTCATCATTTACTTACACAAACTGTTTTGGTTACCATTGACTGCTATTGGACAGA
>JAUMHI010000046.1:9350448-9365482 GCA_032359435.1 Enteromius unitaeniatus | reverse complement strand
ATGCAGAGCACTAATTCCTAGTATGGGAAACCATACCTGGCCACTTGTCACGTCATTTCATTTTCATTTCATTTTTTTAAAAGTAATATCTTTCTTGTCTTGTCTTGTTTTGTTTTTTCTAAATATACATATTTATACACATATAATGTACATATAATTATAAACTTTTCAAAATGTTATAAATTTAAACAGTCCTTTAAAAAAAAAAAAAAAAAAAATTAATAATTTATCTTATTGTATTTTATTTCATTATATTTCATATATAATATTTTTCAAAACTGACGAATGTGAGTATTTTATTTTATTGCGCTCTATTTTGGGCTCCTAAGGCAAAACCCATGATATCTAAATGTCTTATGTATGTAATATGATCTCTCGTATGCCTCAGGAAAAGTCGCCGTCACTCCCAGCACTGTGTGATGATACAACTCGGACCACCCTCACAAGCTCAGACTTTAACTTACGGGCCCTGCAGCCGGACCGTCGTGTGGACAGCATCTTTCGTTTCAGCAGCCCGGAGGAGCTGGATCGTTTCAACCAGGAGTCCAGAAACAGCAACCGTTACGGCGAGCTCTTCGGCCTCTACCCACCTGTTGATGAGGTGCAGCTTTGTCTTACGTACTTTAAGTACTAGTGTTCTTTACTGAATATTCTTGAACATTGTCTTCAATATGCCCTTGACTGTGTACAGGAGGATGCAGTAGCGATTCGGCCCATTCCTGACTGTCCCAAGGAGCACTTTGGGCAGAGGATACTAGTGCGATGCCAGACCATCAAGTATTACTTTCTTATACCATCCACTATTGGTTATTTTCTTTATAATATTTCTTTAATATGATATATTTTTTTAAATGACCTGTTACATTTTATACTTTGAGGTAGAAATGCTCTTCATAGCATATGGATACAAGTTTGATTTAGAGTTGTATTTGGTTTTGAAATATTGTTCTTCCTACTACAGATTTGAGATTGAAATTGAGCCTCTTTTTGCAACCATGGCCCTCTATGACCTGAAGGAGAAAAAGAAGGTCAGTTTCCTGATGCTCATCTTAAAAACTATGAAAAAATCTCAAATATGTGGTATCATTTTTGTATTTTGACCCTTCTGCTTAAACCCACTTGCTTAAGCTGGGGAGACGTAATTAATAAATATCTTTCCTGTCAGTGTTTTCCTGTTAGTCCTCCCACATTCCTCCACTTCAGTCTGATACTAATGAGAGACCTTTTCATTATCCACAGCTATAAACATTGCTTTATCAGAGGTTAAATCAGAATCTATATTTAATTTGTGTGTGTAGACAAAACAGTTTTATTACAAAGAAGTAGAAATGGGTCACAAAATTCAGACCAAGGTCTATAAAACCAAAGTGAACATGAACCAGAGCTTGTCTTCACCACAAATTTAAGAACTTCCTGGACTGACAGCGGCTTTTAATGCGAGCTGTGTGTATTTCCAAATTAAATGGACAGACAGCAGATATATTTGGGAGGAATATCTTAAAGTATTTCATTAATCCGCTTTAGCTTTTACTTGAGAAGGTTAATGCAAGAGACAGACCAGATGATTCATGCTAAATAGTACTTTATGCGGCAAGGATTTTTTTTTTCATGGCTTGGTGAAGAGAGTGTTTTGGATTGCAGGAATTTGGATTGCAGGAAATACCCATTTCACAATGTTAAGAGAGAAAAAAAACATTTAGGATTTCAGATGCAGATTCAGTGGTGATTTAGGGAGAAACTGTGCTGTTTTTTTCATTATGATTGGTTCGCTCTGCCTGAAATTTGAGGAAGTGTTTTTGTTATTTGTGCATCACAATTTCCCTTCTGTTTTTTTAAAAGCATGGTAAAATCTTTAGTAGGCTGCTATGCATGCTAACCATTATATTTTTTCCTTCAGATTTCAGAGAACTTCCACTTTGACATGAACTCAGATCAGATGAAGGGTTTCCTGCGGGCTCACACTCCCCACACTGACCCCTCCACTTTAGCCAGATCTGCAATTTTCTCAATCTCCTACCCTTCTCCAGATATCTATCTGGTCGTTAAGGTAGTGTTAATTAATAGTGACTGTATATATCCTCCTGGTTTTTTGGTTTATAAACAATCGGCAAACCCATGTATAGGTCAGTCTGATTAATCTAGAAGTACTTTTGATAATTTGATATTTTGAGTACATTTTCTTAATACTTTATTACATTTGCTTATTAGCATGCATATTACTAGAATATCAGCCATTTATTAGTTCTTTATTAAGCACAGAATTAATGCCTTATTCTACATCCCTAATCCTACCGAACGCCTAAACTTAACTACCTTACTAAGTATTAATAAGCAGCAAATAAGAATTAATTGAGGGAAAAGTCATAGTTAATAGTTAACAAGTGCTACCTATTCTAAAGTGTCTGTACCTTCAGTATATCATTTTCAGTTTAGTACAGGGAACTCTCATTATTAACTAGTTGCTTATTAGCATGCCTATTATAGGCAAATTGGCTGTTTATTGTACTTAAAAAGCACATTTTCTCTATGACCATCCATAATCCTACCCAATACCTAAACATATCAACTACCTAACTAACTACTAATAGGAAACGTCAGAGTTTACTGAAGCAAATAGCAAAAATTGGACCTTAACATCCATCCATCATGTACATTATGATAAAACATTTTAGGGTCAGTAGAATTTTATAAAATACGTATTTTATTCATTTTTTCAATGTAAAATAATATTTTTTTTCCCCCCGATTTATTCCTGTTACCTGGCTATTACACCAGTCTCCAGATTCAAACGATCTGCCAGAAATTATTCTGATATGTTTTTTTGATGGTTAAGAGACATTTTTCATTATTGTCAATGTTTAGATGCTTATTATTTGAATGGGATCGGTGATCCATTTTCAGATGTTTTAATTAAATTATTTTAAATGAATGGATAAATTATTATTTAAATTGATTAAATAAAAAGTTCAGAAGAACAACATTTATTTGTTGTAGCATTATAAATGTATATGTTTATAACTTTTGATCAATTTAATGCTTTGTGTCTGACTTTCTGACACTAATACTAACAGTAGTTATTTCCCATGATAATACAGATGATGATGAATGTTGATTAACAATAGTGTTATTACTGGTTTGTTTGTGTTGAACGTGCAGATTGAGAAAGTTCTCCAGCAGGGAGAGATCGCGGATTGTGCTGAACCATACATGGTACTGAAGGAGAATGACGCTACTAAGGTAAATTGTTGTTTATGTACATAGTATGGCCAAACGTATGTTGACACCAGATCTCATTATCAGATTTTAACATGCGTTATGACAGGACCCCAAAGTAGGGTCAAAAAAGAAAAGAGAAATATTGTGAACAATTATTTTTATGAACTTTTTTTTTCTCTGTACATCAGAACAGAGACAAGCTGGAGAAGCTGAGGAATCAGGCAGAGGGCTTTTGTCAAAGACTGGGCCGCTACAGGATGCCATTTGCCTTCGCCACGGTCAACATCATGAGTGCCATCAACTCCACACTGGAGCGAGAAACAAGTGACACAGACAGCATCAATGGTAAAATACTGAATACATCAACAACATTGGTCTGTTGATATAATACATCACTTACTAAAAAACATATAATATTCATAACAGTGTACAATTTTGACACAGGCAGGAGTACTATGGACAAGAAAGGATTGCCCAGACGTAACTCTGACAGATTCAGTGTGATGGAGGACAACTACGTCCTGTCTGGCTTCAAACCGGCTGTTACCTCGTGCACTTTCATCAAGCAGGTATTTGTTTGCAGAATTCATAGCAAATTGAATATTCAAGAAAAAACGCAGATGGGACTTTATTTCTTTTATGTACAGAGGAAGAGGATGGGGTCTGTAAGATTTTAAAGAAGTAA
Organism: Enteromius unitaeniatus; assembly: GCA_032359435.1. Lineage (NCBI taxonomy): Eukaryota > Metazoa > Chordata > Actinopteri > Cypriniformes > Cyprinidae > Enteromius > Enteromius unitaeniatus. The sequence continues at coordinate 9,361,581 of JAUMHI010000046.1, read as the reverse complement.
AGCCTGTAATTAAAATGTAACATTTATATAAAGTTTATCATTTAATATAATTATTTTTTTATGGAAGAGCTACATTTTTAGCAGTCTTAAATCCAGTCTTCAGTGTCACATGATCATTCAGAAATTATAGTAATGTTCTTATTTGATGCTCAAGTAACTTTCAAAATGTCTTTATGTTAGAAAAAGGTGTGCTGCTAAAGTTAAAAAGCACAATGTTTATTTGAAATTGAAATCTTTGATCAATACATTTTTGCTGAATAATAGAAAGAAATATATATATATATATTTTTTTTTTATTTACTTTATGTTAATGACCCCAGAAAAAAAGTTGTTGAAATGATTTGAGTTGTAGTTGGTCACCTTGAGTACATTATTCCATTCTTCACATTCTCCAGATTAATTGGCGCCTGCATTCTTCAGCTAGCTATATTATCACCCTGCGTTCTTACAATACCCTGCCTCTTAAATGAAGAATTATTCTGTTGTTCTTCATAAATCTTCTAGATACATTTGATTTGAAAGCACTTACATTTTTAAGTTGAGCTAGCTATTTATTGTTGTGTTCTGGCAGGAAGGAGAGCGTCTGAGTGATGAGGACCTGTTCAAGTTCTTGGGCGACATCAAGAGGTCGTCCAGCCAGCGGCGTGTGAAGATCATACCTGGTTAGGAGATGTTTTAACTCTGACTTTTTATAGTCCAGTTTGCCCGCAGAAAAAAACTCTTATGTGTAGGAGTTAGTAGTAGTGATCTGGTTTCATTTATTTAAGGATCAAACTTTGGATTGTAACTCATCTTGCAATATTTATGTATGTGTTGTTTGAAAGGTTTTCTGAAACTGGAAGTTTCTCCAGTGCCAGAGACAGTTCCTGGGTGTCTGTCCCCAGAACTGATTCCAGTGAAGCCAGTTTCTGAGAAAAATCTACGGGCAGTTAAAGAAGTGCTGGAGTTCCCTTCTAGTGAAGTCTATGTGCCTCACAATATATATCGGTAATCTCTCTCTAGCTCTTTCACACGCAAACATGTTGGTTTTTATGGTTTACAGGGACTCTCCATAAGCATAATGGTTTTTATATTGTACAAACAGTATTTTTTTATCTTCATACACCAGCCCTAAACCTAAACCTACCACAGGAAACTTACATTTTTATCTACATTATCTACATAAATCATCTACATTTTTAGATTTTCTGAAAGAACTCATGAAAATGTCCTCACCTCGAAATCATGTCTATCATAAAGTACATAAAAATGCACACGCACACATTAGTATTCAGGCTGATATCTCCAGAAATGCAATGCAGTGATTAATCAGTAACCTTCAAAAAGTCGTACTTCTAAGTAAAAAAGGTATGTCAGAATTTGGAGAAGAGAACTGTGGTTGATATTAGTCACTCATTTACTATGGACACAAATAGATGGAAAAACTGCGTGCTGAACCATGTTGCCAGGTATCATAAGGAAAACAAGTGATCAGATCAAATATATCGAGCCTAAAATAAGAAAATTGCCTTACATAAAACAATCTGTGATCATAGCAGAGGAGCTTTGCTTAATTTATTTCATTAATTTTAAGATAAACTCACATTTAAACAACTGCTAAATGGAAGTAAGCCTGAAAAGAAAAACGGAAGCAACTTTCCATATTTATGACAGACTTTACGAAACATGGCAACACTGGCGCAACTAGTTTTTTCCTTGTTGTCAGTGTTGAACCGTAAGCTGTCTGCGCCATCTAGTGGCCAGTTAATGTTTTTACGCTCTATCATCGATTTCAAATGGATTTTTTTTGTTTGCAATTAACTTTATTTTATTTTATGTTAATTACGTTACAGGAACCTGCTGTATGTGTATCCTCTGAGGTTGAATCTTACTAACCGTTTGACTTCAGCCAGAAACATTACGGTTAAAATCCAGTTCATGAGTGGTGAGGATCCTAACTCTTCCATGCCTGTGAGTCCAAAACTATATTCATATTAATTTATGCATGTCAAAAATATATTACAATATTCTAATATTTACCACAACATTATTAACAACAACAAAAACAATAATATCAATATTGGTTTATACTATGGTAATATAATAGAAATCAGCTTAGCTAGAATCCAAAAAAATAAGTAAAAATTAAAGGTAGCCTAAAGTGGTTAAAAAATAAAAGTATTTAAAATATTTATAAACCTATATGGTTTGTATTCAATTCAATTATTGTCATTCTACCCCTGTGCAATATGCTTACAAAGCTTTAAGGAAACTATGATTTAATGATATCATGGAAACTATATTATAGTGAAATGGATTAATTTAATCATAGTAACTATAGCTGTACTGTATAATTTCAAGTTAATTGTAAACAAAACCATAAGGTAGAATTTCTTAATTGTTTGTGTAATTACTGCAGAGCAGATTTAAAAATGTTCTCATTTTATGTATTTTTTCCCTAAAACAAATATTGACCTCTCTGCACTGTCCAAAAAAGGTAATCTTTGGAAAATCAAGTGGCTCTGAGTTTCTTCAAGAGATCTACACTCCAATCACATACCACAACCGGTAATCATGTGATTTTAGCGATCAATATATCAAGCAAAAATGTAACAGTAGGTTGACAGATCTTTCCGTCTCTTCCACAGGTCTCCTGATTTCTATGATGAGATAAAGATCCATCTTCCAGCCCGTTTAACAGAGAAACATCACTTACTGTTCACCTTTTACCATATCAGCTGCCAGCAGAAACAGAACCAGGCTGGAAATATGGAGGCTCTCATTGGATATTCAGTGAGTGACTGTACAGATTGTGTGTGTTTGTATAAAGCGCTGTTTAAATATTCTAAATTTTATTTTTAAATACATACCTTTAAACAGCAATGATGCCATAAAATGCCAAAAAAAGTGACTAATTACCATATAATGTCCACAAAAATATTAAGCAGCACAACTGTTTTCAACTGTAATGAACATTCAACTGAATATTCAACTACTGAACATTGAGCCATGCCATCACAGGAATAAATAACTAGATCATCATTTGGAGTCACACTCAAAATTGAAGTGGAAAACCACACTGCAGGTTGATCCAACTTTGATGTAATGTCCTTAAATCAAGTGAAAATGAGGCTCAGTAGTGTGTGTGACCTCCCTACAACTCCTGATGAGGTGGAGTATGGTCTTCTGAGGAATTTCCTACCAGACCTGGACTAAAGCATCTGCCAACTCCTGGACAGTCTGTGGTGCAACGTGGATTTTGGTGGATAGAGTGAGACATGATGTCCCAGATGTGCTCAATTGGATTCAGGTCTGGGGAACGGGCGGGCCAGTCCATAGCATCAATGCCTTCGTCTTGCAGGAACTGCTCACACACTCCAGCCATATGAGGTCTAACATTGTATTGCACTAGGAGGAACCCAAGGACAACCGCACCGGTATATTGTCTCACAAGGGGTCTAAGGATCTCATCTCTGTACCTAATGGCACTCAGGCTTCCTCTGGCGTGTTCTGGCTGTGCGGCCCTCCAAAGAAATGCCACCCACACACCAGTTCTCCACGATGTCTCCAGACTCTGCCACATCTGTCACATGTGCTCAGTGTGAATAGCACAGGGCACCAGTGGCGAATTTGCCAATCTTCGTGTTCTCTGGCAAATACTAAATGTCCTGCACGGTGTTGGGCTGTAAGCTCAACCCCCACCTGTGGACGTCGGGCCCTCTTACCACCCTCATGGAGTCTGTTACTGACCGTTTGAGCAGAAACATGCACATTTGTGGCCTGCTGTAGGTCATTTTGCAGTGCTCCTCCTGTTCCTCCTTGCATAAATGCGGAGGTAGCGGTCCTGTTGCTGGGTTGTTGCCCTCCTAAGGCCTCCTCCATGTCTCCTGGTGTACTGGCTTGTCTCCTGGTAGCACCTCCATGCTCTGGACACTACGCTGACAGACACAGCAAACCTTCCACAGCTCGCATTGATGTGCCATCCACTGAGCCACTTGTGTGGGTTGTAGACTCCGTCTCATGCTACCACTAGAGTGAAAGCACCGCCAGCATTCAAAAGTGACCAAAACATCAGCCAGAAAGCACAGGAACTGAGAAGTGGTCTGTGGTCACCACCTGCAGAAGCACTCCTGTATTGGGGGTGGGTTTCACAGAAGTGTGATTGACTTGGAGTTACATTGTGTTGTTCAAGTGTTCCCTTTATTTTTTTGAGCACTGTATATATATATATATATATATATATATAGTCAAAGATTATACCCAGGTTTTTAATGATGGTGGAAGATCGAACCAAGACTAAATCAATGTTAACATTGTTGCCACAGAAATGAGTGTCATGACTTCACTTCCTTCCCTGCAGTGGTTGCCCATGCTGAACAATGAGAGGCTGCAGACCGGGCAGCAGTGTCTGCCAATCGTTCTGGACAAACTTCCTGTGAACTATTCCCTGCATTCCCCAGAGGTACAGTCAACCATATCACATCTGCCTTTTTTGGATGCCAATCATTTCATTTCCAAACCTTGCATTGATGTCTCGTTTGGGCACATAGTCAATGATTATTCTGTGGCCTTGTGTATTCATTTGTTTGAAAGCAGTGTATATTCTGTAACTTTGGCTCTTTTTTATGTGCCTTCAGAAATTGCCAGCTCAGGTTCCTCCTGTTAAGTGGTTGGAGAATCATAAGGGACTGCTCAACCTTGAGCTACAAGCTATGTCATCAGTCCAAACACAGGTGTGAATCACTCTTAGAGCTCCCTTCCTAGATGGAAAGACCAGCTTTTGTTGTTTTTTTGAATGCTGGTGTGCTGACGCTTCCAGCATCGCTTCTTAACTATATTAACTAGCAATACTGCATGGTCAATCAGTGTCATGTGAAAGACCTTTCTGGTTGACAAACATAAACTAGACTGCTCTTCTTTCTTAGCAGGATATAAGCATTAAAATTACATTTAAATTTAACAGGCACTTTTATTCTAAAAAATTGAAGCTATCAAAACCAACATAAGGGCAATAATATGTAAGTGCTGTCAAAAGTCTTGGTTAGCCTAACACACTTTTTTTTTTATTGTTTATATATGTTTTAAGTCTTTATTAATAATTTAGTCATTTAATTTTTTATGTATATATTTTTATTTATTTATAGTAATTTTTGTACTTCAGCTTGCAATTATTTTCAAGCTGTTTTGTTTTTCCAACTTGTTAAGAAATTAATGTATTGATTATTAGATAAAAAGCACAAAAGCAGAAGCACAAAATGATAAAAAGCTCAAAAACTAAACTAAAATGAAAATAAAGACTAGGAATAGAAAAATAAATATATTATTAAATATAAAACCTTGAGAGAATATTAAATATATAAAAAAATATTTATACATATTTGAAATATATGTATATTGTTTTGTTTTTAAATTATGTTTAATATGTACATAATCAGTATTTTGTTTTTATTAAGAAAAACAATTTATATTTTTATCAGTTAATAGTTTTAACTTTATATTATATTACATTTTATCTAAAACCTATTATAAAGCAAATTAAATCACAGTTTCTATAGCTGACATTTTAAATATATTTAATAATATTTTTCAGTAAACATATATGTCAGAATAACAGCTCTTTTTATTTAATCACAGGACAGTCACCTGGAGCGTTTCTTTACTCTGTGTCACGCTCTGGAGGGCAAGACCCTGTTTCCTATTCGAGTACGAGATGAGAAGATTTCCGAAAACATGTTTGAGCACGAGCTGAAGCTCAGCATCATCTCGCTGTCGTCCTCCGGCCTGGAGCCGCTGGTGCTGTTTCTCCATCAGGTCCTCGACAAGCTCTTCCGTCTCATCATGCAGCCCATGGTCATCGCTGGACAGACTGGTGAGTTCCAGACAGGAAGTGCTTTAGCTTTTGTATTAGAAAAAATCTAATCTTAATCTTGCTTTGTGCAGCAAATCTTGCCCAGATTGCATTTGAGTCAGTGGTGTCAGTTGTCAACAGTCTTCATAACAGTCAGGAGTTGGCAAAGGACCATCAGGGCAGGAACTGTCTCCTAGCAACATACCTGTACTTCGTGTTCCGGTTGCCAGATACACAACATGAAATCCACACCACAGGTACAGTAGGCCTGTGACATCATTCTAAACACCAGTGATGTAATTCTTCACTAATCCAAAACAGCAAGAGTTTTTAGTGGCTTTGGGACTTGTTGTCTGTCACTGAGCTGAGGCTTATGTTCACCAGGCACAGGAGGTCTGATGGCTCACCCAGAGAGCCGATACAGCACTCTGACTCGCACCACAGCCAACACGGTCGGCTTCATGCTGCTTCAGTCACGCATTCGTTCCAGCAGCAACCCTGATATACCAGCACCGCAGAGCCTAGAGGATGCAGAGGTCAATAACATTCTAGGAAAGGTACAGATACACAAATGCATCGTCATACTTGTGCCGGACAAAATTCATGAGCTGCACCTGGGATTTAAATTGGCCACAAAATTTTGTGAAATTTATTTACTTTATTAAATGGTGAAGAGTTGTTATGTTATGTTATGTTATATTTTATTATATTAGTATACGGTTTTTGTAGTTAAAATGATGAGGACGTCGAAGATCTAGTTGAAAAATAACTAATAGCTTTGTGAAGCAGTGACAAAGTATAGGCAGTACTTCGGAGTCAGCTCAAAATGTTTTACTGCTTTTATATGAATATACTAAAGCTGGTATTTAATTTATATGTATAAATAAAACAAAAAAAATCAAAAATTTGTCCTATATGAGAAGAGTAATATAAAGCATTTTTATTATTGTTTATATATGTTTTTATAAGTCTTTATTAATAATTTTATATTATATTTATTTATAGTAATTTTTGTACTTCAGCTTGCAATTATTTTTAGTTTTTCCATTTAAAATGTATGAAATGTATTTTAGCTTATTTAAGAAATTAATCAATACACAAATGCAATACCATACTCAATGTTTTTCTAGGTGTTTTGATGTTTTGCATATATAATGAATAATATTAAGTCTGACTATTATAGTATTTATTAATAATTAAATGTTTAAAATTCATATTTAAATTTATATATATTTCATTTCAGATTTTTTTATTTTAAAATATATTTTTTATAGATTTAATTAACAATTACAACACAATTCCTTAAATTGATGTTAAAATTAAAATGACAAAAATATATATGTGTGTGTATATATATATGTGTAAATATATGTTAGTTCTATTTGGGATGGTGCACAGTCTTTTCTCATACACTCACTTGGCAATTCTTCTTAATAGTTCCACTTTTTTGCTTTCCACCAGGGGCTGAATCTTCCTGGCAGTCGCATTTCAACAGCTGGAAACGTCTCCAATACCTCACAAAGCTCCAGCACACGGCCCACAAACAGAAAGGTTGACTTACCACTTCATTACCAAAGATGTCTGTCATTTCAGCAGAGCTTGTGCTTTTTTTCTAATAAGCAAATCCATCTGTCTTCGTAGTTGTTTCATGAGGAGCTGGCTCTTCAGATGGTGGTCAGCACTGGGGTCTGCAGAGAGAACGTCTACAAATACGCCTGGTTCTTCTTTGAACTTCTTGTAAGAGGTCTTGGTTGCGATTAAATATAAACTGGGCAAACCCACTTGAATTTCTTTTTAATTTTTACTGTCCATACGTACACACTCCAGGTGAAAAGCATGAGCCAGCATGTGTCTCAGCTGGACAAGAAGGCAGTCTCTCGTAGGAATCGGTTTTCGGATCGTTTCAAAGATGACATCACCACGATTGTCAACGTGGTGACTGCTGAGATTGGAAACATTTTAGTTAAACAACAAAAGGTGATTGAATCCATCTGAACAGATCATAATCTAATCCAAGAGCTCTTTGGTAACTCTGTAAACATGGAGCACATGAGACAAACAAGAGGTTCGATCATCTGGAGGAATGTTATTTGTCTGTGCTAATGAGAAGAGATGTGTGTTTATTTGTCTTCAGGAGCTGGAGCAGGCAGAGAAGGTTAACATCAGCCTGGCTTTCTTCCTGTATGACCTGATGTCTCTGATGGACCGAGGCTTTGTGTTTCAGCTGGTGAAGAATTACTGCAACCAGGTACTGCAGCTAATCCATTTACTAATGATTATCTATTATACTAATCGCAAGCATCACAAGCTTCAAATAAAAAAAGCTTGCACCACCTGCATGAGTGCCAATAAAAAGGACTAAATCCTCTCGCTCTCTCTTTTTGTCTTCTGCTGTCTCAGATGGCAGCAAAGAGTGTGAACATGTCGACTTTGATCAGTATGAGGTTGGAGTTTTTGCGGGTCCTGTGCAGTCATGAGCACTATCTCAATCTGAGCCTGTTCTTCAGCAGCCCTGCCTCCGCCCCCGCCTCTCCGTCACCCTCCACCTCCTCACAGGTCAGTGAAGAAACATCATCTGCTGTGTTGTGTCTGTAATGCCTCGTCTAACACTTAAAGCTTTTGAAAACAATAATTATTACGTTAAACTCTCGTCTCTGTCACCAGACCTCCAGCTCGTGCAGTTTTCAGGACAATAAGATCGCAGCCATGTTTGATCTGTCACAAGACTTTAAACAGCGGCATTACTTGACCGGACTGCTGCTGACCGAACTCAGCACTGCGCTGGACATGGAGTCAGAGGGGTCAGTCACAATTAACATGTGCCACTAAAGTGTTCAGTGAATTTTTCAAATAATGCATGTTTTATCAATTAATGTGTGTATACACAGGGGGAGAGTACAACAAAAGGCCATCAATGCCACGTACAGCTTATTGTGCGCTCACGATCTGGACCAGCGCTGCGTGAGGCCAGAGGTCAAGGCTAAGATTGCAGCTCTCTACCTCCCTCTAGTGGGCATCATCATTGACTCCATTAATTACCTCGACTTCACAGGTGCAGCCTTACACAAATCACATTTAATCTCAGATAGACTAGATAGTTGTTTTTAGCCAAAAGGGCTGAAGTGCTGGATTATGGCTCTCTGGTGGTGCGTGATGGTAGTTTGTAATGGATCATGCTTTTCAGATCTGTGGTTTAAATGCGTCAGTGAGTATATGTTGTCTTCACAGTATCTGAGTCACGTGGTAAAGGCAAGTCCGGTGGGCCTGAAGAAGATCCTGACAGCGTCACCCCCATCAATCAATCTGTTGCAATGGCAATCGCTGGAAACCCTTTCAACACTTTAGCAAGAAATGCACTGGCTTCTATGACCTCTGTGGTATGAATAGTTTTTACATTTTAAATATTATAAAAAATATTATATTGTATTATATGCCAATGTAAAAGTGTCAATTATTCGAATTTGAGATTTATACATAATCTATGATCGATAAATAAGCTTTCTATTGATTGTTAGGATAGGACAATATTTGGCCGCAATCTAAAGGGCAGGAAAAAAATCTAAATACTGAGAAAGTCACCTTTAAAGTTGTGTAAATTAAGTTCTTAGCAATGCATATTACTAATCAAAAATGAGTTTTAATAAAGTATGTTTACAGTAAGAAATTTACAAAATCTCTTTATGGAACATAATCTTTGCTTAATGTCCTAATGATTTTTGGAATTTTTTAAATAATTTTAACACATACAATGTATTTTTGGCTATTACCACAAATATACCCCAGCGACTTTTTGTGGTCTAAGGCCACATATTATATTTTATTATATTATATTATATATAACACGATTAATAAAAATTTACATGCAAAATAAATGAATGTTTAAATGATTTTACTGTATAAGAAGAAAGTCTATGGAGTGGTTAGTGTAATTTATTATTTATATGCTATTTTAAAGTTTATTAATATTTTAAAATAGCTTTATTTTTATTAATCAGTTTTCACTATGATTTCTATTTAAGTTGCTGCTTTTGTCGTTTTTATTAGTTTTTTAATATTTCTTAAAATTATTTGCATTCAATTTATAGTTATAAGACTTTTTATCTTAGCTACTGAATAATAAAAAAAAGGTTTCAGGTAAAAAACATTTTGTTTTGTGAGTTGATTTCCACTTTAATTTAATAAGGGAAAATAAATGAATAGTTTTAGTTTTTGTTAGTAAAAACACTGATATGAGAGTATAGAGTTTAGCATACAATATATTTGACCATAGTTGACCAATTATAATCAGGTTTTCCGGAGAGCCTTGAAATATGTGTATATTTGTCTATTTATCTAACATATTCCAAAGAAACAGTAATTCTCATTTGAATATTCTTTGTCTTTTTGTCCAGACGGGAAAAACTAGCAACATGTTGACAGCAGAGACCAGTCGCAATCTGCTCATGTGTTTCCTGTGGATTATCAAGAATGCAGATCAGAATCTGATCCAGCACTGGACTGTGGACATGCCTTCATCTCAGCTGAGCCGTCTGCTGGAGCTCCTCGCCATCTGCATCTCCTGCTTTGAGTACAGGGTAAAAACACATCAGTCACTGCAGCATCACTCAGTGACCTTCAAGAAGTGCTTAGTCACAGCGGCAGGATGTACTTTGATTTTGACGAGAAGACATCTTCTGGATGTCATTAGAACATTTTCATGTGGTGTGTTGTATGTGTGTGTGTGTAGGGGAAGCAGAGTTCTGATAAGGTGAGCACACAGGCCCTGCAGAAGTCTCAGCAGGCTAAGGCGCGTCTGGAGGAGGCTCTGCTGGGAGGAATCGGAGCCAGAGGAGAAATGATGAAAAGGGTGGGAGGTGAGCTGCATCTCATGTTTTACTTCCAATCTTAACCTTTAAAGGAATTGTTCACCCGAAAATGGAAATTCTGTCATCATTTACTCACTTTCATGCGCATCAAACAGTGTGACTTTCTTCCATAATATACAAGATTATAAAAGATTCTTTCATTTGATTGAAAAAAATTCACATTAAAAACTATATTTATTCTAATACATTAGTTTGAATAAATGTGTGTGTGTGTATATATATATATATATATATATATATGTATGTGTGTTTTTATGAGACCTAAACATAAACAAATCACATTAAAAAGTATATTTATTCTAAAATATTTGTTTACATATATATATATATATATATATATATATATATACAGTACCGTTCAAATGTTTGGGGTCAGTAAGATATTTAATGGTTTTTAAAGATGTTTCTTCTGCTCATCAAGGCTGCATTTATTAGATTAAA
>JAUMHI010000046.1:9295474-9349026 GCA_032359435.1 Enteromius unitaeniatus | reverse complement strand
TTTATTCCTGTGATACAAAGCATCATTACTCCAGTCTTCAGTGTCACACGATCCTTCCAGAAATCATTCTAATATGCAGATTTTTTTATTCTCAGTGTTGAAAACAGTTGAGCTGCTTAATAGTTGTTTTTTAGGATTCTTTGATCATTAAAACATTAAAAAGAGAAGCATTTATTTAAAATGGACAATAATGTTCAGAACTACTGTTACAGTAGTTTACTGTTTTACTACTGTTCAAAAGTATAGTATCAGTATATTTTTATTCTTTCTTCTATGAAAGAAATTAATACTTTTATTAACCAAGGATCTATTAAATGAACAAAAAAATCATAGCATAGATTTGCATTTTAGAAACGTTTTATATTTGGTACAAAATCATGTTGTTTTTTATTTGTTATTTGTCAAAGAAAAAAACTCCGGTCCATCAAAAAAAATCCATCACCGGTTCCAAAAAATATATTTGGCTGCACAACTGTTTCCAACATTGATAATTCTAGTAATAAATCGGTATATTAGAATGATTTCTGGAAGGATCATGAGACACTGAAGATTAGAGTAATGATGCTTTGTATCACAGGAATAAATTACATTTTAAAATACATCACATTGAAAACTGTATTTATTCTAATAAATGAGTTTAAATAAATGTGTGTATATATAATATGCACTATTCTACTATATCTTTCTAGTAGAATTAGTTCTGTGTTATTTTACTAGTGGGAGTAAGCAGCTTTAAAGGCATTGTCAGTGTAAATGATCCACTGGCTAATTATTTATGTAAATATATCTTTAAATGTACCTATTTTTAAAACCAAACGTGATAACATTGAGTGAGAAAAAGGGATATTTATTTAGTTGTTTTTTTGCTCCCAATCTGTGCAAGAAAGTCACAATACTGTTATGGTGTCATTTTGGCACATTATATGTTACAGGATATTTGAAACAAGTTACCTTTGTTCAACACAAAATAAATCTTACACGTATGAATAAATGATGACATAACTATTCCTTTAACTGTAGGGGACAGTTACTGTTGGCGCAATGAATATATTATTTGTTTTCCACAATGCACTAAAATATTTTTTTATTTCTCGTAAAATGCTGTCTAATTTTACATGTTTACAGTCCGCAGACTTCCTTTGTTTAGATATTTTCTAAATATGTCCCGTCTTGGTGTGTTGGCTGTGTGTTGTGCAAGGTAACGACCGGACGCTGGGTCAGAGAGAGAACCTACGCTGGAGGAAAGACCTTACACAGTGGCGCCAGACAAACGACAGGCAGGACAAGTGAGCGTAAAATAGTACCATCATTTCACGGTTCACATCCATTTAACCTGTGGCACTTCTCATTTATAGTTGGTTGTAGTTCTCCACGGCCCTACTCTACAGCTCAAATTAGGCTTTTTTTGTTTTGCTTAATGTCTTGTTATTGTTGTTTCCCCAGATCCAAAGCAGAGCTGGATCAGGAGGCCATAATCAGTGGTAACCTGGCAACCGAGACCAACCTCATAGTCCTGGACCTGCTGGAGATGATTGTTCAGGTAGCAGAGAACTCTTACAGCGGAACAAAAAAAAATATTTCAAAGTTGTAGGATGTAACAATGCTTTTGTTTTGTGTTCTGCTTCCAGGCAGTTCCTCTGGCGGACTGTAAGGATAATGTGGTTGGTGGAGTGTTGAAGGTTCTGCTGCACTCTCTCACTTGTAATCAGAGCACCACCTTCCTGTCACACTGTTTCAGCACTCTACGGGCTCTTGTAGTTAAGGTACTGACCTTTTGTGTGCCGTGTATATTCGTTTCGGCTGCCAGTACACAAAAATGTGCCGAAATTGAATTTGTTTTTACTTATAACCATATAACAGCATTTATTATGGTTTATTTTAGTGTAACTCAATCTAAGTCTTATAGCTGTAGGCTACAGGGGGTATGGTTGTCTACATGGTTAATTTCTGGTTCGTAATTGGATTCTGTCAGAAAAAAAAACATCTGAATGTCGAGGCAAAGAAAACTTCTACTTGTCATATTTTATGTCAGAACAAAAAACAACCCTCCAGCGAATATGCTAAAATAATAATTACCATTTACTTCTAATTATAGAGACACATATTTGAAAACAATGAACCACTATAGATATTGGGGGGAGACATACACATTCTGACCAATCTGATTTGGTCTAATCCGGTATATATTTTTAAATAAGTGATTAGTAAAATATTACATTTCGTCTCACCCCATTCTTGTGGATGATAATTTTACATACAATAATAATTGTATCATTTTACTATGTAATAATCATACAGTTGTTTATTAAATGAAAAGAAAAAGAAAAAAAAGTCTCCCTACTGACTGCTTAAATGATAAAACTGGTTCAAATAATCATACGTTCAAAAGTTTTAAGTTAATTCATTAAACTGCTTAAAAGTGATGGTAAAGACATTAACAGTTTTGCAAAAGATTTATATTTCAAATAAATGCCCTTGTTTTGAACTTTCTACTCATCAAAGGATCCTGAAAAAATAGCCACAACCATATTAAACATTTTTGTAAACATGTTTCTTGAATAATAAAATTGGTACATTAGAATGATTCATGAAGGATCATGTGACTCTGAAGACTGGAGTTATGACTTTACCAATGAGCTTTCCATAACGTAATATTTACAGTGTTAAGCATTTACAATATCATGTTTAACTGTAATTTTGATCTAATAAATGCAGCCTTGGTGAGCATTAAATATCTTTCCAAGTGGTAAAAACCTTCTATACTGGAGTTGCTTAGCACAACTGTATAAACTTATCGCATATTAATTAACAAAATGTGTTTATTGAATGTCTGCTTAGCTAACCTTTCATTTGCATCTAGAGAGATATTTAACAAAGAATGAAAGCTGCACAAACCAACCCCAATTTCCCCTTTTAATACTGAATAAATGAATGATACAACAATATATATCTTTTCAGTTTGGCGACCTATTGTTTGAGGAGGAGGCCGAGCAGTGTGCTGACCTGTGTCAGAAGGTTCTTCATTACTGCAGCAGCTGTGTGGACGGCAACAGGAGTCAGGCTTGTGCTACACTCTACCTGATCATGAGATACAGCTACAGCTCCGCGAGTGTAAGACACCAAATAACTGATCAATCAACACCTCGGTTGTTAAACAAATAAAAAAAATCTTCTGCCTGACTGTCTTTCCTGCGATAACACGATGCAGACGTAACATTGACGATGCCCTCTATAATGTTATTCTTCTCTTTGTCTGTCTGTTGCCTGATAACATGAGCCTGTCGCTGCTCGCCGGCCGTCCCTCTGTGTGTGCACCAGCCTGATGGCTGGAGTATTTCCTCTGTTTACTCAATATCTCACCCCCCTCAGCCCTCCCCTACCAGATGGCCGTGTTGTTTGCCATCTCATTCATCTTTAATGGGCAAAGGATGGATTTCTCTCCCTGTCTGTCTGTTTGTTTGCTTGTTTGGTTTGTAAAAGGCTCCAGCAGTCAGTTCTGTCGTTAGTGTAACCTTGAATAAGTCATGTTGATTTTTTTAGCGGCAGACCGTCTTTTAGCCCTCTGCGCTTTGTGTTTTTATGTCTCCCAAGGCCGTTTCTCACATTAGATTAAACGGGGAAAACAGTGAAGTCAGGTTTCCACACAAATTCAGAATTTATCTTCTCAGCGGTGTCGATGTCGAGCTGTTCTTCACGGCGAAACTGACCTAGATGCGAGATTGGCGACGTCCAGAGACGCTTCGCACATACGCTCAATTTAACATAATGGTGCCATTGAAATGATCCATTGGCAATTATACAGGGGTTAATGGGGGATCATTTTGCAGTTTCCTGATGCTAAGCAAGATGGATGGAGCATTTTCAGCCTCTGGCTCAAGCCTCCCTAGGAATCAATGATCTGAATCTATGACAGCAATGGCCGAGCGCGCCTGACAGTGTGGCGTTTCTTTTCACAGCCTAACACCTGTATCTGACGATGTAACCTTCAAAAACCTCAGCAGGGCCAGGCCAGATAAATGACGTGGCTCTGGTTGAGAGGAACTGCTGGGGGAAGGGCTGTTTTCTAAATGGGAAACCTCAGGGAGTAATCAGACCTGCTGTCATGATGCTTTGAGCATTCAAACTTTGGAACCAGACGGGATTTAAATTAAAGGGACAGTCCAACCATTAATCAATGTTATATGCTTTCCCCTACATGATTTCAATGAATTGTTTTTTACAATGTATTATAGGAGTACTATAGGATTTTTTTGCTGTATGGTGTAATTTTGCATGGGAATCAAAAACAGCGAGAGGAAAAAAAACTAATTGTGGTAAAAGAAGTCTTCATTGCTTGTCCAATCCCATTTAGCACTGCAAATGGCGTAATCAAGTCAGCCTTCGTAGTCTAATCTTTCCTTTCTAAAAGCTGTTAAGCACACAATCCTTTACTTTCGTCTTTTCATCTGGATTTCATGGAACAAATAAATGGAAAAAATACTTCCAGAACAAGTGTCCACTTGCTTGCTTGGGACCCAATGTTTTTTTAAATAAAAAACATTTAAAATTCTCCAGTGAAACTTTTAATGTTTGTCAATGAAGAACAGCATCTATCAGGAGAAGCTAAACCAGAAAAATCTTGCCACCTTGTTTTTTTGTCCTTGCAGAATTTCTCCAGAGTCAAGATGCAGGTGACGATGTCTTTAGCCTCACTAGTCGGGAAATCTTCAGACATCCATGAGGAGTACCTGCGCCGCTCCTTCAGAACTATCCTAGCGTACGCAGAGGAAGACACGGAAATGCAATCTACACAGCTGCCTTCACAAGTAAAACTTTGGCCAGACTATTAGACATCTACAGTAGTTCAGTCAATAAGAATACTTAAAATCTGTTTCAATTGATTACATTGACAGGTGGATGAGCTCTTGAGGAATCTAAACAGTATCCTCTCAGATACAGTCAAGATGAAGGAGTTCCAGAAAGATCCTGAGATGCTCATGGACCTCATGTATAGGTACACACACATTCTCCTGCAGCTAAAACAAGAGTCTGCATCTGCATTTTGGATCCCAGGCCTGTGGTTTTCTTCTCTTCTTCCCTATTTCGCTGTGGTTTCTACTGTTTGTCTACTGTTTTTGGACTTACCATGGTAACCGAGGGGCACATTTGAGCCCTGCAGTGTGCCTCACATGTGTAATAACTTGAGCGAATATGCCAGTCCACATATGCTTTGATATTAGAAACACAATTTTATTTATTTCCTCGGAGCATTAACCTATGGTTTGCTTTGGCTCCAGGATCGCAAAGGGTTACCAGACATCTCCAGACCTACGTCTAACCTGGCTTCAAAACATGGCAGAGAAGCACAACGGCAGGAAGTGCTTTACAGAGTCAGCCATGTGTCTAGTTCATGCCGCGGCCCTGGTGGCTGAATATCTCAGTATGCTGGAGGATCACAAATACTTGCCTGTGGGCAGCGTCACCTTTCAAGTGAGTTATTATCATGGCTAGGAAACGCTTGAATCTGCTCCCTTTCCGAAAAACAACAGTAGGCGTGAATTATGTCTCGGCTGCTCTTCGAACCCTCACACGCGGTTCGGTGGAAATGAGATCCTTGTCCGACTGTGGTAAATAATTGTCTCCCCCCACCAGAACATCTCCCCTAACGTGCTGGAGGAGTCTGCAGTCTCAGACGACATATTGTCTCCAGACGAGGACGGGGTTTGCTCAGGACGCTATTTCACGGAAAGTGGCCTAGTTGGGCTTCTGGAACAGGCTGCTGAGCTATTTAGCAATGTGAGTTATCCATGGAGCAAAGCGCCAACAGCATTCAAATTAGCAGCATCCCATCTTTTTTTAATGCTACTTTACATTTTTCTTTAGTATAATACCGGTAATTTAATTATATTTGAATATGTTTAATTATAGGAATAATTAAAAAAATGAAAGAAATAATAATGTTTACTATTATTTTTGTTCATTTTATAAATGAACACAAATAATATATTTTATATATGTATACATTAGTTTAATTTCTAAAAATGTAATTTAATCATAAAAATGTAATATTTAATATGTATACTAATAAAAATATTATTTATTAAATTTATTTATCTATTTAATGTAGATATATCTATCTACATTATGTATCTATACAGTGTGTGTGTATATATATATATATATATATATATATATTAGTGCTGTCAAACAATTAATAGCATTTGGAATTTACATAATATATATATAACAGAAAATGTATTACTGTTCATTACTTCTTACCATTGTTCACTTCCAGGGTGGGTTGTTTGAGGCAGTTAATGAGGTGTACAAGGTAATCGTGCCTATACTGGAGGCCCACAGAGATTTCCGGAAGCTCGCTTCCACACATGACAAGCTCCAAAGGGCATTTGAGAACATCATTCAAAAGGTAAAGCATACAAATGACATGTCCTCCTACATGACTTTGCCAGGCAGGAAGAGGCTGTCTAGTGCGATCATGATCTATATGCGTGTGGGCAGCTGGACAGAAATAGGGAAGTTAATGTGCTGTGACATGCTTTACTTCATATAAAATGATTTTAAACTGCATTTTGCTATTTTTTTTTAAATTGCTGTTGTACATTAAGTTTTATGAACACTAATATGAGCACTAATTGAGGAGCGTTAATTGAGACAAGTTTTAATTTAACAAGTTGTTCGCCACACCACAAGAAAATAAGGTAGTGTACTGAAAAAAACGTTAGCTGCTAACACTTTGAGTTAAACATTACAATTTTGAAGTAGAAAGACTGAAATACTTTTTGTTTACAACTTCAAAAAATATTTTTTACTCTGTGAAGTCAGTAGATTCGAGTTTAAAAACATACATGAAATATAAAGTCATGCGTCATTTTGTAGCAAGCACTATCTAAACTAAATGTTTATTTTTACTTTTTCAGGGTCACAAGAGGATGTTTGGAACCTACTTCCGCGTGGGATTTTATGGCTCTAAATTTGGAGACCTGGATGAGCAAGAATTTATCTACAAAGAGCCAGGAATTACCCATTTACCGGAGATATCCCACCGGCTCGAGGTGAAATTTCTCTGGAACCCTGTGATGTTTTGAACTGCATTTGAGATGAAGATGAATTTAAAGTTTTTCTTAAGGTTTCAGTTAGAGGTTTTGATGCTTTGATAATTATACGTGACGTATTTGTCCTCTAATTTTCAGAACTTTTACAGTCAGTGTTTTGGAGATGGAGTTTTGGAAATGATTAAAGATTCCACACCAGTAGACAGAAAGAAGCTGAATCCCAACAAGGTACTTTTCATCAAGTGTCGTGCCAATGTAAACACAATTACAATCAAAAGCTTTCTTCAATATGACCCGTGTGACCCCCTCATTAGCTTGAAAGGCCTCTACAGTAAAATCTCAAATGCCTCGTTCAGCTAAAGTTACCCTCAGCGATTGATGTTTGCTTGAAGAGTGTGTTCTAAAGGTAGCGTGCTGATTTTAATATTTCACATCAGGCGTACATACAGATTACCTTTGTGGAGCCTTACTTTGACGACTATGAGATGAAAGACCGCCTCACCAACTTTGAGAAGAACTTCAACCTTCGCCGCTTCATGTACACTACGCCGTTCACAAAGAGTGGGCGGCCCCGAGGGGAACTCAACGAGCAATACAAGCGGAAAACTATCCTAACCACCATGCATGCCTTCCCCTACATCAAGACACGGATCAACGTCATTCAGAAGGAGGAGGTAATGACAATCCAGAGAAAACAGTCTGCTTCTTCTGCAGTGGTAGTTTGATAAAAGCATCTAAATAACTACTTACTCAATCGCCTGTTTTCAGTTTGACCTCACGCCCATCGAGGTGGCCATTGAGGACATGCAGAAGAAGACTAGAGAGCTGGCTGAAGCCACGCACAGAGAGAAGCCAGATGCTGTGATGCTGCAGATGGTTTTGCAGGGATCTGTCACAGCCACTGTCAATCAGGTCTGAAGCTTAATGCACACTCACACCCTTCGCCAGCAACTATTTGCAGCTTACAAAAATAGACTTTCTCATCTATTTAAAATTTTTAAGAGCCCTCCGAAATGAACGCTTCGGCAGAGGTGAAATATAAAATAATCATATATATATATATATATATATATATATCCAATATATATATAACTTAATACCGAAACAAACACTATGGGTACAGGATGTTCATCACAACAAACCGTCAAGAAGAGGTGGGGTGTAACGTGTGCATTATCCTCTCCTCTTCTTGCCGTTTGGTTGGCCGAAGTTTGTTTTTGTTGTGATGAACATCCGGTACCAATTGTGTTTGTTTCGGTATTGCACCCTCTGTGTTGTCTTTCGAAACCGGGTTTTTTCCCAATGTATTCAGAGGGCAGACAGCAAGACGATCAAGGGTTGATGCATACGGTTTGAGATAAAAATTAAATCGAGCAAAAATACTGCAACATCACATAGAGTACCTTTAATAAAATAGCAAATTAAAGGCCAAAGATTACAATTCTGTCATCATTTACTCACCCTCGAGTAGTTCCAAACCTGTAAGTGATTTCTTTGATCAGCCAAACACAAAGGAAGATATTTTGAAGAAAGTTTTTAACCAGCCGGTTTTGGGTCACCATTGACTTCCATAGTATTTTTTTCAATGGTGACCAAAACAGCCTGGGTACAAACATTTTTCGAAATATCTTGTCCGGCAGAACAAAGAAATTCATACAGATTTGGAACTACTCGAGGGTGAGTAAATGATGACAGAATCGACTATTCCTTTAATCCAAATTATCAACGACATGTATCATGTTAAAAAAGATTTCTTTTTCAAATAAATGCAGTTGTTTTGAACTTTTGTTTAAAACATATCACAGTTTTCACAAAAATACTAAGCACTAAAACTATTTTCAACATTGATAATAATAAGACACATTAATTGAGCAGCAAATCAACACGTTAAGACATATTTCCAAAGGTTGGAATAATAGCTACAAAATTTTCAGCTTTGTCTACTGTTTTTTTTGTTTTATTTAAACCTTAAACTTAATGGTAGTGTATAATTTTGCCTAATATTTTTTGTGGGCACTGTGATGAATAAATGTTATAAAAATGTCAGAAATATATATTACGTATTTTTCTTTCTTTATTTATTCACTTATTTTAATTTATACATAGTTTCTTTATCCTTATCTTTAGTTGTTTGCTCATTTTGAATAACCGTCAGAGGGGAAAGAAGGTATTTGTGGTCTGTATGATGTACTGTAGTTGCCACATCTACCAGCAGGGGCTAACAGACCCATGCTAACCAACCAAACTTTGATCCCTTAACATAAACACTGGCTCCGTCACTTACCAAGCCACCAAGTCTCCCTCCATGCCTGTTCTGCTGCACATCTCCGGTGTGGTTTTCCAATACTGTAGTTAGTGTAAGGACGGTATGGAAGAGTAAAGTAAATCTTAGGGTTGTAGGGATTCATGCGGATGCTCCCAGCGTCTCTATATTTATAGTAAAGTCTGAAGCTCCAGAGTGACAGTTTACAACACTAATCAAGTTTAAAACATATCCAAATCCTCTGGCTACGGCTGCGGTTACGTGATAAATGCCCTTTGGAGAAACTACATACAAAGAGCGCTGCAATGCCTCTGCTCCTGGCTCCACGGTGACATCACTCACACAAAGACTTATTCATGATCTTTCCCTTATGTGTTGACTTTACCTTGTGGCCTCCAATGGATGAAGCATTCATTTTCTCCGCTAGCGCTGTGGGAGAGAGGGGGGCCTTTTCTTTCCTTTTCTCACTCTGTGTGTCTCTGCAGGGTCCGTTGGAGGTGGCCCAGGTCTTCTTGAATGAAATCCCAGCAGACCCCAAGCTCTTCCGTCATCACAACAAACTGCGTTTGTGTTTCAAAGAGTTCATACTCCGGTGAGTGGCCGCTTCCAGTGGAAAAGAGATATCGGTGTAATCTTTTCGGTGGCGTGTGATCGAATGAAGCAAGTTTTCCATCAGAGGATCAAAGGCGATGTAGAAGTATCTTTATTTTATAGTGATTGGTTTGTTTAAAGTTCAGTATTTGAAAGTTTGCTGAAATACTGGGATGTAAGACACCCGAGGGGCTTTTCCGCAAGCGGAGAAAACCCGCCTTAATGTCACCCAGCTGCATAATCATCATAATGTTTAAACCAAGACTCGAAACAAATTAAGTTTTTGAATACAGGGATTTTTTCCCAGGATGTATACAACTTGTGTGGAAATATAACATATTGCTTTTTACAGGCGGAATAGTTCATGTTGGATTCTGGGCCTTGATTGCTGCCAGCGTGCAGACAAATATTTACTGTAGTTTAAAATGTTTATTTTTCTCCATAATCCATCCAGGCTGGCACAATCCATCTCTAGCCAAGTTACCGTTATTTATGCCAAGACGTTATAGCCAACGAATTCTCAAAAGGCAGATTTTTTTAAGATCTAGAACACCTGAAAATTCATTTAGGAAAAAGATTCAGTTCCTCAATATTCTCTTTGTGGCTTTTTGCCTTTGTATGGGTTCTTCTGGGGAATAAAACTAACTGTTGAGTGTGCTTATCAAACTCATTTGACTAGTTCTGTCCAAATGCAGCTAATTGCTCTAATTATTCAAAGCTGGTGCTCCGCCGAGCTTCTTGGTTTGCTAATGCTGCTGTGATTGCGTACCTGCAGGTGTGGAGAAGCTGTAGAGAAAAACAAGCAACTCATTACTCCTGATCAGAAGGAGTACCAGCATGAGATGAAGAAAAACTACAACAAACTGCGAGAGAACCTGAGGCCCATGCTGGAGAGAAAGATCCCAGAGCTCTACAAGCCCATCATCAAACCTCGCATCGAGAATAGGTACACTCTCTAGTGCTACACTTGATCTTTGACTCTGCAATCAGTGAGTGATGGAGATTCTCTCTCGTGTTCAGTAGTATTTCCATAATCGCTGCTAAAGCAATAGTTCAACCCAAACTGAGGATGCTATCGTTATGAACTACTTTGATAGTGCTTTTATGTTGGAATTTGTTTGAAAAATATTTACTGGTTTGAAAAGACATGTGGGTGAGTACATGATGGCAATTTTTGGGTGAACTATTCTTTTTAAGTGTGGCTTTTTGGAGCAGGTCTCACTGGCTTTGTTCACACAGCAGTAGAATACAGTTGTTGGTCATGTTTGGAGTGATAAATATTCTTTTAATAAAGGTTATCAATGTCAAATTTTAAAATAATGTTCAGGTTCAGTGAAAGGGTGAATGTAAACTAGTTGTTGCAACAGAAGTCTGACATGAGACAGACGTTTGGTTGGTTATTATTTGCTGTGAGTCATCATTAATGCTAGGGCTGTCAACCTTTCCCAGGTTATAAAAATGGCGGTGTGTGTATTTATAGAATGAGAAAAGTTTCTCGAATGTTTGAGTTTGGCAAGATGTTTTTGAAGTACATTTATGCTCACCAAGGCTAAATTTATTTGAAAATGAAACCGTAAAAAATTGTGGAATATTACTACAATTTAAAAAGGAATTTCTGTTAATACATTTTTCATATTAATACATTTAAAATGTAATTCATTCATGTGATCTTTTCAGCAGCAATTACTTCAGTCTGCAGTGTCACGAATGTGCTGATATGATGATCGAGAAACATTTCTTATTTGTTATGCTGCTTAATATTTTGAGGAAAATATACTTTTTCAGGATTATTAACAGAACGTTCAAAAAGCCGAAAATAATATAATATAAAAAATTATGTCAGGATAATATGCATGAAATACATAAATATAATAACACAAATACATCTGTAATTATATGTAAAATACACAAAATATAATAATATATAAACAAAAAATAATGTGATAATTCTACCTTTCTTTAATCATAGAGAACAGAACTGACTTTACTTATCTGTTCATCCTGCTGCTTTATATTTGGGAAAGTTTGAGAGTTGCACGATACCAAACATTGAAGCTCTTTCTGTGAAGCGGTTTCTAACATTGTATTAAGCTCCTGTTCCCTCTTGTGTTTGTAACAGAGATTCCTTCAAGCGGCACAGCCTCCGTCGAACACAAGATGAAAATTCATGATGTCAAGAGAACGTCTCTAGAGGATATCAAGGGACGGATGTTGCAGTGTGCCAGGAAACAAGAGCTCCGTCAGCTGATAATTAGATGACTCGAGCAGAGATTCATGCACATTGTTGAAACCCCCTGAAAATGCCATAGATTGTTTATTCATTATTACTGTATATAACAAATCGATTTTAAGGGATGTAGAACTTTATTTGCTTATAATTGTTTTGTTTTGAACAAAAACCTCAGCCAGTCACTTTTTTTTACTTGTTTTCTGGATAGGGTTCGAATCTTCCTTAGTATGTTACAACATATTGTATTTTGAACTAATACGATACAACTTACAGACATGTTACATGTGAGGAACAAATCTACAACCTTAAACTGCTTCATTAAAAAACGATCATATTTCACGGACACTGAAAGTGTTAAAAGTGACAAATGGACAAAAAGCACAGTTAATGGTATTATGTATGTTTACATATTTTCAGTTTCTTTGTCCTGTTCCATGTATATTGTAATTGCAGAGATTACAAAACACAGTTTTGTATATATAGTTCTATTTTATTTATAGAGAATATTTAGCTCTTAGATGCATATTCCAATATTAAAATGTGACCAGACCAGATCAGAATAAAAGCAAATCAGGTTTACACAGATAAAAGAGCAGCACCAGTTAAAAGTGCAGAGTAAGAGTGCATCAAATGTTTACTTTTGCCTTAGTACGGCTGTTTCTTAAATAACTGGAAATTGACAAATTTATGATTTATTATTTTTATTTATTTATTTTTTCACATAAGCTGATGTTGCTTCTGTTTCTAGTGCTTCATTAAATCTGTTACATGTCACTGCACTGAAGGCTGTAAGAACAGTATGTTGGTTTTATTAAATGTGTAGGTCATTGCAATTTCAGTTTAAAAAGCAAAATAAATACAAATACAGAAATATTCTTGTCAATGGAGCTTGCGCGCATTTCCTAATAAAAGCTACAATCTACCTGTTGTGCCGTATTGTGTTTAGAAATATTATTAGCGATATTTTGATCTATTCTTTGGGTTAATGTATAACTAATTCAGGCGTTTTTGATTCATCCAGAGCACGGGTAAATCCTTTTTAGATCCAGCTCAGCTTCCTGTCGCTGCATGATGACGTATATCGAATGCGACGGCGTTTCAGCGGCTTTTCAAGCGTAGTGCTGTCACAGGGAGGAACAGGTTCGTGAAACTACTCTCGGTGTATATAAAATGACATTTAGCTTAATGTTGCTGCGGTGCTAAACAGCTATTGCAGTTAACTAGCAGTCGCATGCTCTACTGTAAGCAAGTGAAAAGAGTCTGGGAAGGAAACCTGGAATCTCACTTCAATAACTGAGGTGGCTTCATTAAAGTGTATTAAAGCTGATTTGTTTGATAAGTTTTGAACCCCTGTTTGACATAATTCGAGAATCTCCCGCGCTTTAAATGCACGTCATCTGTGGAAGTCACGTGATTTTAACTCTGCGCCTGAACTTTGCACAGTTTGGACGTTTCCTCACAAATTCGGTTATTGAAACATCTATTATTAAGTTATTATCGCTAACAGGGTTAAATAGCCGTTTCATCGTGACGTCAATTTGTAGGCCAATTCCTAAGTGTCCCCTCCACGTTTTCCTATGATTATATGAAACGTTAAAATATTTATTAGACTACACAAAGTTATACCTTTAAAAGTACATATGTGATTAATGTTATCGTGAAACATTAGGTTTGGTTGCACTAAAATCGCTTGGGGCCCCTAGATTTTCACCACCTTTCTTCCGGCTAGCGACGGCCCGGAGTGTGAACGTTATCTGGACGTACAGACTACATCTATCATGGTGTCACTATAATGTTCATAACACTTGCTTGGAGGTTTCAATTCAGACTACAATTAAGCACAACGCATACTTTTAATCTAAGAAAACATGAAAGTCTCTTCAAGTAATGTTAACTGCCTATATCAGGGCTGGCCAACTTCGGTCCTGGAGGGCCGGTGTCCTGCAGTGTTTAGCTCCAACCCTAATCAAACGCACCTGCCTGTAACTTTCTAGTGATCTTGAAGACATTGATTAGCTTCTTCAGGTGTGTTTGACTAGGGTTGGAGCTAAACTCTGCAGGACACCGGCCCTCCAGGACTGAAGTTGCCCACCCCTGGCCTATATACTACTCATAAATCAATCAGAAATAAAAAAACAGAGAAAATTTCAGACAGTACCTATGGCTGGAAAACCTTTACTGTTTCAAGACCATAAACTGAACAGCTCTGGGAAAGATATCCAAACTGTGCAGTGTTGGGTTACTCCAGTATTGAGAACTACTGCTATGAAGGCAGAATGAATATGAGTGGATTGCCTATGCCTAGTCATCACCCAGAGAGTAGTATTTAACTTAAGGGTTATTTATGGTGTGTCTATGTGTGAGTGATTTAACACCTGATTATGGGCCTCTGGTTATAAATTGTCACTTCAAGCACCTCTTATTCAATTTCCCCTTTGCACGGAAGAGAAATCAAACGTACACTTCAAAGAGTGTAGCCTATGCTTAGACAACACTATAGAAATAAATATTCTTATTAGTAAAACATTTATTTGGGCAGTTAAAAAATAGGATAGACCTTTTTAACTTTTTAACACGATTTGAACTTGAATTTTAGCCAATATTTCAGCTTTCAACGACAAAGTTTGTTTGAAGTTACAACGCGTGTATTTTTACAATGAACTAACAAGGATAGTTCACGAAAACGTATGCTCTAGTTTCCTTCTCATTTTTTAAAATGTCTTCTGTTTCTTTTGTTTTTTACAAAATAAAAGCCAGACATTTTCGGAACAACATGAAAGCGAGTAAATGTTGACAATTTTTTATTATTGCTGAACTATTCCTTGAAATAGTCCTGTGGCAAGACATTTTAAAAGCGCAAATGTTCAATGCAATTTAATATTCCAGTTAATAAGTTATATAAAAATACATTATAATAACATCAAAATCTTGTTAGTATAGCATGTCACCCTGCTTGGAAATTCATGCAAATTACTCTTATAATTATTTAGGATGGTACTCAATAATAGAATGTTTGATGGCCTTAGGACGTATATGTTATATAAGAGGACTATCTCAAGTATTGTAATTACAGATTAATGCTGGGATTGAGTGTTTACCTTACATAGGTTCATTGAAGTAATATTTTCTTTAACATTTCTAATTACAGGTTATTAAATTCCTCAGGACCAGATGCTGACTCAATAACGAGTGGAATTTTGTGAGAGACTGAATTATAATAGCATTCCGTTTACATTACTCCTAATGATATTCATATTTAAAGATCTGTTCCTGCCTAAGGATTATTTCCATAAGATATGGAAAATAACTGCAATCTGGATCTGGATCCTAATAAAGATGACCTGCCCCTGCGGGCTAACACCAACCATATGCTCGTCCGACACTATGTTCTTGACCTGACTGTTCACTTCCAAAGGAAGGTCATTGGTGGCAGCATTGTTCTGTTTCTGGAGCCCGGTGTGTTTTCTAGCAAACAAGGTGAACCAGGATCTATATCAAACACACCAGTGCAAAACATATCTCGGGTGTCATCTAAACATGACGTAAGTTCACCCATCACACCTGAGCCAAATACGGTGATACCCCCTGAGGAACCATCACGTTTGAGTGGAGGAAATGATGTCAGTAGTGTCTTGTGGGGTGATGAGTGTGAAGAATTCACCTTGGTGCTGGATTGCTGTGACCTGGCAGTGTCAAGAGTGGAAGAGTTAGATGTTACTGCAGTGCCTGATTTAAAGAAACGTGTCGCAGACCAACAACATGCAAATACGGATCATCTGTGCTCCAGTCTAGTACAAAGGCTGGTCTCTATGTCTTCCATCTGCTGGAGACTGCAGCATGAGCTATATGTCCAGTGCAGCCATTCCCCTGCTGTTCATTATGCCCATCCTCTACGGTTCCACACAGACCGGTGGAGTCTTCAGATCAGGAAGGAAGGGGTTTGTTCCCCAAATGATTTCCCATGTGCTGTCAGAATATGGTATGAAACTAAGCCCACAGGTGGTTCTGTGAGATGGACAAAAGACCAGGATGGCAGGTACCAACCATGTGTAGATATTTACATGCACCCACAACTAGGGTTAGATTATTTTCATACAACTCCTAGAGCAGGGTTTCTCAACTCTTACCCTGGAGGTCCAATGCACTGCAGAGTTTAGCTCTAACCCCAATCAAACACAGCTGAGCATGTAAATGAGTGTTTTACAGATCATTAGAATATTACAGGTAGGTTTATCAGGGTTGGAGCTAAACTGTGCAGTGCATTGGACCTCCAGGGTAAGATTTGAGAAACCCTGTCCTAGAGTCTCAAGTTTGATGTAATTTAAATAAATTTGGACAGAAATCTTTTAGAATGTATTGTTTTTTAAGATAAAAAAGCCTTCTTGGCTTCTACATGTGTTCATGTAAACACTCAGTATTTACGTTTTAACAGTAACAAACGGTAAAGATTCAAATGGTTCATTACTGGGAGCGAGTCTTTTGTTCATAAATCGGACAAAAAAAAAAAAAGTTTGCAAGAATTGTTTGTTCGTGAGTCGGACCATAGACGCGTGTATATCTATGACTGTCTGACAGCAACTCACGAAGACAACTTAATAAACTTCTCATAAAGTTGGCCTCATCGACATTCTGTTATGATTCGAGATATTTAGGTCCGTGTAGGCTATAAAATATAAATGATAAGGATGTTGATTTGAGAAACTGTCGCTTTAAATAGTTAAGGTTAATACGAAGAAGAAATCGTCAGACTGATTCAAACTGCTATTTTTTTTTTTCAAATATAAAAAATATCGTCTTTACTGACAACTTACTAGAAAGTGTTTTCTTGCCTTTCAGCTCTCAGTGCCACCGTTCAACTCGAAATATAATCATGGTATTACGTTATTTTTCAGTATATATTGTAATTATTCATATTTTTTAAATTCAAATGAACATCGCGACGAAGAGCCCACATTTTCAACCAGTTCTACACACACACAACCATATCCGGGATATCCATATGCTACATCTTCATCTTTTAGATGCTGTGTATATACCATGGGCTCACCCATCAACAACAGAGCCCTCTTCCCGTGCCAGGAGCCACCTGTTGCCATGTCAACGTGGCAGGCGCGTGTGAGAGCACCGTGTGATTGCACTGTTCTAATGAGTGGTGAAAGTCAAGCCTTTCCTAAGCCCGAGGAGACAGGTACAGTTAAAACCCTTGCTCAGCACTTCAGAGTCACGGAGGTGTAATTTAATGCGCTAATTTTATGATGGAAAATGTTGAAGTCTTTTCTTCACTCCGTTCAGGTTTTCTGCAGTGGGATTATTATGTGACAATGCCAATGCCAGCCTCTACCTTTACCATAGCGGTAGGGCAATGGCTAGAGGCTGGAGTAAACCATCCCAACTTTGAGGTGGAAAAAACGGACAAACCTTTTGTCAAAGAACCCAGGTATCTTGCTGTGATGTCAGTCTTTAAGTTTGTCGTTTTTGGAAAATAGATCTAAGCCCTATTATTTTTTATTTTAACAATAGTTCTATTATTATTACAGTTTATATATTATTATTATAATTATTATATTTATGTTATATATTATATTATCCCTAAGAAGAAAAACAAGAGGTAGTCCAATTATTAGCAGCTTTGGGTAACAGAAAAAAGTAACATACATTTCGGTGCTTTTAAAACATTGCATGTTTTCAGTGCTTTGGGTTTTTGTTTGTTGAAAATTAATTTACAGGTGTATTAAATATTCAGCTTAAATCTTTCCAAAACAATCGTTATGATGATATGTAGTGATGATGCTAAAATATTATGCATTCTATTGACAGTCATCAATATTTCCATATTGCATTGCTGTTGGTTTTCTTTCTCACATCTGTTTGCATACTAAACTGTGATCTGTCTTTGGTTTCTTGCATGTATGTAACTTTTATAGCTATCTTTAGAGGACACATTGACACTGTGATATTTCTTGTGTGCAGTTGACAGAAAACTAGACATGGCAGTATCCTCAGTGCTGTATTTCTTTTACTGTATACTGAAAAGCCTAAACGTTTATTGTTTGTAGGGTATTCTGCTTGAATATTTGCATCTTTCTCTGTATTGCAGTTTTTCTTTGGACAACGACAGTCAGCAGTATGTTTGCTCCCACATGGACTATCCCTGTCGCTTCATGCTCAGTGCTGCCAGGGCTCAGACTGTTATTCCTCACCGTGTGTTTGCCCCACCCTGCCACCTGCAAAAGGCAAATGACATGGTTTTACCCCTACTGCCTCTCTGTCTGACTGCAGCCCACTCTGTTCTTGGTGTCCATCCATTCTCACGTCTAGATGTGCTCATTGTTCCCTCAGGGTTCTCCAGTCTAGGCATGGCCAGGTAAATGCTTCATTTCTCCTAAATAAAATATTTGTTTAATCTTCTTAAATGAATGTCATGGGGTTTTTACTGTGCAATAACACTAACTGGAACTGGAAAATCATAATTTCTAAAGCTTTTTGACAAAAAATTGCAAACAACGACCAGGGCATTTTTCTCAAATTCTCTTTTTGTTTTGTTTTTTATAGAAAGTACAGATGTGCAACAAAATAAGGATGAAACATTTTCAGGATGAACATGTTTTCACCACTGATTATTAGCTATTTGTCAGTGAAACTTCCATATTGAAAAATCCATATTGGTTTTCGCCAATTTTTGCACGCAGCTTCTCAGTAGTAAGTTGCTTAATACTGCATAAGAATAAGTTTTAATTTCTCATCAACAGCAGTAAACTAAAACACTTACCCCTCTTATTTAGTCTGCAAAGCAGAGGTTTTAGAAATCAAGTACTCTGAATATCAAGTCATCACTTGGCAGCTGTGTCTGTTAATTCCCTTTTGGCCTTTTGGCATTGCCCTCCAGGATGCTGCAGTTTTTATGAATTGACCGATTTAAAGGCTCTTTTTGGCCAACCGTGCTATTTGTTTAGTAGTTTGGGTGGCTTGGGGTGTTGAGAACCTGTTGGATCTGTTTAAATGGCAGCAGTGAAACCCATTTTCCTTACCCTGCTCAAGAAGTTCACTACTCAGGAAATGCTCAATGAGGTGTGTGTGCACTGTGTTTTGTTTGTGTTTACAGTATACCAAGCTTTGTGTTTTTTTTTCAGATCAGTACTTGACTAGAATTTGATGGAATTTCATGCATTGTGCAAGTTCCAGTGAACCAACCACTTTGGATATAAGCAAACAGCAGTAAAGCAAAAGTCATTTGGCAAACATACACAGGGTGACCACAGGTCTTCCCGTATTTCCCAACATCCCTCTGTCCAGGAATAAGTATTCCACAGGATATGAGGTCATTACCCGGTGCCCCTGGCTGGTTCCAGCCATTCACTGAGAGAAAATGTCACATTCTAATTAGCACTGGGCATGCATCTTAACAGTGGTCACTCCTGTTTTTCTTTTCCCAAATTACAGTAGCTACTCCCTTTCTGCTTAAGCTAATGTGAAGCACAGGATTGTTTTGGTCTGGGGAGTATTTAGTTGCCTCACCGTTTATTACAGCTTGGTTTTATTAGCCATCCTTTGATAACTGTCAGTGGATGACAGAAATATGTCTGTGTGAGAGAAACAGATACATATCTTCCCTCTCCTTTGCCCTGTATGGGTCAATAGGAGAAAGACGGTTGCCCCCTCTATATGGAATGGTACAGTCCTCCAGGCCTTCTTGATGCCCAAATCAGAGCAAAAAAAAAAAAGAGTAATCAACAAAGTACATTTGGGGCCAGGAGAGGGGCCCTTTTAGATGCCGATCCCCCAGGATGTTGGAGAGGATGTGTGGATTATTCCCAGCAAGAAAACCCTTTCGCTCCTGGAACCACTTCAGAGACAGGAGCTGTTTAATCTGAAAATTGGGAAGTATGTGGGCCCAAATCCTTGGGGCTGAGCCAAATCTGCTTTTATATCATGCTTGTTCATTTGCAGCTGGGGCTTTGGACGTAGTAGCGGTGCTGCTGGTGGTTCTCTAGAGGGAAGGAAGTAAAGATTAAGAAGTCAAGAAAGGCCAGGGCTGATAGTGTGTGCTGTGCTTCCTCCTAAATACCCGTATGACTGCTGTCCCAGTGCACAAAAACAGCAATTTCACTGGGACGTTATTCTTGGCTCGATTTCTTCGAATCTTTTTTTGTTAAATCCTAGAATCTGATGACAGGCTTTTTGAAGCTTGAGGAAATATTTCTGCTAGGAATATCATCACACTTCCATCCTGTGTATTGCTGACCGATCACGTAGGGTTGATTCTAGACCTTGTCGGCTACGAGATGATGACGTAAACGTGAGATGCTCGTATCTTCAGATCTTCAGAGGAAGGGCACAGCACTTTCCTCAACTTTGAAGGCGGTCACTTTCTGTCCC
This sequence comes from Enteromius unitaeniatus, assembly GCA_032359435.1. Taxonomy (NCBI): domain Eukaryota; kingdom Metazoa; phylum Chordata; class Actinopteri; order Cypriniformes; family Cyprinidae; genus Enteromius; species Enteromius unitaeniatus. Next base: position 9,328,514 of record JAUMHI010000046.1, on the reverse strand, counting down.
TTAACACCTCTTTTACGCCACAGCAGGACATAGTTAGAATACTTCTTGTGCCAGATGTGCAAATAAGGGCATTTTCTGCTTTTCTGTGAGACCGAGGGCTTCTAGATCTCAGAGAAAACCCTTTTTTTTGTGTTTTCCCCACACTGTTTCAATGCTTTAAGGTGTTCAGTGACAGTAGGTGGGTAAAAGTTTTATCTACTGATGTCTTTGATGTAGAATCCAAAACTTCTTGTTGCAGTTGCCAAAGTATGTATTAAGTCATCACTGAATTTTTGCTGTATGGTAAGACAAGCACACCATAAGTAGTGCTTTTGGGAGAGAGTCAAATGTGTCCACATCAATAACTTGCATAGAGAGATAGATAAAGGAATTTCTGCTTAGTATTATTCATCCAGACGTTATTATGAGTAATTTCCAACTCACTTGAAGTGCATTTTGTGTACTTTTACACTGTATAAATAGCTCATCTTGGTCAATTACTTAGCAATTTCTCTGCTGCTGAAACTAGTAGTTGACCTTATATAGCCTGTTAGCTTTGACTGAACTCTGAAGCGGCCTGGACCAGCACCCACAAGAGCCGGAGTGATTTGAAGAACGAATTGGAAAAAAATATGCAGAACATGCCTTAAAAATCTTAAAACGTAACGTGAGAGTCAGTGCAACTTTAGCTCAATCGACAGGACACATGGCTGTTATAAAGTTGATTACCACAAAAATGAAAGAAAAATAGATAAAAAAAATTTAATTCATTAATCACCCTTGTGTCATTCCAAACCCATAAGACTTTTGTGACTGAAAAGACAAGGAAATAGTTGAATGAAATAATTATTTTCTTTTGTAATTTGTTTGTGCAATAAACATTATGCCACAACTACTGTTTTTTAGCTTGACTTTTATGAACTTTTAAACCAGAACTCTATGAGTGAATGATCTGAATATGAGGAGTTTTGGGTGCAGAAATGTATTTCAGGTAGACTTAGTTGTTCAAGCTGAAGGAAAGAGCAGGTGGTACATTTTGTCCAGAGAGCTGGAGACCTTCAGCTTGGCAGACCATACTCTTCATCACCTAAACAGGTAGTCAGCAATTGAACAGAAGGAATAAAGAAGAAATTTGGGTCTGTTTCCCTGAGGTGCTACGTTCGCTGTTCAGGAGGTGCTGAAGTTTGGGATATTCAAGGTTAATCCGAGGTGACTGTACTCATATGCTTTTCTGAACATTTATATGCAGAGTAGGACAAATTTGCTTTTAAAGTGATTTGGTATTTGGTATTTAGTGCAGTTATGATTATGTAAACTCTTCAAAGATTAACAATACACAATTTTCTCCCCCTCAGAAATATGCACCACCCACATACAGCAAATTTGGGATTCGGAATGTTTAAGGGTGAATTAATCATCCTTCTTACGTTCTGACTCACTAGAGTATGTTAGATTACAGCAGCATGAAAAATTATTGGATTTTGGAGTTCTGAATAACACAGGCATTATGTGGACCGAGGGTAATGAAAAAGCAAAAACATTATTTAAATGTAGACTCGCATTTTAATATCAGTGAGATTGCGGTCGCATGAAATGCTCTTATTATAATCAGGCTGCCTCTGCCGTTGGTTGTCAAAATTGGTTTGTGCCTATTCAAATATTATATGCTTTTCCTATCGTGAGGGAAGTACTGATTAGATATTCTGATTGGGCTACAAATTAATGTCTCAAAAAATGAACTAGTGCCACTTTTCAGTAACTCTTCTGTTTGTTATTGGAGACTCCGGCTTAGATCTTTAGGGTATTTTCGAGGTGTTTTAGTTTAGCGTGTGTGTGTGTTTACAGGTAATATCTGGATTGCAAGAACTCCAAGCTGATTTCTTTGCTGACATGCTCTTCCTGCTTTCTTAAAATGACCATATGCGGAAAGGAAAGTGAAGTCCCTTGGGTGCAGAGCGTAATGTGGACGACGGATGTGAAGCTTTTGGAATGTGCTGGACTAGCCAGGGAGCTCGGGAGGCTGAGATAACACCACTTAAATAGCCCTTTCTCTCGCTCTTTCTTCTCGCTCCCTCTCTCTCTTGCTTCACTTTCTTGTTTCACTCCTCTCTGATTGCTGAGTAACCTAAGAAGTGTGTGACAGAGAGCGTCTTTCAGACCAGGGGGACTTTGGCTTGAAAGACAGCTGTTACTCAAATTGTCAAGGATGCAATGTTTTTCTCCGGCGAGAGTCTACAAAGAGGGGTTTCTGTCCGTCCTTTGGCTGCGTACGCACAAAAGCCAGTGCGAGCAAAAGAATTCAGAACATGCCTGCACCTGGAGAACAGGGAAGCATATTTAAAAGGCAGACATAGTTGTATGATTTTTGTCTCTATTAGACTGTTTTGACTTCATTAGGCGCTCTTTTTGGTTTTGTGATCTCTCCGTCTGGATCTATGTGTGCTGTCAATTCCTTTGTTTTTCTTTAAATGTTAATAAGCAGCATCCGATTTAGAAAGTAGGTTGTTATTAGTGCTACATTCCTGCGTTGTTATCAGGGGCCCTGGCTTCCTTGCTTTATCGGTCTCACACTTAACCCCTTTCTGGAAATGCCTGAGTCACACTATTTAACTTACACATCTTCATTGATGGAAAGATTCCAGAAAACTGTCTTCCTTGGTGTGGTTTCAGACCAGACTCATATTCTCCACTGTAAATGCTGGGCCATATAGGAAAACAAATGGATATAGCTGTGTGAGACAGAATGTGCGTCTAAATGAATCAAATCTGTATGGCACAGAGAGAGTTTATTTGGCCCTGGGGCTGATTTAAGGCAGTAGGAGTGGCAGTAGAAGCTGGTAAACTAGAGCAAAGTGTGAGGTGGGGAGCCATTACCCAGCATCCCTGGAGGAGCATCTACCATACAAAAATCCAGGATGGATGAGCCCATTCAAAGACTGGGCAGATGTCTCTTCTATGTGTATACTAAATCACTCGATGACACCGTAATAGTGCCTGCCATTGCGTTTAATCTGACTCTCCAAGCCAAGAAAGTCGCCTTTCTTCCCTCAAACCTCCGACCAGACACAAATATAACAAATCTAAGCACAGAGAATCTTAAGAAGTCTGTAGCAGACTAGGACGGGGTGTTATTGCTAGATTTGAGCTAATCGTTCTTCCTGTGGAGTAAGAGAGACACACAGAAAGAGAGAGAGAGATGCACAAAAGTGTTCAGAAGCAAGAAATGTTGACATTGTGGTTATCCAGTGAAAGTTATATAGACTTGATTGTATGTAGGCTGTTGGCAATCCACACATTTGAGCACACGCTAAAAATAATGTTTCATTATTGAATACAGATGTGCTCGGTGTAGGGATGTAATGATTCACTCAACTCCCAATGCAGTATGATTTTTGATATTGATTTCACAAAATGATTCTGATGTTTATTTTTTTTATTTTATTTTACTTTTTTTGCAAAATTAGATTTAAGACAAACTATAAACAAATCCCAAAAATTATCCTTTCTCTGTAAAGATACATTTATATTGTGATTCATTTAACCATCCTAAATAGTTACATATTTGTATACATTTTCAGTGTATCGTTACCCAAACTGTATTTACATTATGTATTTACTAATGTTTTAGTTTTCGGACTGTCATTATGTTACTTTAGTGTCATATATATATATATATATATATATATATATAATGAGATTAATATATAATATTATTATTTATTTAATAAATTTTCCTGAAAATAGAGTTTTGAGCTTCTTATAGCTGAGTGGCAATGGAGCATGGTCAGTAAAGCTGAGGGGACTGAAAAATATGTGAGCCTGTTGTTGCTGATGAGCTTGATCGGCTGAAAATCTAAGTCGTTTTGGCCTTGAAATAAGCTAATGTATTTTTATGAACACTTACAAAAACAAACATTTTTATTGAGAAAGCAAACAGGGTCATGTTTGATTTCATGTTTTCTTTTCTGTGTCCTGCATTCCACACGTGCCAGAAATTTGCATTCTCAACCAGTGACTTCATTCATAATATAGCTTTGAACATTGGAAGGAAGCTCAGATAATGGAGCCTCGCACACTGTAAGCTTTGCATAAACATCTGCTGCTGCTTCTCAGTCCGGATGGTCTTTCTGGCGCTGATGAGTGCCTCCGGCTCTGTTTACGCACACTCCTCAGCAAGCCTCTGAAACGTTAATGTGGAGCAATCAAGTTAAAATGGTGCCATGAGGCACTCCGTGATAAACATCGGCAGCGATGCGAGCGAGGGTCTATTTTCCAGATTTCCCACTCGTACGGTTGGAAGAACATCTACATATGGATTGCATTGTTGTGGTGATCTGTAGCAGGCTGTGTTTGCTTCATGGAGCGTATGCTACAAATCCTGATAGTCTCGCCACAGCAGCGGCCTATGTGTGTGGGTATTTATTCTCGGGATTTCATGTTTGACACATGTGATCTGCCCTAAACAGGACTGGCATGCAAGGAGCCCCACAGGGCCTACAGAGAGAATCACACCTCATTTTGCAGCCCCACAACCTAATCTACAGTCTAGACAGGAATACCACCCATTAAAGCCCGAAAGCCAGGAAGAAAAGGTCTGTGGTAGATCAGTTTTATTCTGCGAGGTTCTTCCAGGTTTTTCCATCTATAATAAGCTCATGCAATCAGACTGAGGAGAGTGGGAAATTAAATAAGAGACAAAGAGAAAGAATGAGCGCAGCCAGCACATTAGTAGAGCCACTTTGAGGAGACGGGAGGTGATGATAAATATGGCTTTGAATGGCTAAAAACCGTACTAGCTCATAGACCTCTCATTGGGGGTTGGTCGTTGCCTAGTGGTTAATGATCTGGGTTCAGGGGTATAAGTACCCATTTGTTGGAGGTTATGCACTTTAGTGCTTTTTATTTCACTGTGGGATTTAGTTTAGAAGAGTTCTTACCTTTTGGCTTTTTAGAGTCTAATATGCATTGATGACAGTTTCATGTCAAATGTTTACATGCACAGTTGTATTTGAGTTGCAGTGGTTTTGCTGTCTATTGCTGAGGTTGCTACTCACCCTCATTTACTTCCGTACCTGCATGTTTTTTTTTTCTTTCTTATTCTGAGCACAAAAAAAGCTATTTTGAAGAACTAAACAGCTGCTGGTTCCCATTGATTTCCATAGTATGGAAAAGAAATGCTAAATCAATAGTGACCTTCAACTGTTCGATTACCAGCATTCTTCAAAATATCTTCCTTTGTGTTCAACATAAGAAAGAAACTCATACAGGTTTGGAATGACATGAGGGTTAGTAAATGATGACAGAATTTTTATTTTTGGGTGAACTCATCTCACGTATACATGATGCAATGTATTAACGTAATAAACTCGTAATTAACTCATCGGCTAATTATTTTGATTTGATCAATGTGTATTCATACTGTAGAGGACGTTGATGAGCATAATTGTGTTATCTAGGTCATTTAGTGTCATTTAGGTCTGAAATTATGCCAGTCTGGTTTTTGCAAAGCATTTATATGACATTTTAAAAAGGCAAACTATTGCTTTAGCCTGACTAAACTGAACTTTTTAAAGTGCATAGAAGCCCACTTATTGACTCACTGGAAACTTTCAAGTTTGTTTAGAAGTCTGTTTGAGCAAACTTGATTTTCATGCAAAACTTATAAATAAGGCTTAAATATCATAAGAGTTGTCTAATATCATAGCATGACTATAAGTTCATGAGTGTGCAATATTTGCTGTTAAAAACTAATAAGAATCAAGGTTGAAATGATGTTCCAGGCATAACCTGATTTCCACGACTATTAAGCTCATAGTAGCTTAGTCTGGCCAAGCTACCTTACTACCCGCCTCAGTCGTGCCAGGGGGGGAGCTCATTTCTCATTGGTTCCCATTTTTTTGGGAACTGAAATGCTCTAAAACAGCAGCTTGGCCAGACTAACTGCTCGCGAAAAGAATGTAGCATCAAAGGAAGTATGGGCAGGCCCAGGCTAGGCATAAACACTTCTGCTAAAAGTTCCTGGAGGAAGCTAGCTAAACAAACTCAGAGTTTGAGAGTTAACAAAACCAAACAGATCAAGCCTGGTTTAAATAATCATCGGTCTCAATATAAACGATCTCTGTCGACTCAGTGTTGATTAAGAGTGTGTGATTAACTCTGATACGTGTGTACCTGAAAGTGTGCCACGTGCAACGAACAGCCAATCACTTGAAACATGGAGAGCGTCAGTTTGATTCACTTCTTGTGAGAGTGTGCCACAATTCAGTTTCTTAAAATTAAGAAATGATAAGTTTATTTACATTTGCAAAAAACCAAACCAGCTTTGTGCAACAGGCCTCTGCAGACAAGCAACAGTATAGCTGCTGAAGGATGTGCAGTAGTCGTTTGTTACATCACCTCATTTGCGTGTATGATTAATTTTGGCCTTCTGGTTTTGTCTTCAGTAAGGTCAGTGGAAAGATTAGACTCATATTATATCAAATTGATTCCCCTTGGACTAAATAAGCTTTCCATTGATGTATGATTTGTTAGGAGAGGACAATATTTGGCTGAGATACAACTATTTGGAAATCTGGAATCTGAGGGTGCAAAAGAATCTAAATACTCAGAAAAGCACCCTTACAGTTATCCAAATAAATCTTAGCAATGCATTTTACTACTCATAAATAAAGTTTTGATATGCATATAGTAGAAAATAGACAAAAATATCTTCATGAGACATGATCTTTACTTAATATCCTAATGATTTTGGGTGTTTTGCCCGATACAATGTATTGTTGGCTATTGCTAACCTGTGCTACTTATGACTGGTTTTGTGGTCCAGGGTGACATATATCATGGTATTATATGTTTATATGTAATGTTTGTTACATTATTTTTTTCTTTGTTAGATGTATTTGTGTTTGTTTGTTTTTGTTTTTGTGCAATGAATATTAATGGCTTCCAATATTGAAAAAGTCATACTGAATCGACATAATTATCTCTCTAGTTTTGCCTCTCAAGTATAAACAATTATGTTCAATGTTGATGGAAAACTATTTGTTCCCACCAAGTTTTCCTCCTCCATGAATCTGTCATTCCACTTTGAGAGGAGTATGATGATGATGATGATTTTGAAATCTGAACCATTACATTCCACTTTCAGTGTTTCCTCTGGTAATTACAGGGCAGGTGGTGATATCCTGTTCTGGGATGAAAGGACATGAATCCCCTGTCTTTCAGTAAAGGTATCTTACAAGAATTATTGCAGTGGTTTATTGATATGCAGCACATGTGCTTGCTTGTGTGTGCCATCATGTAAAAGAGAACATGTGTAGTTCAGTTTGGGATTAACTTTTCCCACAATCTATCTGCAATATGTTTTGTCTATTCATCCTTCTATCTGTCCATCTGGCAAATAGATCCAGTGATTATTTTCTTTTGTTGTGTCATCCTGGTTCCTTGTCAACATGATTTTGGACTGATTACCAAAAAAAGTGTTCTTCTTACTCTTGTAAGTTGTGTCATGTTAACCAATCAGGTTAGAGCTTGCTATAGTGTGAAAGTACTTACCGTTTTGTCAAAAATATGCATCAGATGGTGCTCCACATGTGAAAGAGAGGCTCTGTAGTTGCTAAAGAAATCATTTGGACACTGTCCACTTTCAAAGAACAGGCTTCTGTTGTTTAACACTTATCCTTAACAGCGCTGGGCATTTTCTGTCATCTATATCCAGAGACTGGGTTTTTTCTATGTCCCTTAGCTCTGCTTTAGAGAAAACTCTTAGGGCCCACAGAATCCCTTTAATATAACATATCGATGACTTTAGGGAGCCATAACAGTGTGAATGAAAGGCATGCCTGCCACCTTCAACTCAAGAGTCAAGGCCAACCTTTTTTATTGATTTCCTGCTGGTTGCTGTGGTCATTGTGTAAAGAAAGCAACAGTGAGGAGGGAAAAAAAAATCTTTCCAGACCCAAGCATAGTGAACGTCTGGCTCAAAAGGTAAAAAGACATTCATAAAACTCTCAGATTATTTTATCAGGTTCATTTTGCGAGGGGAAAAAAGTGCTTGAGGCTATCTATGGCAGTATGTGTCACATTTGAAAAGCATTATGTGGCTGAGCTGAAGCCTTAGGACACAAAAGAAACGGGTTTGTTTTTCCTGACTCGTAGGAACTTTGTTTGGAACATGGTCTTGATAACAGCCCATTTGCTGTAGGATACACACAAAGCTATCTGGTTGAAAAGGTCACTCAAGGTAATTTCGGGTGAGGAGGCAAACAATACCATATTTCATCTGGTTTTATGTGCAGTCTGAATCCTGAGGTCATGTTTTTTTTTCTTGCACAGTTGAAGGAAAGAGCCTTATCGTCCAGTGGACAGTTTTTCCAGCTTGCAGTGTTGTCGTTCTGCAGATTTCGTAGTGGAACTTAGCTCAGTAACATCTGACGACAGTTTTACGTCTTGTAATTTGCTGCTATTAGCAAACGCACCCGGATTGTTTGGTGAAGGGTGTGGCACGGGTGGCTACTCTGAAATCCACTGGCAGCAAACATGCCTCATTTTGGCTGAGAGCTCCACCCCCTTAACGACAGTCTGTCTACAGAAGAGAAAATCCTGCACTTTGATGTTCTTTCAGGGTGGCTAAGTTTTATAACATGTTATAACTAGATCAGAGCTGAAGTCAGAGCTCCACGTTCTCAGCACCCACAGTAATGTTATAACCAATGATTTGTTAGTAGACCAAATACAACCATGATTTTCAGTCCTAGTCTCTTTTTAAGTTTCTTTTTTTTACGGAAGAAAATAAACTGTGATTTCTCATGTTTTGTTTTTTTTTTAGTCCACATATCGTGTTCCTGTCTCAAAGTGTGCTATCGGGTGAGAGAAATCTCTGTGGGGCGAGATTGTGCCACGAAATTGCCCATTCTTGGTTTGGGCTGGCCATTGGCGCACGGGACTGGACGGAAGAATGGATCAGCGAGGGTTTTGCCACTTATTTAGAGGATGTTTTCTGGAGCCATGTTCAGAAGGTATTGCAATAGAGAAGTTGAATATTTGTGTCAATCAAAGATTTAACTTCCCATCCATTGCTTTTTCTTGTAACCTCTCAAACAGCAAAAAGCATCTTAAAGGAACAGTTCACCCAAAAATGTAAATTCCGTCATTAATAACCCTGTTATCATATTGAAGTTAATTGTCTCGTTTTAATAAATGGTGCAGACACATGGTTTTGTTTAGTACTTGTACCGAATCGTGTGTGACGCTTGTAGTGATATTAAAGGGTTAGCTCACCTTAAAATTGAAATTAGCATGTATTATAGTCATCCTCGAGCCATCTTGCCATCATCAGGTGTATACTGCATGATTTCCTTCTTTCAGATGAATCCAGTCGGAGTATTAATAATTCCAACCGTTACTATTGCAGTGTGTTGGTGTTTGTCTTTAACAGTCCAACACACGTTAAATAAAATGCACACATTGTTAATAAAACATGCCACACACAGCTTACATTACATATTACATTTTATTTTCATTTTTGAGTGAACTATCCCTTTAAATTGTAAATGCAGTTTGCTTACCCGAAATTCATTACACACCTATTAGAGCACATGCTGACTGGTCAAAATATAAAATGAGCTTGAAATTGAATTTTCAACATTAACTGGAAGACATCACTTTCTGTAATGACTGAGACAGCTAATAAGGAGTCACAAACTCGCTCTTGTGGCGTGTGCCACAATCAAGCACATCAACACAGCTCTTCAGTTCATTCCGAATGTATTTATAATCTGTGTTCGCCGGCTCTGAATTGAAAACCATTGTTGTGCTAATGGAATGTTTCCAATACATCTTTCAACAAGCAGCATTTAAAGCTGAAGTGTGTAATTTTATTGATGTTTTCAATGACTTTCTCTTATCCCAGTTTAATATGCAGAGGCCGCTATCAGCGGGGTCATTCATAGGTTGATTTCCCCGAAGGGTGTAAACTCTGCGCTCTGTGGCGCTATCAACACATTTGTTGGAGCATCCTTAACAGCCTGACAACAGAAACATTGGCTTAACCAATAGCATGATTCTGGGGCGGGATAATCTATTTGTCTGACCATTGGCAGTATCTTTGAGTGGAAACTTGTTTTATTAAAAAAATCTGATGGAAGGTGCAGAAATTCCACACTTCACCTTAAATGTTAAACTTTTTCAACACAATGATGCCTTCCTTCATTTTGAAATTCTTTTCTTTTACAGTTGTTTGCTTTCATTTGTTGTTTTTCTCTCTGTCTTTCTCAGTTGGGTTGTAGAGAGGCTGAAGAGCAGAGACAGTTAAAAGCTCTGCTGCGCTGGAGGAGATTGAGTGACGAGTTACAGAACTCTGAAGAAGAGCTGCAGGTCCTCAGGTATGATTGACTATGTCTCTCACTCACTCGGTCCCGCTTTTTGCTTTTCTCCTCCTCTAACTACTAACCTCTCCTTATTCCATTATCTGCACACATAACAATTCACAAAAGAACCTAAAATTTACTCTTAAGAGCAGTTTTGAACCTAACACGTCTTAGTTATGATATAGTCTTACAATTCAAGTAAGTATCTGCAGTCTGATTACAACAGATTTCATTTACTGTATAATTTCATGCATCTACTTCCTTCACCAATTTGATTTCTTGTATGCACTACGATTGCACTAAACCTAAACCTAATGATACCTACGGTGCACTAAAGTAGACCAAGAGGGTGCACTAAACCTAATGATGCCTACGGGGTAATTTTTTTGCAAACAAATTAATACCTTTAAACGAGGAAGAACTTTAAATACTTTAAAGAAAGACTTAAATTGATCAAAAATGACTGTAGAGTCAGTTTATATTTCAATTTGAAAAAGAAAATGGTGTTCCTTTTAAAAAGCATTATTTATATATATATATATATATATATATATATATATTCAAAATAAAAAAAGCAGTTATAACAGATCTATAGTAAAAAAACAGCAATATTTAAAGCACCTTACAGTATGTCATGCAATAATAAGGCTAATATTTATCTAAACCAAACATGATCAAACGTTTGTCCAGCTTAATCACACTTTTTGTTCCTATTCAGTATGTCATGTTCATAATTTGCATGTTTTTTTTTAACAAATTCATGGTGATATTTATAAATTTAAATTTAAACTCAGAGTAAAATGTTTGGTCCTAAAGCAAAAACAGTGAAATTTAATAAGTATAACTAATGTTCTCTCAGAAACTTCTAGAAACTCTGAAGATAGATTTAAGCAAGTGCTTGCCTTGAAATAGTTGTGACATTTCACTCTGCACAGAATAATTTTGAGCATGTTAATGCAAGAGTATTATTGGATATGAGATGTAATGTAATGTTCTCACATGAAGAGCACACAATCACACAAGGTTATGTAGGTTTGAGGTAGGAGTCGATTAACCCGGCTTAACATTTAACAGTGAGAAAATGAGAGTGTGTGCGTGATAGAATGATAGAGTTTGTCAGGAATTCAGCTGTCACAATACCAGCAGGTTCTGAAGATCCACCTGACAGCATGTGTCTGGCCCCTCCTCCGCTTTGAGGGGCCCACACCCACTATAATCTCAGGGATCAAATGTTCAGACAGTCTGGAATAATGCCTGTCTTGTGAATAAAACATAGAAATGTCATGTAAACTATTCGGCAAGTAATACTATGACAAGGAAAACATGTGATTCATATCTAGAGCATTCTCAAAGATGGAACTGTTGCAACATCAAGTTCAACCTTGCTTTAACTATGTTTTTGCTCTAAAGGTCTGTTTTTACAAGAATATTTGGCACAAAAAGTGGTCCAATTTCCAAATGCTATTTACAGCATGTAACAGCAGCAGCTCTGGGCATGTGACCAATAGCGCAAATCTTATTCGTTGCAAATGAATACTTGCTTCGGTATGAACAGCAGAGTGTTTATGGCCACAGATATTTGCACCAAAAATCCTTCTGTCTTAGTGTGAACAGGCCTTATTGCATAGATTACCAAGAAACCAATGTTAAAAGTTGAAGTTTTATAGTTGTAGACTCCAAACTGTGCTAGCATTTAGACATGAACCTTTTTATACCGCTAGATTTGTAGTTGTGCTGACACAAAACACTCATTCGGCTGAGAAAAAATCATTCAGACATTAACAAAAAAGAGTGAACATACAGGGAGACTTTAGTCACTTTTATTGATTTTGACACTTCAGAATATCCGTTTATTTTTCATTCTTCTATGCATCCTTCTGGAAAGGAAGGCTGCCTATTGTGTTCAATGAATACCTGTCACCCTTTTCACTGGGCTTCTGTGGGCTATTCCACAAACACGCATGCAAAAGACTGCGTGACCAGGGGGAATAATGCATGCCTTTTAAGGGAGCTCACCCTTATCACTCTCTCCCATACAGTGAGAGAGAAAGAGAGAGAGAGAGGAAGGCAGGAAGACATTGCTCTTTATTTTTGGAGGGGAACCAAATGTAAGCATCAATAATGTACAAGTACATGTGAGTGTCCCAAATGCAGAAAGAAGGTAGCTGAAGCCTTTTTTTTGACTCCACTAGACCTGTAACTGTATACTGAGGAGGAACTATAACATTGGTAAATTATTATTTATGTAATAAATTATATGAATTTCATTTAGTGGTGGGCAATAACATTGGTGAGAAAATTCTGTACCCTTTATAAGATGATGATCATATGAGTCATGTTATTGTATAAAGATAGCTGAAAGATGCAGCACTTAAATGAAAAGTAAAGATTTAGTATATTCAAATTTTTAAAGCCGTGAATAAACTTCACTAGTGGAACAGTTTTTCTCTTCTCCATATATGGGAAGGCATCTGTCCCTTTTCCCAGATCTTGCAATATTTCTCTGTGGAATTTGACAGGGTAGACCTGCACTGGGGGCACATGCTCACAGAGATAAGGCATTAGGGCATGATCAATCATACTGCTCTTTATCACCATCAAATCTGGTTCACAAAGAAACAAACAAAACCAGGTTATGATGGCTAGAAAAACACTGCACACACATAGCTACATGTCCATTTGTCTGCAAAAAGAAAGTCAAACAAAATGGCTGTTGTCTGTGTTAGCGGCGCCTTAGTATCGACCAAATCTTTACAAGAGCCTTTTATTGGCAAGACCAGTTAATCTCCCAAAGAAGATCAATAGTTTTTAACCGAGGTCGTCATCACACGCAGAGATGGCCAGCACTCAAAGCTCTGTTTGTCTCTCGCAGTCTACAGTACCTTTGGCCATAGGAAGGAAACATTCCATTTGATGCTAAAAAATATCTGGGAGACATTCAGATATCTAAATTTGCCAGTTATATTAGGAATTATTCAGTAGTTCTCAAAAATGATTGGGTAGGCTGTGTTTGTTTTTGGGAAAGTGTTCGAATCAGTCTTTCAACCTGAAATTGTTCAATATCTGAGTCTTGGAAATTGCATAATCACTTATTATACCATTAAATGTTTTTTTGTTTTTTTTAATGTGTGTAATATGAATGTAAAAATCATTGCAAATATGTACTTGAAGTAAGTGGCAAAAATATGTTGAAAGTGTAAGTTACTCAATATTAACTTTTATGAACGGTTATGTAAAAACAAACAAAAAAGTACTCTCTATCTTGTTACAATCATACACTAATCTCAATGTGCACTTACTGTATGCAGTGAAGAGCCATAGAAAAGAGCATTACTGTAATCTATGGTGCTCTGCACAGAGAAGCTATCAGGGACATAATGCTTTCGTGAATGCAATTGTTTTTACACTTAGTAAACTATTAGGAGGACTTCATGTATGCTGATGTAAGTGTATTCCTATGTAGAGCACTGTAGATTCAGCACTTTGCCTTACAATACCTCAGTCTGATTCATGTGGTGTTTGCATATGCACACAGGCCCAATAAAGAGAACACTGGAGAAGTGAGCGAGTCTGGTGCATCAGTAGTGAAACACGCCCTCAACCCAGAAAAATCCTTCATGCAGGTGCACTATCTGAAGGTACGTCTGAAAACTCAAAGCGCAGAGTCCTCTGGGAAATCTGGAAGATTCGGGTTGTGTAGATTTGCTCTCTCTTTTTTTTCTCTCAGGGCTACTTCCTCTTGAAGTTTCTGGCTGATCAGGTCGGCGAAGAGAAGTTCCTGGACTTCTTCAAAGTGTTTGTGGGAAAATTCCACGGGCAGCTCATTCTGTCTCAGGTGAGCTTGTCCTGCATGAGAGCTGTCTGTTCATTTAGCCCAAGTGCAAATGTTGCTGTTGGATGGCGTCTGGGTATTTTGGCCTGTGTTTCAAGGCTCGCCGTCATTCCATCAGCTTGTGTAAGTGAAAGAATGCACCAGTTCCCCTAAAGGTGTGATACTTAATTCGATTTGAGACTGAAATTTCTGACACATAGTTGTATTCAGGTTCTAAAATTAACACTCACCTAAGCACCAAATGAGAGTTAGAATTGCTTTTGGTAAATATAGAAAACAGATAATGGCTTTTTAGTGGTAACTTCATTAGAAATTGCTAAATAATACATATTATAAATCAGATATTTTTTCCAACTCTAGAACTTCATGTAGCATCACTTATGTGGAGTATTCCTCACATTAGGCTTCAAAAAAAAAAAAAAATCACAAAATATCACAAATCCTGTTTATATATTCTTTTCTTTAGATATAGGTGCTGTTTTAAGTGAGAAACAAAGTATCAAAAAAGTATATATTTTAATAAAAAAGTATTTATTTTTTGTGTGCTGTAGAGTATATCAGCAACTGTTCCTTAAGTATTTTTCCCATTCATTAATTTTTTTTTTGCTAAGAATAAAAACCAACTAAACCAAACAGGATCAAACCATCAAGCATTGCAAATTACATCAAAATAAAATTATGAATGAACATAACATAATACAAATATATATATAAATATAAATATAAAGATTATACAAACTAGTTTGAAAGCGCAGTAGATCTGTCAAAAGTTTATGAGTTGTTGTTAATAATCGGTTCCCAATGGGGGAAATGAATGAAATTTTTCCTTCCCAGACCGGACAGTTGCAGTCTAATAGTCAAGCGCAGCCAAACGTTCATTGCAGAACTTCTATGAGACTAATGTAGGAATACAGTATGACATTAATATTTCAGTACTTTTAAACACTGTAGGCTCTGTTTGCAGCTTTGATTTTTCACACACCGCTTTTCTTTCAAACTTTATTCTGTCTCTCATAGGATTTCCTGCAGACGCTCTTGGACACATTTCCAGGAATGAGCAGGTATGATGGAATAGTATTAACACTGGCTGTCCAAAACACATGCTCTTTAGTAGCTCACTGAACTCCTCAGCTGCTCTGCCATTATTATTAGTGTGGGGACTGTAGAGTTAGAGGTATTTAGCTAAACCAAACCCTGCAGGAATCTGTCTTCTCCAGCAAAACGTTTTTCCACTGGTTCTTTTGCCCAAACTCACCCTTCATTTTATCAAATATTTATTTTCCTTTTTCACTGTCTCATCATTTACATGTTGACATAATGTTGTCATTAAAACTGCCCAAAGATGTATTATATAGAAGAAATATGAAGAGCCTTATTTGCCCTCAATAATATTTTTGTGCTTTATGGCCTAGAGTAGGTCTGATGTGGGTCTTTTTTATGGTGAATGATAGCAATGCAAATGTCTCCAAACTGCTGAACGTCTTTTCAGCATGATTTTGAACTGAGCATATTAACTGCAGTGCTAGCAGAAAACACAAAATGCGCCTCTCACTAAGCTATTAATATTTAGTCAATAAAGTAATAGTTAGTATAGTCAATAATACAGGAGAAAATATGCTTACTGCATCTGATCAGTTCTGTTTGCTTTAAGCTGTATCTAACAATTGATAAATAAGGGAAGCAAGTACCATATTTATTTATTATTAATAATGAACAGTTATTTTTGCAGTTTAACTTTAATAGCGTGCTTTGCTCAGCATTTTAGCTTTTATTGTTGTATTGAATTTCAATATTCAGAAATATTAGTATCATGGCAAACTGTAAAACAATCAGCTCTCTTCATTTATTCTTTCGCTTATCTACTTAGGATATTTTGTCCTTTTTTATCTCTGCTCTCTTGTTCCATCCGTTTCTCTTTTGGTTTCGTGTAGTCTCCATTTGCTCATTAAGGGCTAGCCACTGGCTGATGATTGATTGAATTACATTAAACTGAAAGGTAAGGGCGTTCAATATTTGTGTCTGCTTCTCAGAAGTGTAAACATTCATGGCGGCACAACGCTCGAACAGCAGATTGATGTGGTGAAACAATCACAGATGGGCCTCCTTGTGTCAGATCAAAGACTAATCAATGCTTCCATAGCAAACCATTCCTCCTACACCACCTCCCAGTTAAGGAAGTCCATGGCAGCTTCTGTTAATGTGTACCTGATTTAGTTTGGATATCTGTGCTTTCCTTTTGCTCATTTATTTCAGAGATACTGTGAAGTCAAATTACCTTTCAATGAATGGTAATCTAAGTTATACGTATGTAGAATATAGTATAAGATTCGGGGGCCTGTAAACAACCACCCTAGCAACCAAAAACAGACATACAGTAGCAACATGCTGGAAACCACCCTTAACACCGTCATGGAGAAGTTTGCATGGGCATTGTGTATATATAGTGCTAATTCAGTATTTGCTTTGATTTTTGCTTCAGAAACGATCAAGTTTTGACTTTTGAAAATAAATGGTGTTCAAAAAAAGAAAAAATAAATAAACTTTTTATATATATATATAAATAACTTATAGGTGATTTCACAAATAATAACAAACAAAATGCAAGTAATGCATTGAATAAAAATGACTGATACTGTATTTTCTTGTAAAACAAACTTGGGAAATCTATCTTTTTTTTTATGCTGACTACAGGGTTTATTTTTAACAAGTCTCTCACAAAAATGACAAAAATATCACCTGTTACTGCAGTTAGTTTTTTCAAGTACACTTATGTTACAAATTGTCTTTAGTTGCTATTGTTATCGAAATAAAGGGTCAAATCTTTTTAAAACTTGAAGGACATCACATATTCATTAGTGCTGTCAAATGATTAATCGCGACTAATCGCATTCAAAATAAAGGTCTTTGTGTACATACTATTTGTGTACTGGATTTATTTATTATGCCTATATAAATACACGCACACACACACACACACATATATATATATATATATATATATATATAATATATACATAAAAGTGTTTTCTTAAATATATGCATGCTTGTGTGTGTATTTATATGCTTAATAAATAAACACAGCACACATGGATATTATGTAAACAAAAACTATTTTAATCCTTTAAAATTAAGATTAATCATTTGACAGCACTAAATATATATAAATATATTTTATTAAAAATATACGTTCATTCATGTGTTTGTATTTGTATATACATAATAAATGTACACAGTACACAGTGCTAGCCGGCACTAATATTTATGTATTATATATTACCGTAGTCATTTGCATCTGAGGTTTTAGGCCAGAAACTATGGTTACCATTGTGAATTTTTAAAGGGGAATTGAGTAATCAGTTGCGCTTTGATGCAGCATGCTTTAAAAAGCTGTTCTTCCATTTAAAGTGAGTTAGAAGGTATTAATTGGACATATATAGCAGCATGATTAATCACAACCGAAAAGTTTTTACGTTCTTTTGATTAGCATTTATGCTTCATTTAATGGATCTCAGCATGCTTTTGAGTGTTTGCTTGTAGAATGAGCTTTGCTTTTATTCCCGAAACAACTCAGCAGGACTGCTATTTAGTAATCACAGTCCAGTGAGCTTATGATTTGCTCTGACACTCAGGGCTTTTCCCTCTTCGATGCTGAGATGAAAATTTCCACCTTTTCTTTTGTCATCACCTAAATGTGCTCAACTGTTGTGTCAAAGGGCCACAAGTGTTGGAGACACACTGTTCCTGTCTGAGACAGTCCATTAGTTGATTATATGTGCTTTGTGTGTGTGCATGTGCACATTAACAAGATTGATTCGGAGTGAGTGGTGAATGACTTCAATTACAGTCGGAGAAAAAAATACTTTAAGAAGAGAAAAGAAAAGCAAATCTGTACTCTATTGTCACAAGGATTGCGCACCATTCAGAGTTGAGTTGAAAATGACGATTCAAATCCAGCTGAATTTTAAATGAAGCACCTGACAGGATTTTAATTGGTATTTCAGTTTAACCTCTTAACCTCTGTTTTTTGTTACAAATTATTTAGGAACAGTAACGGTTTCATTTATGACAATAGTGGACCTCAGAAATCTGTCATAAAAGGAGTTCTGACCTTAGTCACAAAATGTCATCATGTTTTAGTAATCATTATAAATTATGTATCAGTTGAAAGCTTAAAACCGTTCTTTTCATAACCATTGCTTTACTGTGGAAATGTTCCTTCAGAATCATATAAAATGTATTCGTTTATGAATTTTAACAATTTAAATTGATGCACTTTCACATCTATATTTTAAAATGGCGTTGACAGTCAAGGGCCTAAAAAAGTCAAATTGTAATAAAATGAAATTTAAAGAAACTCATATTACTGCTTCAGGTGTAGTTTGTATACTAAATAGCAGTATCACATTTTATTATATATTACTTATTTGTTTTAAATTAATTTTCAACACCGTAAGGAATATTTTCCCACCAGAATGCTGTAATTTAATTAATATTTTTATATAACTTTGATATCAATATATATATTTTTAGACAATCTAGACATTTTTTGGCATTGTAGACAGATATATGCCATTTAATATATATATATATATATATATATATATATATGTAATATATAATAATCTAGTCTAATATATGTAATATTTATTGTGGTAGAAATAAGGTAATAGATAAATGTATATTGATCTGTATAGCAATCAATATCAATTAAATTTAGTTTATTTAAGGGAACAAAATTATTTGTGTTTTGTTTCAAGCCGTATATTGTATTTTTGAATTGCAATTTAGTAATTAATTTTCTTGTCATTCCAGATTAACACTCTGTGGCATGTGGCCAGTTTAGTTCAAATGCCAACTCATGAATTGAAAGTGTGCCAAATACTACATTTTAAACTTTGCACAACCCAGATACTTACACACATTGCATGTAGACTTCTTGTTAAGTTTTTCTTTTTTTTTTTAATGATTTTAAAGCACATGAAAGGAAAGCCGAAGTCCTTGATCTCTTTCAATAATTACTGAATGTATCACTTTTCTCTTTCAGTCAAGGCATCACACTTGAAACCATCTTTTCAGACTGGTTAGATACACCTGAAACGCCAGAGGTAAGAAGAAGAAAGCCAAGATCTATTTTGAGATGTTTGCTTATTCAAGGCAGATTAAATACTCTATGATTATGCAAAATGAATAAAAGTGTGCTTGTTACACAACATGTAAAAGACGTATTGGTGCTACCTCTCATGCCTGTCATCTAGAATGTAAAACCATTTTTAATCCATTTCCTCTTGAGCAATAGAACATAGAGCATATGCATATATCCCTCCCGGACTGACAGTTGGCCTGAATGAAGCAGCTTCCTCCTGCTTTAAGATCCATTTAAACTCTCCAGCATTTCTAAACTGGGCTCTTAAACAATCGATGACTAATATGAAACCATAAATCCATGTTTTTTTCTGTTTAATGTAAGATTTAGTAATCATTTTACAGTTTGAAAGGTGATTTTCTTGTGAAGATATCATGTTTACAGAGAGGTTGTGTGTGTTGAAGTAGAACTTTTTAATGTTCAGAACTGTGTGTTTTGTAATAACCAGCGAAGACCACAAAAGCCATTTATCCATCTTGAGTCTGAGTTAAAAAAAAATGCATTTGAACATTTGTCTCTCTCCCTTCCAGCAGTTTGTCTCAGTTTTGTGCTTGATTTACACTCATTGGCCAACTAGACTGACGTGCGGTGCCATTTTCATTGACGCCGTGGCTGCCAAAATCAGTACTGGAGCAGTTTTACTTTTGGATAAAATTCTTGTTTTTTCCCCTGTTTGAAGTCATCGCTTTGACTTTAAAAATATGTTCTTCTCTAACGTTCCTCTAAATAAATAATGGCAGGAAATAGTCGAACCCCACAATAAACAATCACAACCACACACACACACACATACAAAAAGGGAGGAATGAGATGAGAACCGAGCTTTCTTTTTCATTGTGCTATTTTTAAGACGACAAACATTTGAGCGAGCATAATAAGTCGCTATATCTGCATTTTTGAGGTGGGTTTGAGGCTGGGACAATCTAAATCTCATGACCTCCCTTGACTCTGCTATGGGTTGATGCTCAAAGGATATGCTCAGAGCAGCCTACCAAATCCCAATCCTGACGTGTACCTTTTGTAGAGAAAAGCAAAGCAGCTTTCAGGTCATTAGCTGGGGTGCGGCTGTATGGCAATTGCTGTGGTTCAACACATTTGGATTCTCAAAGGCAAATTTATGCTGGATTTTGACAATTAGAGCTCTGTTCCAAAACCTAGCGAGCATCTTTTTGCCTAGAATGGTGTCTTATAAGGCAGCATCCTAGATCTTTTTGAACAGATATGAAAAGTATATAACATATAAACAGTTGTGCTGTCAAACTATTCATTGTGATTAATCGCATCCGAAATAAAAGTTTTTGTTTACATAATATATAAACACATATGTATATATAAAGACACACACATACAGCATATATTTTGAAAATATGTATTTGCAGGTATATAGTAATATTCATGTAATTTATATAATATAAATATAATATATAAACGTAACATTTTTCTGAAACATATACATGCATGTGTGTGTGTATATACACAGTACACACACATAAATACATTGTATATATACAAAAACTTTTATTTTGGATCTTTTTGATGAAAACAGAGAGATATCTGTCCCTCCATAGACAGCAATACAACTGAAATGTTTCACAACGTATGCGCACGTCTTCCTCTAGGCATAAACAACTGCAGATTACGTTCATGCACATGCTTTCCCTCGGATGTAAATGAGGCTTGCATTGAATGCGCTAAAGTGTGCTTATGCTTTACGTTGTGATACTCTCTAAAATGGCTTAAAACGCAAGTCAGGGGAGAAGAATTGTTGAAATTTTTGTTTTCTTTACGCAAAAAAAAATGTATCTCCTAGCGTAGCAAAACTGAAGTTGAGCCACTGATGTCATATGGACTGTTTTACGGATGTGTTTGCTTGGTTTCTGGATCTGGGATAATTTCAGTTGTATTGCTGTCTATGAAGGGACAGATGGCTCTCTGATATCATCAAAAATATCTTAATTTGTGATCCGAAGATGAATGGAGGTCTTACAGGTTTGGAATGACATGAGGATGAGTAATTGATGACAGAATTTTAATTTTGGAGTGAACTAACCTTTTCGTCATTTGACAGCACCAATGAGTAGATATGGAAAGCATATAGCAGCTTACTCCACTCAGGAGTCTTGGCTTGCAGTTGATTTAAATAGAATTTAATGTTGACCAGGTTCCTAGGCTAACAGCGTAAAGAAATAATTTATTTTCTACTTTCAATATTATATCACATTATAACCAATACACTAATCTATTTTAGTAATATTTTTGAACATTGAATGAGGTTTTGTATTTAAAAATGTATAATCCTAATCAACATTTGTCCCATTTGTTTCCCATAGGTTTGGATTTGTTTT
The DNA here is from genome assembly GCA_032359435.1 of Enteromius unitaeniatus. Classification (NCBI taxonomy): domain Eukaryota; kingdom Metazoa; phylum Chordata; class Actinopteri; order Cypriniformes; family Cyprinidae; genus Enteromius; species Enteromius unitaeniatus. The sequence goes on along the minus strand of JAUMHI010000046.1, from coordinate 9,306,851 downwards.
ACATATAAACTTTGGAGTTTATAGGATACATGCAGTGCTGTTTTAGAATTTCTCAAAAACTAGTACATTATGTTGTTCCATACTTGTTTGACTTTCTTCCTAAACAAAATTGGACCCCATTGACTTTCACCGAACGAACAAGAAAACAATTTTCGAAATCTTTCCTTTTGTGTTCTACAAAAAACGTGTACAAGTTTGGTACGACATGAAGGTGAGTAAATGAGTGTGTGTGAACTGCAGAAGGTAGTTGTCTACCGGCGTAACCATCTGCATGTTGGGACCGTTGCTTTAAAATACTGCATCTCTAAGCAGCTTGCTAGGTTTTGGGACACGGCATAGGTGGCATTCACTTAAATGTCAAATCCACTGCCACCGTAGCGATCAGGTGTAAGTTCATGTCCAGTTATTTTAGCACTTAAAAGAGGAACTGAATGTGTGTGTGTTTGAGGGACAAGATTGAGAGTGTGCATTTTGTCCACATTTTACTTTTTGAGTGTGTGTGTGTGAGCCTAAATACAACTAGAACACAAAATATAGTTCTGGGCAGCTTCCTTTCTTAAGGAAAATATATAAATCTTGAAAAAAAAATGTCTAGGAGTGACAAAATCGTAACGATGAAATCCCACGTCTCGCCAAATGCTATCTAAACATTTGTTTTGCACCAATCAGTGTAAAACATCATCTGTAAGCCATTCCTTTGTGTTATTTGTTGACATGCTGTCAAGAATCAGCTCTTGTTTTGCTTTGTATATGAAAGTTTTAAAATTTTAATTAATAAATTCAGTTTGTAATTGGAATATTCTAATTTAATGTGTAGTAATTTATGTACAATCAGTAGTTAATTGTGAAAAGAATCCATACACGCAACTGAAAATAATAAGCTCAGCCTATAGTTATTAGGATGAACGATTACAAAGAGTGAATCTACAAAAGAAGGATGTGATCTGACTTTACCAGATGATAAAGTATAAAACCCCATCTTGAGTTCAGACAGAGAGCTGTGAGAGCAGTTAGCACGTCTGTCATCATAAAAAGCAGCTGTCGTTATTTTGCCGCCAACACAAGAGCAACATCCCACTGTTAACTGTTCAACACCAATTTAGTTCTGAGCGCGCCATGTTTAGGAGTTCATACAGACGTACTAATACAGAAATACTACGTTTACCGTATACAATCAGCGTGTGCGAGATGGGAGTTTGCGAGTGTGTTTGTGTGCGTATTTTACGAGTTTGGCAGTAAGAGGGGGCTGATTGCAGTGTCTTGCAGGCGCACAAAGGCCTGACTGTGCCGGGAATGAACCAGGCAATCTGGGCCGTAAAACTGCTATGTGTGGTATCCAAGTTAACAATGGCAGTTTGCAGCCCGAGAGTCAAATTCTGCTCTGCCCACTCTCCCTTCCCGAAAGTGCAAGAGAGTCAAAAAAAAACACATACATAGACACGTAAACTTGCTTTCTGTTTTCCAAAAATACATTTATTTAACTCTTAAAGTGGCTAATATGTCATGCATGCACATAAAGAAGACAGACAATAAAACAAAAAAATGTTTTGTTTTCTGTTTGGTTTTCTGTTTTGGCTTTCTGTTTTTAAAATTTTTTATAGAATATTTAAATTATGTAAATGATTACTCTAACTTTAAAAGAAAGAAAAAGAAAAATGAGCTCTCACAAAAAAATGAAATGAAATATAAACCATTATAGATATAAAATAGGACTTAACTGCAAAAAACCGAATGAAACAGGAACAAAACTAAATCGAAACTATTACCCTGATTAAAATGACAAAACTATTATGCTTCAGATTTTTGCTCCCAGTCTGAACAAGACTTGAGCATTTGTGTTCTTTATACCTGAACCATTAAGTAACCCTCTAGCAACCAATTGATCACCTAGCAACGCCCACAACACTCTCACACACTTTCCTTTAGAAATGGGATAACATTTTCTTTGGTGTTATTATTAAACCAGATTATCATTTGAAAGACTCCTAATGTGCCATGTTCTGTGAATGTAGTAGTACCTGATACCATCACTTGACGTTTTTGAAATGGATAGGGGACATCATTGGCTCTGTTTTCTCTCCTCTTATCTCCCACATGTTTCTTATTACCTGTGAGAGGCCGTGTCAGCCTGTCTGTGAGATCCTTCTATACCTGCCTTTGTGTTTACACACCTCTACGCACACACGGCTTTTAAAGAGACAGTCCCTCTGAAAGCAGCGGCCCCGAGAGAAGTGTGTGTGCGTGCCTGCATGTGTGTAACGGAGAGAAAGAGACAAACGGCCCCTCCTCTGGCAGCACGGGGAGTGAACGCTGTTGATTACAATGAAGCTCCGCTCCCAGACCTTTTACTGCTGCTACTGCCGTCTGCTCTCCCCCACACGCACACCTCATCTCTTTGCCTCCTCCTTTTCTCACTCGCTCCCCTCCTTTCTCTTTCCTCCCTCTCTCAGTGAGGGAAGGTATTCAGTGCGCCGACGGTGCAAGCTTTAATAAGGTTAAGTGCAGCACGAGCGTGCGGAAGATCTCGCAGGAGTCGCGAGCGAGGATCTTTAGAGGAGAACTCCTCCTTTTCAACTTAATGAGGGGATTTTGTCCTCGGGTTTATCCTGGTTGCAGAGCTTGCCGTGTCGAGTGGTTAGTTCCCATCACGGAACAAGTGATTCTCTCTCTCTCTCTCTCTCTCTCTCTCTCTTTCCACTCAACATTCTGCTGATCTCTTCCTCTTGTTCAGTGGCTGAGGGATGCCTGCTCAGAATGGTTGCGGACTCCAGCGGTGCAAGAAGTCAAGGGAGAGGTAAAGCACTTTTTTTGGAACTCTTCAAGCTTCCATTAAGCACCTGTTTATATCTTATATCTCGCAGATGGCTAGTTCTTTACTATACGAGCACTTCGTATGCTTCATTCATAACTTTTACACCAACTGGTGCTTCTGTTTTGAGAACATGTTTGCGGTTTGAGCCGTTTTTATTGTGTAATCGTGGGTAGCATTTGCTGTTTCTTGCACCTGGAGCATCACTCAGTGGCTAAAAGAGGAAATCGCACAGTTAGTGTATTTTTGGTTTGTGAGAAGTGAAGGATTTTACCCTCATGCTTTGTATGTAGTGTCTTTCAGTCGTGGTATCTGTTTCCCTGATGTTTGGATGACGTCCTTCAGCTTAGAAACTGTTGAATTGAGCTTCAATGTGCATCACTGAGTGCATCACGTTTAACTATTTCATTGCTGTGGTGCGGCAGGTATTTTACGATGTCTTTGTCTGTCTCACCTTCTCACTTTATCTCTATCCCTCTCTTCCTCTCTCCTCTTCCGCAGGTTGCAAAATGGATTCACTTCAGTGGCTCCGGTGGAAAGGGCAGCAAGCGGAAAAGAGCAGGGCCCAAGGTTAACTTCAAAGAGGTAAGACCCGCCAAGCAGGCTTTAAATAGACCTCATCCCACCCGTTTGTCTTCCCTGCATCTCTCCCTAATAATTTCCACCTCAGCTCCAGATTAGTAAGCATCTGTAGTTTTACTTAATCATGCCTAATGAAGTCCTCCGACTTCTTCTCTTCTCAAGTTGCTGTTTGAGCTTCGCACAAGTTTGCACGTAGTTTTGTTGTAGAGCACCGCTATCAGATTTTAGCACTCAGATGATGTACTGGAGGGCATTGAATGCTGGAGAAGGGCTCACACGTACGCCCGTCTCGTGTGTCCGCCCCTTGGCCGACCAACAACAGAAGAAAAAAAAAAAAATCAAGGCACGGTCTGAAATAGCTTGTGCCATGTGATGGCAGTGAGTCAGTCCTTTGAGATTTAGCTTCAAAATGGCTGATCTCCTGCCAGGGAAGATACCTGTTGCTCTTTCAGCGTGAGTTTATGCGTGTGCATGAGCGTGATGTTTTTTGTGTATTCTTTTTCCTCTCTGTGTTTATCGAAACTTCCAAAGTTATGCATACGTGTATACAGATTCCTCCATAAGTCTTCACCCGAACTGTCAAACAGTTTGTCTCGCTGAAACTCACGCACATGTGGACTCTGCACGCCGACTGGCTGTACACCAAACAGTGTGGTCGAGCCTCTATTAAAGTATGTTCACAAATCAGATGGCAGAATTAGCCTCATAAACTGCTCTGTGTGTGTGTTGAGCGTGTATTGCGCGTTTCATCTTGTGTGATTTTAGGTTAGGTCATCTTCAAGTTTCAGCAGTGATGTAATGTCTGCCCAGAGATCCTGTTTTTGTCACTTCAGTGGTAGGTGTGTATATTTGTGTGTCAGTGGCTGGAGCTAAGAGATTATTCTGTCTGAATATGTCATAGTGAAAGGACATTCTTAAGTGTTACATTTTACAGCTGCTAACATCTGAAGTGTGAACCCTTACTGAAAGTATTTTGGTGGTACCAAGGTATAGTGCTAATGTCAGATGGTAATTCAGTGCTATTTGGATATGCATTAGGACTCAAATGTCTAAGACCAGTAATAGTATTATTTTGCTTTTTTGTTGTTGTTGTTGTTAAAATGCAATAAAATATTATTTTAGTATTAAGATTAAAAGTTATTACAAAAAACTATATAATGTTCTTAATTTTAAGTCTTAACTTCAAAAGACCACTAGTAATGTTATTTAGCTTTTTTTTGTTATAAAATAAACTAAACTAAACATATTATTTAAACAAATAAAAAAACACAGTTGTAAATTATTCAAAATCCATCCCTAAATTTAAGTAAAATTATTATTTTATTATTTTATAATTATAAAACATTATAATCTAATTTAATATTTATTTTAATAATTTTATATGATATTTTAGGATTTTAGAAGTTTTAACAAAAGTTATGACAAACTATATGATATATAATGACAAACTTTTTTTTTTTTAGTTTAAAATCAAATCTAATTCATTTTTAAATCTAAAATGTATTTATTAGGATTTTGAAAAATTGCAAAAATATTTTAGGATTTTAATAAATCATTTAACAAAAGTTATGACAAAAAAATATATAATGTTCTTTATTTTAAATCTTTATGTTTTTAGATTTTAATATAATATAATATGAATTACATACAATTAAGAATATATTATTATATTACATTATACTATAATTTTTGATTTAAATGATTATAAATTACTTTTTTTTTTTTCTCTCAATAAAAAAAAAATCAAATAGATTTTTTCAATTATGCCATTTTGGACCCCATTACGTACCATGTATGGAATAATTGCCTCTTGTAATTCTTGTACCACGGTATTTCAATTATGAAGTGAATTATGTACTCAATGATTTATCAATTTTCTATTGATCCTCCAGCTGTAGTTGGGGTATATTTAATATGTTTTGCAGATGTTAGCTATGAGACCTTCCTACACCAGACCTCTCTAAACCGGTAGCGAAGTTCAGTCTTTCTGGCACCTGGCAAATTGACACATTTGTTACATGTAACTTCAGAGAACAGTGATGGGGGGGTGTATATCGAGAGAGACAGGCCCATGAAAGAGAAGAAAGACCAATTACAGTCCAGTTGGTTCTGTACAATAACCAGGGTGGGGACAGAGGGAGAAAGGGAGAGAGCCAGCGATTGTTTGAAGTGGTGCCATAAAAGCCAACCTGAAAGGAAACACTGGTGACCCCTCCTCTCCTCGTGCCCCCTTCCTCTCGCACCCCACCCCACCCCCTGCTCGTGTAAGGCAGTGGGAGCCCCTGGCTCTTTCCAGGTGTATTTTATATTGCACATTCATGGACTTCAAAAGCAGGCGCCCCATCCTCAGCTCACCCATAAATCAAGCTCAGGCCTGGCCTTAAAGCGACAGAGGGGCGAGAGCATGTGGGCCTACCGGCAGTGCAGCGAACACTCTCATAGGTAATTACATCATAGGTAATTGGCACTGTTCAGGTCCAGACACCCCCCGCTAACCCCAGACTGAGATCAGGGTCACTTTAATGTGAAATGAAAGTTTTGGGCCGGAAAAGAATGGGGTTTTATTGCCTCCCATTTTGAGTGTGTGTGTGTGTTTGGGGAGTTGCTGTGCTATATTAGTTACGCTTTGTGATAATGAGCTTCATTTTGCTCCATTTTCATCCAAAGCCAAGCTAATGAGAGAGCCTGTCTGCACCGGCTAATCACAGAGACAGAGGGACCGACCTCTAGTATGGTCTCATACATTATCTAGCCTCCCACATAGCTGCTAACCATTTAGACAAGGTGAAATATTGGCATTGAGCCACAGGTGTCCTGTCTGAAAGTCACCACTTTAGCAGATGCTTGTATCCAAAAAGTACATTTCATTTTAATTATTTATTTCTGTGGCAGATGTTGAAGTTCTGAACTCTTTATTTTAGTGTCCAGTTCTCACCAGCAACTTTTGTGACTTTTGCAAAAAAAAAATATATATATAATTTGTTGCTTTTTAATAGTTAGTAAGGTAGTTTAGTTTAAGTGTTGGGTACATTTAGGGGTGTAGAATATGGTCTTGCAGAATATGTGCTTTACATCCTAAAAAATGTTGGGATAAATACAACCCAGTGCTGGGTAAAATATGGACAAACCCAGCGGTTGGGTTCCTGCCCAAAAGGCTGGTTTAAACATTTAACCCAACTGCTGGTTGAAAACAATCCAATCGCTAATTATTATAACCAATAAAGAATCTCTAACATCACATATTTTAATACACGTTTTGAATAGATTTAAAGAACACAAACTTTTAATATTGAAAAAATAATTTGATATTGCATTATATTAATATGACACTTTATTACATTACATTAGATTACATTACATAATATATTATGTTATAGTGTTCGTTTTGTAATTTTTATGGTTCGAACCATAATCTTAGTGAATGAGTGAACTTGTATCACTCATTTAACCACTGGACCGCAACCCCTCATCGCGTTCTCTAAGCTGATTATGCATTATTGTTGGTGGTTAAAGCCATATTGTTTGTTTAGGGAACAGGTAATCTAAAGGCTAGACACTATAGGAAGTTCCTCAATGCTCTGAGGTTTGGATCTTGTGAAATCTTTCTGTGTATATACAGTGTCAAAGAAAGGAATGCTGGGTTGTCTGAAATTAAGGTCACATTCATGAGTAACATAATCCTTCCCTTAGACCGCAGCGCCTGCAACCATAGTGACACGCAGATACACTCAACTCCTAATCTATATTCTTCATGGTCATTTCTGCAATTCCTTTTTCGGCATTTGGTTTATACGGTCATGTACTCTTTTGAATGTTCGCTGGAATGTAGATGAAAGCCCTTCATTGCGAGACGATGTGTTTTTGAGCCTAATCCAAATTCCTGTTGTGTGCTGACATTACCATTACTCTGCGTAGCCAAATGAATGTTCCTGTGGCCCGTTCGATATTTTTGTGGTAATGTACGCCACTCAGGTTTATCTTTGCAGGCCTTTGATAGCATAAACCTATTTTCCTTTTTACTACCATGTCCAACAGAGTGCTTGATTGCCATGACCAGTTTCCTTCTGTTCCTCTGAGTCTCAGACTCACTCTTTCCCTGAATTTTTTTTCTGTGTGCCGCATCCTGAACCCAAAGCTGATTTATGGATATGGGGGAAGAGGTAGAGGAAGTAGGCCCCTCAATCCAGATCCTCTCCAAAGACCTGAGAGCACAAAATGACAGACTGCAGGTCTAATGTCTGAAGTTGTGTGTGTGTGATAGAGAGGGGGATGTCTGCATTTAGTGAATATTTTGGCATCAGACAGTGCACGAGTCAATCCAAAAATGCGCGGTTATGTGTGTCTGCCAGGGCTGGAATCTCATTTGCACTGTTATTAGAGACGAGCTCGGTTCGGTGGGATCCATGAGAAACAACAAACAGAAAGATCCATAAACAAAAGCAAAATAAGACTGACCTTTTCACTCTCTGCCCCTCCTTTGCCAGAAGTACTAGGAAGAGGTGGGGAAGTCTCCTCCATTACTTCTGACTCATTCCTCACATGAGCTAACTGCACGGCAGGGAAAATACAGGAATACAAAGGAGCTACTGCTGATATTGGCAGGATAGTGGCTCACATACAGACGCAGACAAATATATCACATTTTCTTAATCAGTATGTTTGTTTTCCAGTAAAAAACATATTATACATATATATATATATATATATATATATATACATATACATATATATACGTATACATATATATACATATTATTATATAAATGCATATTATTTATTGAATGATTGCATTAATAAATATTATTAATTAATAAGATGCATATTCATTTTGGATCTTAAAATCTGTGACTTATCTCATTTGTAAATTAAATAAATTATAAATCTATTTATTTATTTTGTTGTGTTATGTTTAAATTATGTGTAATGTGTAAAAAAAAATATTCAAGAAATATTTTGTAAAAGATAAGATTTGATGGGAAAAATTAAGTCAGTACATTTTTTTCGATTAAAAAATGTAATTGATTTAAAACCAATAATATGATCATGATATGATCATGAAAAATACATTTGTTTTCCAATTTGTAATAAAAAAAACCTTTACAATGCAAATCTTAATTTAAAAAGTAAAAAGTCATTTATTTAATATTTATATACTTTGATCAGTATAATTTTTTTTAAATTATGCATTAATTTATCTGAATTATCTGGTGATTATAAAATATCTTGAATTGAATGTAATATATTAATATAATAAATATTTGATAATTTTTTTTGTAACCCATCAGATTTTTATTTTATTTTATGCTTATCTGTTTCTGCTTATTGCTTCACATAAAAATTCACATAAAAATGTAAAAACAAATGTGCCTTACGTAAAGTTTCCAGTTTTGTGTATTTTTACCGTAAAACCTAAGAAAAATCCAGAGATTTTTATGTTGTGTAGGAGTGAGTGTGTGTGAATGTGGGTGAGAAGAGAGATGTCACATGTGTCTCTTGCATGTGTGGGAATGATCCAGGGTCCATGTCCAATTGCGGAGGAGCAAGTGAAGGGCAGAGGCTGTGAAGAGGAATAAATGCTAGAGAGAATAAACCATGAAGTCATGTGCTTTTTATTACACTCACACACACACACACACTACACTTCACATTCCTCACATCAGAGGGGTTTATACAACATGCAATCATTTAACCAGAAAAGTTATTTTAAGTTTGAATGTATTTAAACTTCAGAGTCAGATGCAGATCAACTGAAAGCTGACTGACTAGCGTTATAAAAACCTAAACTTTCACCATATGTGCTGGTGTGTTTGAAATGTGGACTGATTTGATACTTGCTTTTAAGTACTAAATTGATTTTGGTTAAAGTTAACATCTACAGAATGTCTACTATAAAACAATGCAATTATCAATATATGCATTACTTTCGATGGCCTTCGATGACACTCTTAAGAGGCAGATGGTGTATTTATTACATCTATTGTACCTGTTGAAAACCATTGGCATACAGGCGCATACTGGCAGTTTCTCCACGTTTTTCCTGTTATTGAGGCAGAATTCCTGGATATGAGTGTATATTAGCTTTAGCCTGTGCACACGTGTGCAGTTTTATTGTGAACTGCATGGCTGAGAATTTCCACAGTCTGCTTTGTGCTATATGAGGATGCAATAAGCCATGTTCTGAAAAGAGCTCTTGCATCCAACTTCTTATGCAAGCCCATCATAATCAGCAAACCTCATATAGCTGATGGCTTTTATTTGATACACTACAGTAATTGGGCGCACTCACTCGCTAGAGAACAGCATTGAGGGTTGTAATGTAGACCAGGGTCTTTAAAAGCCAGAGCATTATATGAACAGTATGTATATAAAAGGCTCTGCCGCTCCTGATGCACGAAAGCAGAACTCTTGCGGTCTCTCTGTTTTTTTCTCTCCTTCAAGCATAGAGCACTTTAACATGTGTCTGGAGACTTTTGGATTTTAATGCGGTGTTCAGCATAAGCTTAAAGGGATAGTTTCCCAAAAATGTCAATTCTGTCTTCACTAATTCATGTTGTTTCGAATCGGTATGACTTGCTTTCTTTCAGGTTTTGGACCCCAAAATATTCTTTAAAGGATCTTTTTTTTGTGTTCTACAAAAACAAGAAAAAAATCTACTTTTTGAGTAATGTTTTGAGCATGTTTAACATACTCTTATGACTGGAGGAGTGGTAATAGATGTTGCTTAATCTGTGGTTTTTGAGTCATATGGAAAGTTTGTTTTGACAGTTTCTTCAGCAATAAGGGAAGCAAATATCAGTGCATTATGTGATTCAGATCATTACGTTTTTAATCCGCAAACCTTTCCCTCAAAACACTAAGCTGAACTTTTCTCTGAGGAATAAGGCTTGAAGCATTTAACGTGAGTGGTTTCCTCACCAAAAAATTGCTAGCAACATCTCCAGTGTCATTAAATACCATCTGTGTTTGTCTTTCCAGCGCACATGGAAAAAGCATCAGTTAGGAAATACACAGACACACATCGCTTTAACTGATTACATATGGTTGCCCCTCACTATTTTCACAACCGTGACATTCAAGCTCCGATTGGATTTATGTCAAATACCAATTTGCGAATAAATGCGCCTTCTTAAATGGGAGGTAGCGCATAACGCTCAAACGAGGCCTGTGTTAAACGACTCCGCGCATGTTTTGCATCATGTTCCTAGGGCCTCATTTGGCGGGAAATGAAATCAACAGTCACGAATAAAATATAAAAAAAAACTTGGTGACTCGGGCATCACTTCATCTCATTTCTCACTGGTCGTAAGCGCCGCGCTCCAACATCTGTCTGGTAGGAGAAAAGCAGCGTTTCAGTAATGAGCGAGGGAGACGGCGGGTCTCACGGACCACTATGGTGCTATTAGCCTCATTGAGTTCCCCTCCTCCCTCCTCCCTTCTCCCTCTTTCACTCTCTGAAGGTCTACAGAGCAGACTTGTAAAGCCCACAGCATACACGGCAGGATCTTTAATGCACAGGCTTAATGCTGTTGGGCTCACAGGCTCAGAGATTATTGAGGGAGACACATATGAATCCAATAACAGAGACTTTTAAAGGGGTTTATTTGTCGTTAGGCGTACAGATAAATTTGGGCCATTTTACCCGAAGTGCTTCCGTCAAAGGAGAAAATCGTAATAGGACTTTGGGCTGTAAAGGCACTCAAATAGGCTATTTTTCTAATGAACTACTAAATTGCTAAATTTAGTAAAAAAAATAACTTAATTAAATTAGGCACTGATAACTGATTTTTTTTTGTCACATGATCCTTCAGAAATCATTCTAATATCCTTGTTGGTTAATTAAAAAAAAAAAAAAAAAAATATATATATATATATATATATATATATTTTATTTTTTATTTTTTATTTTTTATTTTACTTTTTTTTCACAGAAAGTATTATTTAAAAAAATATATAAAAAATGAAATCTTACTGACCCCAAACATCCTA
>JAUMHI010000046.1:9284221-9294900 GCA_032359435.1 Enteromius unitaeniatus | reverse complement strand
TTTTACTTTTTTTTCACAGAAAGTATTATTTAAAAAAATATATAAAAAATGAAATCTTACTGACCCCAAACATCCTAATGGTAGTAAATATAGAAATTGCTTCCCCTCGTAATCTCAAACCTAAAGGACATTTTATCGATGCTCAGCAAAGAAAAACATCTGTTTTTCTCAGACTTCCCACACCAGCAAAAGTTTGTACCAAACATCAAAAATAAACAGAATACCCCCTCAACAAGTCAACATACCATTGGACTGATGCCATAGTGAAATGGTTTCAGTGATTTTCTGGCTCTCTGGCAGTGGGCCAGGAAAATGAGCCCTTATCAGATCCATTCGATGGCACTATATTTGGGTCTTGAATTGAGAGGGGCCAGAGAGCGAGTAGTAATGGTACAGACAGGAATAGCGGGCAGAAATAGCTGGCTGCCTGACTGGCACAATCAGTGGACTGCGTGTTGGATGGCTCGCTGTAATCATCGCTGCTTGGGCACAAAGGGAGGATGACGATAGCACATTAAAGCGCACTTACCAACGCACTACATCCTTCTGTTGTGTTTGCTTCATTCTCTGTGGGGGTCTGTTCAGCAATATGACACTCAAATTAAAAGATGTCCGTATGCTAGCCCAGATTTTCATAGAGAGTTTTGCATCCAAATTAATTTCTTGTGTGGGTGGTTGGTGTTTGTTGCTTCTTGTTGTACAAGTGAGCATTGAATCCACAAGCTTTCACTGGTCCATAGGTGTGTTACTGGATATTCTCCTGCCTTTGCATTGTCCTTCTAATCCCTGCTGCCTATTATAACCTGAAACCCTCGATTGACACCAGAAAATAGAAAGGTTAAAGAATATACCGCGTGTAGGAGTAGTGTTTTTGACCTCTCTTTTTACAAGAGGTGATGCAGAGATAGACACGTCAGGGCAATGGGAGATTTGGTTTGCTTTTAAGAACTCTTTCAAATTGTGAGATTTCTAGAAAGCTCCAAGAGCGATTTTAGTGAGTGTCAAATCTCTGAAGAAAAGGCAAATATGAGTCATTGCTGATGAGTCATGTGACCTTGACCTTCAATTTTGCTTATTTGGTAAATTTACGATGGGTAAAGAATGTATCATGGGTAAAGATCAGTCGTGGCCTATATGTGCTTTTGTTTTACTTGATGCATACTGTGTGTGTGTGGATGCAATACTGAGCTGAATCTAAGGCTGAATCTGAGTGTTAAAGCAGGTGGAGATGTTTAGAGCAGGTCTGTTAGCAGCCGCCTGGTGTGACACTCTGCCACGTATTAGTCTCCATGTGTAAGGATGACTCATCCCGTGCTGCTTGTCAGGAGTCTTTAATCTTCTTAAAGAGCCACAGCCACAATCCTCTGATGCTGCATGAAACGGTCCATCTGTAGTCAGATTTCATGCATGTGAAACATTTTGTATTTTAAAGGCTTAACTTTTCATTGGTAGTTTTGAGTATGTACGCATCTGTGTGCATGAATGCTGGGACAGATAAGTTTGCATCCATTCACACCATCAGTGTTGGGAAAACATCTGCGAAAGCTGCCAAGCTTCCCAAATTAAAATACTTAAACTATGGTCAAACTGAAGTAGTTGTGCTGTAACTTACTAACAAAAAAGTTCTAATTACTTTGGAGCTACTTAAGAGTACAATACAACACAATTTCATGATAAGCAATTGTTTGTAAAAGATGGTAGATTTGTGATTTGTTTTCTACTAGGATTTTATGGAAATGTAGGGTTAGCTTTAAGGGTTGGGTCACTGATATGGGTAAAGCTTTATTGTTCGATTTTGAGTTTTCTTCCAGTTTTCTCATTCTCATACAAATTTAATTGTGACGAATTCCCATGAGATGGAGATATCTGTGCATGCAACAATCCAATTATGTCATTTACTAATTTAGTTAGCCACATTTTGTTCCTGTCTGAAAAACAGTGAAGGTTTTTGAATGAATAAACAATTAGAATTGTTGCGTTAATTTGAATCAGTGTGACGGCTCAGTTATGGTACACACTACACTAAATACAACAGCAGAAGCTACAGTATGTTAAAAATGTACCAAATATCAGGATTTGGTTGAGCAATTTGGATTATAATGTGTCCAATGTCATGCACAGGCTGGTGGCTTGCTGAAAAATACAGTGTTAAGGTAGCATTGCTACTTTAAAGAAGTTACTCCTTGACACTGCAAACAACCTTTCTTTTTTCATGTTTTGTTTGGGCCCAAAGCTCCAGTGATGCGTGAAAGGAACATCGGATACTGAGAAAGATATCTGGGCTTAGTCTATCTGCCGACCTCCATGAGCTCCGAGGTCTAATCTGAAGGTCGGCAGGGGGTAAGCAGCAGCCCCATCTGCAACTAGTCACCAGACTCCTGTCCAGCCCTGCAGACATGTTAGACATTGCATTTTCATAACACATCCTGCAAGAGTCTATCCAGGTGGGAGCTACTATGCCAGGATGCGGGGAGATGGACCCGAGCAGGCTTTTAGCAGGATCCGATGCTATCTCACTAACATTTTCATTTATTTGTGAGGTTTGTTTTCCTCTTTCCCGTCTCGCAAATCCGCTCGGGCTCATATGGAGGAAATTCAGTTGACACGGGGAAACGTCTGCATGTGTATTTTCAGTATACCAAAATGTATACTGACTGTATCATCTGATAAAAAGGAGAAATAACCAGTTACGGCATGCCATCTGTAGGATTATATTTAGTTACAATGATGTCATCTGTCTGTAAAACTCATATTCTCCATCTTCCTCTGTTTTTTTTTTAGTCTATACGTTGCTAGAAGACAGATGGCAAAGCATCATATGTTCCCTTTTATAAACACACAGAAACATACTTCTCAAACATGCAGATTTACAGCCAGGACACCGAATGGTCTTTCAGCCCTTGGCGAGCTCATATCCAGGGGCATGTTCCAGGGGTATAATCAGATTTCTTATTTTGATTAAATTGTAACTCAATGTGAACAAGAAGCTTATGTGGAGTGAGTCTCTGCAACAGGTGACCTATGAGATGGAAGTTAGTAAAAAAAAGCTGGATCCTCAAATGGCATCTACAGCCGTTTTGAGGAGTCACTCAGAGGTAACCCTGCGATGACATCTGGACAAGAAATCCAGAAAGTCCTTCGGTCTAGACCACAAAACACATGCCAGTTAAGGCGTTGTTTTTCAAAACCATCTTCTGGTTTGGATTGTGGTATCAGGAGCTGCTTGCACAAAAGTTTGGTCATGCTTTGATGCCCTCTCAGACAGTTCTCATCAAAGTGTCTTTCAACAGGTGCTTTTATTAACAATATATATTTTGCTTTGATCTTCCCTGTTGCACCTCCCGTTGTTTACCAATCAGTCACCGTATAGAAGACGTTGTTGTGTCTGTGTGTTCGCCAAGCACCTGCGATGACACAGGCTTGTTTCTCTTGGCTTTGAACACGCGCCCCTCTTCCTCGCAGTGACCCCCCCTTTTCTTCTCAGTGTTTCACCCACAGCTGTTTGTTTTTGTCACCCAATTTGCAGATATTATGCACACAAGTAGACCTTTTGTTCCCCTCGTCAAAGCTGTCCTTTATGTGGCTGTGGTACAGAGTGGGTTGAGGACATTTCCCTGATTTCCTCCTATCTCTTTGTCTTTTACCCTCCCACACTGTAAACAATTTTATGTCAGATAGCCTAATGTGGTGGCATCTAAATGAAATGTCTTATTCAAGTCACAAATATGATTTATGATGACTAAATCAATCTGATTATATTAGGTTAAATTAACAAGTAATTTTTTTCTGGTTTGATCACTCCCTCTTGTCGACCGTTGATCAGACAAATTGTTACATCATTGGTTGAGATATTGTTTTGTCAGGCTGGTAGAGGTTATAAACATCATATTTAAAGTAACAACCGAATACAAAAAAAGTGTGACCGAAACAACTGTACAGTTTCACATTTTATAGTTTTTAAGGTTCATTCATTTTGCATTAGCTAATGAAAATGTTATAGTATTCGTTTAATCTAGGTTAATGTTGATTTCTAAATATTGTTAATTTGTTACATTAATGTTCTTTGGTTATTTTAGTATTATTTTTATTGAAGTATTTATTAATGCCTTTTTACTACTACTACAGTTTTCATTAAAATCTTCTGTTTTATTTTTAATTCAGTTTTAGTTATAGTCATTTTTGCAATGCAACTTTTTAATTTCAGGTAAATGCCAAGGCAGCAAGTTTCTGTTTTATTTTAATTACCAAAGTATTTTAATTAGTAGTACTGTAGTTTTACTTAATAGTAACCACACAGTTTGTAATACATTAATGTTATTGTTTATTTGAAATATTAACATCTTATTACTAGGTCTAAAAATAACATTAGCCACGATTAATAAATGCTATAAAATATTGTTCACTGTTAGTTAATAACACCTAGTGTTAAATATTGATAATCGATTGAACCTTACTTCATTGATTTCATTGATTAGCCCTCTGGTTTAGTGAACACTAGTGTGTGGTTGATAACTGAATTAAATTTGAAGGCATAGTGCTCAAACTAGACCCGGCGGTAGGTGAGGATGCACAAGTAGTGACACTTTGTTTGGGGTGTCAGAATCACTAACACATCCCAGTGACAATTGTATCACATTACCCATCAAGAGAGCTGCTGGGTATTCTCTGTATTAGAAGGGCAAGGTCAACGTAACCTTTCTTGTTAGGACAGCTGTAGTCAAACATAATAGACCTTTCAAGTGCAGGGTATCTAGAGGCAGTACATCTATAGCACATTTGTTGTCTCAGCTGCTGGACACAAGAGGGAGGGAGGAGGACTCATGATTACACTGCGCCAACATACATTCAGCTCTATAGGTCCATAGGGATGGAGGTGTTACTGTAAAGGGGCACTAAGAGGGATTTTATGAGCTGGTGAAAGATGTAAAGGGTCAATACATTTAATGTGTGAGGGTTATTTCTCTAACGAAAAGACTTTGATTCCAATGCGGTGTATATAGAGAAATTACACTTCATCTTTACATGATGTTGCATTGTAGGAAACTTAGTTTGACATAACAAAATGGGTTGTTGAAATGTGTGGGCTTTCATGTCATGCCTTTATGCTTACTGCTTCCATCTTCCAGGACATATTCCCCTCTATTAACCCCACCATGTCTCATGTTGAGATCTTTTTACTACACATGAGCTAATGTTGTGAAAACAGACGTATCTATTTCACTAAGTGACGTCTCATCGACTTGCTGTCTGGCGCAGTCTGCTTGATTATGCACAGGTATGGATCTGTCTGTATTAACGTGTCTTATGAGGGACTGGCTCACAGAGAGCATAATCTGAGACTAGAGATGGAGCCCATGTCAGTGTATCACCTTTAGCTGATATTGGGCTTTATAAATTCTTTTTTTTATGTCCTTTATCAGCATTGAAGATGCTGTTGAAGCTGACGTGGTTAGCACACATGCTCTAAACACAATATTTAGATCTCATTCCTGCATTTATTCATGGAGCTTGGAGTTGGAAATTACGGATAAAATTATGATATGGTCAAAATACTCACTTGCCTAATAATTGTGTAATACATTTTTTTGACTATGTATATGCAATAAAAAAGACCACATCCTGGAAAACAGTGTCTGAAGCTTGGATTGCTACAAAAAGAAAAAAAAAAGACTTTTCCAGTACCAAAACAAAAGACGATTTACAATTTACAATTTTTTCTGGAAAACAAGACAAATACCGATTAAGATCCGTCTTTTTCTTAGTGTGTTGTGTTTGGGTGCAGTTGACACAATCACAGTCAGTGCTGCTTTTATTAAAGGGCAGACCCGCCCTCATATGATCTATAATTCACAGAAGTCTTGCCTTCCCCGTGGTGACGAGTGAACCCCATTGCCACTGAAACAGAGAGGCTTATATCACCTGAACTACAGAGCCGATGTGTGTTTACTGCCGTGTGTCATATGCCATCATTTATCATCCTGCAACAGCATAGATGCCCTGAGATCTGCCACGTTCAAAGACAAAGAGTTTTGACTGTTTTGGACGTCTAACCTGAGGCAAAGTTTACCAGTGGCACAAAAAAAAGCCAGATAAAGACAATAATGGAGTGAAAGACACAGGGGGAAAAAGCAAGTGTAACCCAAGTACCCCAGGCCGGGTGTTATGCCGTCTGTCAATGCCGGAGTGTGTTTTTACGAGGCTGTGGTCAGACAGCATAAAAAGCCCAGAAGCAGTAAAACTGCCACAGAAATCACACTCTGTGTTTTAATAATGCCACTTAGGCACAGACTCTTGTGCAAGAATAACAGGAAGTGAATGGTGTGCATTCTTCCACACGAGACCCTCCACAGGGCAAAGGTTCGAGGGGACCCAACTCTTGAGGTTTCAAAGAAAGAGAACATCTCTGTTTCCAAGGTTTTATGGCAGATGAAAGCCAAACTCCGCTTTGAGAAATTTGCGTCAGCACACCATGCTGCCTCCAGGTTTTTATGCATCCATTTAACCGTACTTTTATACTAATCTCTTTGCTTTGCTTTGTCCTTCATCAATTCACTTGTGTCCTTCAACATTTCTGGCCTCATTCTACACTTTTTAAGCTTGAAGAAGCCTCTCAGTACTTAGTGACACAGCAGTGATTTCTGAGATTTGAGACTTGTACTAAGTTATGTTCATTTCCAGATGTTGGAGTGAAGTCAGAAAGTAGAAGACACCCAATATGCATGAATGTGTGCAGTTTTAGGTTCCTAATTTAATATTCCTACTGTTGCATTAACAATGGCAGGATACTGGGGCTCCGGAGGGAAGCAGAGTGAGCACTTTTCACAAATAACACACAATTCTTGTCCTATTACTTATTTAAAACAATATTACTGTCATAAACCATGTCTTGTATAGTGATAACATTTAGATACACTGCCAAAGATTTACCGAAGACTTGATAAGAAGTGACAGTAAAGATTTTTACTGTGCTATAATAAAATTGTTATAATAAAACATATATATATATATATATATATTAGATTATTCATCCGAGTCCTGAAAAACAATATAAATATATGTATAATAATAAGTGTAGCACAACAATAAGTAGCATAACTGTTGATACAACATTAAGCATCAAGTGAGCATATTAGACTGATTTCTGGCAAATGTACTTTTTTTTTTTTTTTTACAGATTTTACTGTATAATATTTAAATTTGACCTTATTTTTGATGAAATACTTGCAGCCCTGATGAGCACACTTTAGAACGTTGTGTATGACACATGAACTGTTAACAACAACTTAAATGTCTTAATTGTCTTAAAATGGTAACACCTGGAGAGTAATTTGAACACTTAACTTTTGATAAAAAAGTTACTAATGTTATGCAGCAAGTAAAATGTAAATTACAGGATGTCAATAAATCAGTATTTCAAAATTTCTTTGGAAATAACACTTTCCATAGCATTTTGTCAAATTGCTAATGTTTTTGTGAAACAAAATGTCAGTCAGTGACCGCAGTGTGAGCTTTTCCCATTTCTCTGTATTATGCAAGCCATTTTATAAATCATTTCAGAAACTGCATGGAATATTTGTACTTTTAAAGGTCCATTTGTCTTTGGAGAGTAGACAAGTGAACTGCAAAGAAGATAAATGGTAATTAAATAGTTTAAAACTGAAACCAAAAGCTGAACTTTAAAGCACCTAAGCAATATTATTTTTATAATTATTTTATAATAATAATTATTATTTTTGTCAACTACTATTTATGGCTTAATTTTTATCAGGGAAAACATTCTACTGAGCAATGCACCTTACAGAATTTACAGAATGTATTTTTAGAATTTTATTTTAGACTTATATTCCAGACAGCTTTGAAACATCGACTCACTCTGAGTGAACAAAAGGTGAAAGAACATTTGGCCTTTTTCCTGTGTTTGTGGAACATGTCACTGGTTTCCTATGTGATTTAAATCCAAACTGTCACTCAGTCTGAATGAACGTAAAACTTTGTCAGAACATTGTTAGTCTAATTGGAGGGAATTTCCCCTTGTACAGAATAACACACACCGCCATTTTGCAGTCCCTTTTTGAACCAAAATCCTTCATACAAATAAAGTTACTTTTCTCTTTTTCTTCAGTTTTTTAGTGCTGTACTGTAGGTGCTGCCAAAAGCACCTAAAGAAATAGTTCACTCATACATGAAAACTCTGTCTTTAATTACTTACCCTTCTTGTATAACTCTGAGGAACAAAACTAGGAGAAAAGTGGATTATTGCACTTGCACTTGCCATTTGTATTTTCAATACAATTACAATGAATGGTACTGAAGCTTTCAAGCCTGAACATACAATAGACACAATAGAAGTTAACATATAGCTTTGGAAGACATGAAATATGGTGCATGAGTTGTATGGACGTCTTTTATGATGCTTTATGGTGCTTTTGGTCATTTTAGAGCTTGACAGCACAAGTCTCCATTCACTCTTATTGGAATGAAAAATATATTCTTTAAGAATCCGCCTTTTGTGTTTCACAAAAGAAAGTCATGCAGGTTTGGAGTAACATGGGGGTGAGTAAATAAAGACAGAACTTAAATTTTTGGCTGAATTATCCCTGGCTTGCCTGCAGCTTGTGTAGGAATAACAGTGACAGGGTGTGTCTGTGTGAGCCTTCTTTCACTTTCCACAAACAGAAAAATAATCTCAGCACCTATGAGTCACTGTGCTTCTTTACCCACCACATCGTCCTCTTGCTCGCTGCCTTTTCCCCCCTCTTTATAGGAGACTGTCTGGGAAGTGATAAATTCAGTTTGTCCTCTCTGCAAACTCTGAATTGTGTCTTATTCTGACTTTCATTGAAAGGGTTTTTGGAGACGATCAAGTATTTTATTAAGATTACTCTCTCAGAAGTGGTTGGATACTGCACCGACGACTAAAACAGAGGCAATTGAGATGAATTAAGGCAAAGGAAAGCTTTCCTGATTTAAAAGTACATCATTTTTCATTAAGCTCCTCGCTCTGTTTATTTGCGTGCCGCTAACTTTTCCATGGCTTTAATGGACACTGCATGAAAAGAGTCTTTCATGTGGAGAGGAATGAAAAAGGCAGCGGAAAACCAAACACACGCTCGGCCCAGAGTGACTGCATGTGTGGAGCTGTGCTCAAGGAGGGAGTCTTACAGTGGACGGGTCACAGAGGCAAGTGTGTTAATGGCAAATGATGGATTTTGAGGCTTTCTGTTTGATTTGGCGCAAATGATTAATTCAGGGTTGGAAAATAATTAGGCCTCGAGCAAGTGATGAAAGCTTTGTTGACATCATCACACAAGTGTTTCTAACTTGTGATCTCAGCAAATATCCGCTTTGTTGTTCTATCTGTGTGTTTTTATCCTAGAAGTGATATGGTCACATTTGCTTTCTTCTGTGAATGATGTACAGTATAACGATTGTACATGGCAAAAATATTTTACAAATGTATTTTAAAACACCTCAAGTTCTTTAATGAATCTAAAATTTAAATTGAATGACTCTGAATATCATCAAAATGTTTCGGGACCTTCCACCACATATTCTACAGCCTTAACTAACTTTGCTTTGTCTAATTTCTGAATGCACTGTCAGTATATTGTCTAAAAACATTGTGATATTTTAGGATTTTCTGACACACAGTCATGAGGGTAAATGATAAGATCTAATTTCCCTTTGAGCTTTTTTTCTGCATATTAGTCACACCACATGACTTGATTTGGTGGTTTTTCCAAAGTCTAGGTAAGATGCTTTTTTATGTTAGCATAATCATTAAAAAAAGACCCAATAACCTTCTTGACACTAAAATCCAGTTGCTTGCTACTTGAGTCCAACCAAGTGACGGAAAATCCCGTTTAGCTTTTTGCAGAGTGATGTATTGTGAAGGGTGTTTCCCCCGTATAGCTGATCACCTCGCTTCCATCGCTGCCCTGTTTTTGACAAGACGAGTGGACTCGGGCACAGCGGGGCTGTTTGTTCCCTGTGTGGAAAAGTTTTTATTGCCATCCCGAAACAATTGCCATTCCCTGAGGCAAATTGAGTGTGGAGGAGGGCTTTCGTCTCCCCTCTATCTTTTATGACTTTAAATTCCTCTCGTCTTTCAAAGACGGCGGATCCGATGATCTTGGGTGGGCCCTTGAATGGCTCTTAATGACAGAGCAGAGGCCGAGGCGGCAATGCACCCGCTTATCGGCCGAAAGTGAGAAGTCTTTGCTTTCCACCACATTAGTTCTTCACAGCGGATTTGAGCGGGAAAACAGTTGACCCTTGCCACTTATTCTTCAAAGCGGGATGACTTTATTGGGTTTCTCACGGTCAAATTACTGTAATTTCACTTTTATTTGACATAGTTATTTTGTCCCGGTTTCTGGTTCTTTTAAGGCCTTGAATGGCCACAGAGCAAGTCAAGAGTGAAATAGTTCCCTCTTTCAGTAATGTAGACAAATATAGTTCTTATTTTGGTTAGGCGGGGTGCATGCAGCATTATGTTTCCTAACCATTTTAGGGAAGGATATTTCAACGGATCAAATCGTTGATAAAGTTGCATCCATGAGTAGTGATTTGAAACTGCTAACGATAATGATCGATGCTTACTTCATTCACCATATTAAGGTGTAACTAATTTAATACAATAAGAGCTGTGAATGAGAGATGTCCCTAGCTACACAGCA
>JAUMHI010000046.1:9268850-9284121 GCA_032359435.1 Enteromius unitaeniatus | reverse complement strand
TTCATTCACCATATTAAGGTGTAACTAATTTAATACAATAAGAGCTGTGAATGAGAGATGTCCCTAGCTACACAGCATTGTGTGTGTGTGTGTGTGTGTGTGTGGTTTTGGCCGGACAGAGAAAGAGAAGTGGCACAGGAGGGAGGAGACTATGCATCACTGCTCTACAGATCCTGATGTGATAATGGAGTAATAATAGCAGGCCTGCCACCACCCATCTCCTACCACATCAGTCTTTCTGCCAGCTCTCTCTCGCTTTCTGTCTACGTGTCCCTAGCTCACTCCACCATTTCCCTTTTCCTGTTTCTCCATCTCCAGCCTCATCAGTCTGCTCTCTCTGCAGAAATGCTACTGTAAAAACCTGTTCATTGGTTAACAGAGTTACTTTACCCTGTAGTAGCCTATGAAATGTCTGTTAGCTATTACATGGATACAAAACCCAGTTTGCTAGCTCAGGAAGAGTGGTATATTAATATTACATCAGTAATGAGATGTATCATTATGAGGCGTAAAATATGCAGGCATGAACCTGCATTTTTATGAATTTCTGGCAATAACTGCTGCGTTTTTTGTTTTTTTTTCATTTGGACCAGATTTTTGACTTGAGATAAAAGCAGAACAGAATTTCCTTCTTTGTCTTACTTCTTACTCACACCAGCCAATAATATAAGCATGCAATATTCTTGATTAATTCACGTGACTCACGTTGCGTCTTTATAAACGTTTGTTGCCATGTTTTATGAGGATGACTCAAAATTTCTGTCATTGCTTTAAAAGGGCAGTGCAATTTATTGATAATCTCAGGTCAATGTATGGCTTTCCATTTCTATCTGTCCAAGATGTGCCAAGTTGTGGCTTGTTTCTTTGTACGGTGCCTTACATCTTAAACGTTGACTGAAACACGGCTTAAAACAAGAGTAAGCGGGCTAAGAATTAAAAAAGAAACATAATCCCCTTTAAATATAGCCATTTCATGCGATAATTGGTTTAGGCCTGATTTCCATACTGCAAGATGAGACTTTAAAGCATCTTTCCATTGCTCAAATCCCAAAGCGTTCCATTCCTCCATTAGATGTCTATACTCTAGAAACCATTACGCAGACTTTGCTTTTTGGAGAAGAGAGAAATGTGATTTTCCTCTTATTCTGAAGATTATCAGAGGAGCTCTTTTAAGGGAGGGAGGTTTAATATGCACAATATGTTATTTCCTCTCACTCTCGTTCTACCTCGCTGGAATGATCTTCCCACTCCGAGCTATTGCTTGAGCTCCTCTTTTCCTGCTCGGTTCTCCGATAGACAACATTGATGTCTTATTCAACCTTCTGAAAATGCCATCATGCTTCATGGATGCTATTTTTGATGGTATTTAAACCTGTAAATAATTTTGTGGTATGGTTTATTTGAGATTTTGTCTACGTGTCAGATTGTGTCTTCATTTTTGAAATTTGTAAAAAACACAAGGAGGCTAAAAAATTTTGACTCTCCAAATGTTTGTTTGGTTTAACGTGACACTGTATTATTTATTGACACTGTAATTTGCAATGTTAATATATAAATATATATATATTTTTTGGTAACACTTTAAGATAAGGTGTGATTTATAAACATTAGTTAATGTTACATGAACAAATGAACGTATGTATTACACTATTTATTAATCTTTGTTAATAAAAAAATACGGTACATTGTTTATTTATATTAGCTCACAATGCATTAACTAATGTTAACCACCACAACTTATGATTTTTAATAATGCATTCATAAATGCTGAAATTAACACTAAATAAGATTAATAAATGTTGTAGAATCTTGTTCAATCTTAGTTCATGTAAATATATATATATATATATATATATATATATATATAAAATTTGGACCCCACTGTTATTAACTGTATGACATTTTTCCTAACCATTTTGTTTTTCTGTTTCAGTTGAGTCCAGAGCAGCTGGTTCTACTGTTGGAGTTTCTTCTAGAGGAACCAAAGCTGAGTCTGTCCATGCTGAGACTCCTTCAGACCACCTACAACCTACGGGCCCAGGATGCTGAGGTAACCAACGCTCCAGCATATATTTCCACATCACGCTGCTGCACTGGACTGTTCACTTAACCTCCAGACCTGCATCACTACTGCTTTTTTCATCTATTGAGACTGTCGACTTTTTTGTGGTTTCATCAATTACATTGAATTCTTGGTGAAGACGGTCAGGAAACTAAAAACATCTGTTTTATGGCTTCAGCGCATTCACATTATTGCCTATTAGTGTCTTGATAGTTCATAGTTGTTGAAGACCGATCCCTCTCTTTGAAATCTTTTCAATGTTGAAAGGGTTTATTCCATGCCGAGATGCATAACCTTTTTTGTGGGCGGAGCATTCATAAGAACTATTTAAAAAAAAACAATCATTATTTTTCATTACGTTGCACGGGAGAAGTGTTCTTAATACCTTCATTTCTTTTGCTGTTTCCTCTCCACACCTTTTCAAATATTGACTAGAGGCAGGCTGAACTCATTTGTCATGTCTCCACCAACACCTTTTGTTCACAGCTGAAAAACCACACCAATCCATCAGTCTTATCATTTTATGTCGCTCTCATTCTAGAGTTTGCATAATGTAACACCAACACCACTGACATTTACTCCTTTACTCCACTGAATAAGCTGCTCGCATTTATTTGTAAGTAATCTCATCGTTCTGTTTAAGATAGAGAGGTTTCATAATATCATGTCTACTTGAATTCCCTAAAACGTCCTCTTGCTTGGCTGTATCAAGCGAGTGCGAGAGAAGCTATCTGATTTCTCTCAGATTATGTGGCTAGTTTTCTTCTTAAGACTTGCAGGGCTTTGGGGCCGTGTGCACGCTAGCCAAACGCTAACCTCTGTGGTATTTGCCTCCTGATTCAATTACTGTCCCGGCAGCCAATTAGGCCACTTTGTGATTCTTAGTCAATTCAGAGGAGGCCAGCTTCTGTTTGGGAGCAAAATTTGGCAGGCCAGCAGTGACCTACCACAACGTTCTTTTGAAATGAAGCACTATTTGGCAGCTTTGAAAAATGTAAGATAATACGAAACGGTGACCACAGTAAGTCCCAGACTACCACAGTTAGTTTCGAACTGAGGCCCAATGGGAGGTTTTCATCAAGACCTTCCAGGAAAAACAAAAGGCCCTCTAAAAATAAATCAGGTTATTACTACCACGTGCCCCTCCCTCCGTCCCACCCGCTCTCTGGTTCTTTTCTCCGCTGCTGCTCCCAGGCTCCGACGGTCATCTTTTCTTTCCGACAGATTTAATTGTCCTCTCGACATTTGTTTTTTACCATTCTGAAGCACCGTCGCCATTTAGCATTTGATTTTCCTTTTGTGAATTGCTGCCGACACCTAATTTTCATGTTTTAAAATAGACGCAAATCCTTATTAGCTGTGCATAATTATTAACGCTGCGTGAAGATTGCTTTAAGGTCACAATAAAGATGAGAGGTGTGGCCGGCGCCACTCAGTCTGTGTGGGTCATGACTGGGCGTTGTTCTCACATAAGAAATGAATCACTAGATATTTCATAATTAGTGGTGCTTGCAAAGGCAGGCATGGCCATTAATATAGCTCACAGTGAGGGTTAGGGATTTGAACAAACCCCTAACCCTGAGTATTAAAGCAACTCGTCATGACTCGTCTACAGACATGAATTATGACTCTTGAGTGTGTGGCTTGTTGAAGAGACATGTGCTATTTACTTCTGTGAAGTGATCAAACTTATAATTTTCACCTGGCATGCTGTAAAATGGGTGGAAACTTCCTGTAGACTTACTTTGATTGAGGGTTCTGAGCCATACCTCGAGATCAGAATATCACTGAGACCGGGAATGGGATCTTTTGACTGAACATGGACAGCTCAGAATAACTTCACAACTGCATAGCTAGTTTACGGGATATGGGATAGTTTACACATGAAAAATCTGTCATTTATTACTCACCCTCTTGTCGTTCCAAATCTGTAAGACCTTTGTTCATCTTCAGAACACAAATTAAGATATTTTTGATGAAATACGAGAGCTCTCTGATCCTTCATAGACAGCAACACAACTACCATCCTTAAGGTCCAGAAAGGTAGTAAGGACATCATTAAATAGTGATAGTGACATCAGTGGTATATAGTTAATTTTATAAAGTTACGAGACTAAATAAAACAAAAATAATGACTTTATTAAACAGTTTCTTCTCTTCCATGTCCATCTTCAACGCATGTTCATGGAAGTACCAAAAATATCTTAATTTGTGTTCTGAAGATGAACGAAGGTCTTGCGGATTTGGAAGGAGTTCACTGAACTCTCCATTTAAAATGAATTATAACACTATGGTGCATTTAGAAGAATACTCACGGGTCAAATTTAAGACACGGGTTGTAGTTAATATGCCTTCAGCACAGCCTCCATTCCGTTACACAATGTGGTACTTCACAAGTCTGTGTAGGAGTTTTTCAGGTGTTTGAACAGTATTTGGGATGGATTCCGCTTAGATTAAGTATGCCAATCAGGAGAGAATAACACCTCTCACTCCTTGGCGTGTCATGTGTGCGGTGTGTTTCGTGCCAGCACAGGCAAAAGCGTGAGGGCTAAGCGTTGTGGTATGCTGATTCATGTGAGGACTCGTGTGTGTGTGTGTGTGTGTGTGTGTGTGTATTGCGCGTGTGAGTGTGAGTACCATCTGTCGGTCAGGCACACAGAACGCATTGTATCTCAGCTACTCCCAAAGCCCGGTCGCAAAGTTCACACGGACAACCAGCCAGGAAGAGAGCGATTGATAAAAGGCATATCAGAAATCTGGATGTGCATTGTGTGCTCCTGCAGCCAGGACAAAAATCACATGAATACAAACATGAGATCAGATGAAAAGCATTTGGTTGGAATCTGAAAAATATGAAACACTGACACAAAGCATTATTTTGATTACCACGTATGCTTAAGTATTTCTTCATAAAACCTGTGTGCACATATTTGCAAATGGGTTACACTTATTTATTCCTATAATGTAATTTTTTCAGCAGCCATTACTCCAATCATCAGTGTCACAGGATCCATCAAATATCAAATAAACATGGTGATATTAACATTTGGTTTCTAAACATTGTTGTGAAAATAGAACATTCAAAAGAACATATTTAACAATGTTAACAGAAATCTTTTGTAATGTAAAAGTCTTAAACTTAAAAAAGATCAAAAGTGACAGTAAGGCAATTTTACAAGTCACAGTTATATAAATAATGCAGATTGTGTCAAAGCAGGAAATAGTGTGCCATATAATATAAATATATATGAAAAAGAAATTCTGAAAGTGGTTTATTAACAGATTTTGAGAGCTCATCTGTATGAGGATGTGTTTGTATCTGTACAGGTGCAGAAAGCCCTTATATGGTGATTAGGGCATGTATTATGCTAATTACTGTGGGTACTTCCTCTGTTGCTTAGAATAACACTGGACTGAGAGTAATGTGTGTGAGAATAATATGCAGCTGAAAAATTTGTGGGATCTTTTTCTGTGCATAATTATTAATAAATGAGAGTAACTACATTAAACCCAATAACCATTTCACTACATGAAAACTACCAGAAAGCACAATCAACATTAACCATATAACTTTAATTGTACAGTAATTAAACTCAAAGAGAATGATCTGTTGCAAGGGCGGTGTGACCCACAGCAAGTATTACAACATTTAAGGGTTGTACCTTTTGACGTATTATATTACATATTGCGTCACTGGTGATAAATTACTTGAGTTTTTTTTTTTTTTTTTTTGGTTTAGACGGAGCCCTGTATAGTCTTGCCATCTGCTGTATCAGGAGGTCCATGTAAGACTGGCATATCTTTATATCAATCTCAATGTCACCATGTGTCCAACATGGATTAACCTACTTGTTTTAAAAGGCACGTATTGGGATATTAGCTTGTGCGTGATATAAGCTTGTGCTTGCATGGTTACGGGTTTTCGTAATTGAAATTACGTGCATGTGTGCCATTGTGCCCTCCCTTGTACCCCGTATAGACCCGGCAGCTGCAGAGGGGATCAGAGTTGAGCTGCATTCCTGGGGAGACCCCTGAGGCAGGACAGCTGCAGTGTGCCTGCCTGCATCTCTCTCTCGCTCCATCTCTCCAGAGACGCAGTAATTACACGGGACATTCCACAATTTATTACTGCAAGCATACATGTACATACACACAGAAACGCTCCCACAGATGCAGAGTGTAGTCACTGATGCTCATGGCATGTTGCTTCAGTCTGCTGTGGGCACACAGGGGTCAGCCAATAGTGATCAAACATGATCTTGCTTTAAAGGAACAGTGCAGCTTAAAATGAAGGTTTTGTCATGATCTAGTCACCCTTATATCTTTTGAAATTTGTTTTATTTTACAAAATCCCAAGCTGCTCTTTTCCATATTATCTCTTATGTCCAATTAAAATACATACACTACAGAATGCAAAAAAGCAGTTAATAAACAATATCTGGATGATGTACTGCGTCTTGCGAAATTCAAAAATGCAACCAGTGGATATTTTCTATCCCATCAGGCTACAAGCTATACTGTATATATATATATATATTATATAATATAAAATATAATTATATAAATGTATATACATGTAAATATTAATAAATT
This sequence comes from Enteromius unitaeniatus, assembly GCA_032359435.1. Classification (NCBI taxonomy): domain Eukaryota; kingdom Metazoa; phylum Chordata; class Actinopteri; order Cypriniformes; family Cyprinidae; genus Enteromius; species Enteromius unitaeniatus. The sequence goes on along the minus strand of JAUMHI010000046.1, from coordinate 9,277,466 downwards.
ATATTCTATATTTATATATAAATAATAAATATACATAGTACAGATATTATATTATACAGATGTAAATAAAACTTTTATTTTGAATGTGACTAATCATTTGACAGCACTAATTTATTTATATACATATATATATATATATATATATATATAATGTATATATATATATTTTTATACTTATATTTTCTTTTTTATATATATATATATATATTTTTTTTTTTTTTTAAATATTTTTATATATCTATAGTGTCCATAAATTTTGTTAATTTTGAAAAAAAAAAATACTAATCTTTCCAAAAGCCAAGATTTTCAATGATGGTGTATTCATAAATGTAAGTTAACTTAATGTAAATTAAGTACATTTGTATCTATGTTTTTTATTATGTATATTATATATTATATATGTATAATATTTCTTATGATGCATAGCCTAAATGTATTAGTTAAAAACATTAAACAATAAACAGTGCAGTAAACACGGTTGAACGTTTTGTGCAAGAAACAGACTGAAATGTTAATAATTGGATGATCTATCCCTTTAAGCCATCAGATCATCATTCGTGCAATTTTCTCTCACATTCACCACCTACAGTACCTCTTAAATCCTTCCTCTTCTCGTCAGTTTTAATGAGTGAGCTACCTGATGCCTTGTGCGTATTAAGTTTATTGGATTCTTCAAGTGTCCTCAGGTTAGGTTAATGTAGGTCAGGCTGTCTGACTGAACAAAATGTCTTCCTGTGGTGGGAGTTTAGATCAGTGTTATCATTAACTCTACTATTACCACACCCCAGGCAAGAGCAGGCTTTCTCTCACACACACAGGTTGCTTGCTGTTTGTGTCTAGACAGACTCACACTAGGCCTGCTATTCTGTGCGTGTATCTGAAGGACTTGCCCTACTGTTCATCACTGCTGTGTGTTTTCCAGTTCTGTGACCCTGACAGGAAAGGGTTTTGTTCTTATTCTTTCACAAAGCCCAATCAGCAAGTCGTTCAGATTTGTACCTGCCTGCCAACATTTCCAATACAAATAAATAGCAACATTTTTGGTATGTACAGTATAAACATGTTTATTCTGCATCATATATATATTTCAATTTATTTGACTAAAAGCTGAATTTTCTTTCTGGTTTACCAACAGGAATATGTTACCATATAGATTTCTCAACTATGAATATGTTCCCGTATAGAGGTGTAATGGTACATTTTCTTTGGCAGGTGTTCATTTTGTACCTGTACTGAGATGCGAAGTGAAACTGACTGAACAGTGGAGACGGAAATCGCGTCTGAGCGTACTTTTGCATAAAAAGCAGTTGATTAAAAATGCATGACATAACATCTGACACGTGAAACACAACAGCGATCAGCTGAAATGATGAGGTTTGCAGGCAGGTGAGGACAGAGGGGTGTTAATGGTGTCGGCAGGAGAGAAGGAGAAACCTTCATTCCTCGTAAGCGCGGTGACATTTGAACGTGTTGCTTAAATAGACAGTGATTTGTGACCGGAAGGCTCTTTGCAGTGCCGCCGCTTCCTGTTGTTTTCCTGAGTCACTTCACACCTCGTCTTAAAGCAAACATTCTCACACACTTGTACGCAGACTCACACAATCTTACTTCATTAATCATTAAATTGCCTGCCACCTTCAGGCCCTGTGAGGGGTTCAATGAAACCCCTGCTGTGTGTGGGGGATCCAAAGAGAGGTAAACTAACACACTAATATGCTTATTATGATGCAGAACCATCATGTCCAACCTCTGAATCTCGTAATTCACTTAAGCAAAATCAAAAGCTTTTATGGCATAATGTTAATTACCTCGTTGTGTGTGCTTCAGAGTGCTTCTGCTGTGTTTGATTGATTGATTTATTTATTTCTCAGTTGAGACGCGGTGGTTGCTATGATACGGAATATCTGCTTAAGTAATGCAGCTGCATTGCGAAGGAAATGTTTTATTATGTAGCTTTCTTTTTTGAGCAATATTATGGTAGTCCTGCAATTTCATCTTGTAAAGAGGTTAATAGTCAGAGACAAGGAGTATTAACTTCTCCTCCATTGTTGTTCAGTCGTAGTAAAAGCAGGATTTGATGGTTAGTTGGTATTACTCCCACCCCTCCTCAACTGTGATTGGTTAGCTGATTAAAAAGGGACAGTGATGAGCACTGTTTTACCCGAAGTATTTTGATAATTGATTTTGATGATTAATCAAGTGATCTGACATTGTGTAAATTATACTTGGTTTTAAAAGAACAATTATTTTATAATATGTAATGTAATAATATTTGCATGCACATCAGCATGTTCTATACTACAAAGGTGGCAGATATGCTATCCCAAAGGATAATCATATTTTATATCAGTTCATGTAATGCCGAATATATAAATTATTTGGATGAAAAAAACCTGCAGAGCGTGTGATATTTCAATAGAAATGATTGAGCTCAAAAAATAATTTGGTAACAAATCAAGTACTTTACCTAATACCTAATTTATTTATTTATTTTTTTACAACTTTACACATTTCAACATAACAATAGAAAAGTACTTTTATAATTTTTTTATAAAATGTACATGCCTACAAATCTTCCCTGTATTCAGTGTCACTCTAACCTCGGCTTTATTTTATTTATTTCGCGTTTTTTGAAGGGTTGGTTTACCCGAAAATGAAAAGTTTGTCATTTATTACTCACTCTTATATTGTTCCAAACCCAGAAGACCTTTGCTCATCTTCGGAACACAAATTAAGATATTTTTGATGAAATCAGAGAGCCATCCAACCCTGCATCAGCAACACAACTGATTGATCCCAGGTCCAGAAACATAGTAAAAACCAGTAAAACAGTCCATGTGACATCAGTGGATCAACCTCACTTTTGTGATGCTACAAGAATACTTTTTTTACACAAATAAAACACCAGTGTTTTTGGATCTGGGATTATTTCAGTTGCATTGCTGTCTTTGGAGGGTCAGATGGCTCTGTGATATCATCAAAAATGTGTTCTTTTTGGTTTGGAACGACATGAGGGTGAGTAATAATGACAAAACTTTCTTTTTTAGTAAAAAAAACAAGAAACAAGCTTAGATTTTTTTTTATTTTTTAATGATAATCCATATTATGCCTCAAATGCTGCTGATTGATCTAGTACTGAGAAATGAAATATTGTAATCTGAAATATTCCTTTAAATATTGGATTCTAATAGTTTTCAGCGTGGCAGAGAAAGAGAAGTGTAATGAGATCTCCCGGGCGTGTATGAGGTCAGGTTTTGGGCCGTGCTCAGCGCTGCTGTTGTTAGGTCACTGTGAAGGAAGAGTTGAATGACAGCAGAGAACAAGAAGAGGAATGAGAACGAGGGAGAGACAGAGGCAGTCTGTGATCTCTCCGCTCTGCTGCTCTAACACAGCCTCCATTTATACACCAGAGAGAGAGAACATCGAACATAAACAGGGCACACACCTCCACTGACACGCGCTTGCCTTAACATAAAACACACTGATAACAAAACCACAGAGTCATGTGCTTTCCCAGATTTCCCCATCTGCAAGTGATTCCCGCAGGTGGTGACGTCCCGTGAGCTCAGTGCTATTAGGGAGCTTTTGAGCTGCTTTCATCTTGTTTAATCACTTTCTGTCTCTTTCTTATTAGGTGAAACATCGCTGGTGTGAACTCACGGTCAAGCACAAACACACAGCGGCATACCAAGACGTTGAGCACTTTCTGATCCATGACCAGGTACATGAGCTGTTCTCCAGTGCCTTTATAGGCAGCCTTTTAAGGCATGTTCATGCCACATTTCAGAAGTTCTTTTAATTTTTGTCTTTGGACAAAGACAGCATTACCCTTCATAGAAAAGTCAATCCCAGAATACAGTCAACAGAGCTTGCTGAAAAATCATTCAAATAGTAAATGCTAATAATACATATTCACTTGATATAAATATATTTATATCCTTAATAAAACAATAATTTATTTGTGAATATATTAGGGCTGTCAACGATTAATCACATTCAAAATTAAACTCTTTTGCTTTATATATGTTATGATAATATATTTATTGTGGTGTATAAATAAACACACGCATTGATATAATTAAGAACAATATTTTGTTTATATATATATATATATATATATATATACTATAAACTATAAGAAAATATACATTTATATTTTCAAAATATATATTGTATATATGTGTATTTGTATATACATAATAAATATACAGTACGCACACATAATGTAAACAAAAACTGATTTTGAATGCGTTTAATCATGATTAGTCTTTAGATGCATTACATTTATCAAATGTAACAGTAAATACATTTATTACAAAACATAAAACATTCTTTTGAATTTTCTACGTATCTAAATCTACAAAAAAAACTATAAATAAGATGTTTATAATGCATAAATACATATAAAGTTGTTTTATTGTAATATTTCACAATATTACTGTTTTTGATCATTTTAGCCTATAAGACTTTTTTATGTATTTCGTTTTTTAATTTAGGTTATTGCCAATACTTAATAAATGAAAAAATGAATATTTTCATCCCCTATTAAATAATTTGTAATATATATTAATTTATCAGTCATTTATAAGGTTACATTTAAGTCAGGTTGCTGCTTTGGAAGTAGTAATGACAGAGTTCACTAGGTTTAGGAACAAAGCTTACTGTAGATCTCTCTCTTTCTTATAAAGAACACTTTTTGATTCAATTGTGTGTGTGTGTGTGTGTGTGGCAGGCCATGGGTGTGTATTTGTACGGTGAGCTGATGGTCCAGGAAGATGCCTGCCAGCAAGCATTAGCACGCCGTTGCTTATCCATCATTAAAGATGACATGGACCAATCAGCACGCAGCGTTGTGGAGGAAATGATTCTGTGAACTCAAATCAGGTAAGAGTGTCCCGTCCCTTCTGACCTTTATATAGTTTGAAGATGAAATAATTCACAATTTATATCGGCTCGTTCTCAAAAAATATTACAAAAGATTTTTGGACATGAAGAAATGTTTTAAAATCAACTCATGTCGTCTCAAACTGCACCGTCAACAGATTTTAATGGCTGAGTAACGTGGGTCCCATTACTTGGTTATTTTTGGACACATTTGACATAAAAAAATCTATTATGTAAGAGCTTTAAAAAAGTTACTCAACAGCCCGAGAGAGGCAGAAGTCATAAGAAAGCCCTTTTGTTTTTACTCCCCACAAGATCCACTCCCAGTGTCCTGGCCACCACCACATTCACATTCTTCCAGAAGCTCCCGTCTGCCTCTTCTGCACTTTTCCAGGAAGCCTGTCCAGATCTGTTTGTATTACGATGAATTCGGAATGTGCTCCTCAAACAATTCCCGAGCACAAGAAAGAAACGGGTCAGCACTTTTTTTTCAGACGGGGCTTTAGGAAAGACGTGGGTCGCTGGGCTCTTACTGCATCAAATTCCTTCCTCCACAAGGGAGGGATTCCCTGGGTCCACATAACAACTACTAATTTGTTGCTTCCTTAAAAGCTGTGGCGGACTGATATATGGTAGTAACCATGAGCGGAAGAAAGGGTAATTGTCTGGCTTTGAAGCCGTCTATCTCACCATCACATCGATATTATTCTGTTTAACCGAGCGACACGGGCCGCTCGTCAGCTTATGGGAAAGAGACGACTTATGGGCCTGGAGATAAATCCATTAGTCGTCCCGCGCCAGCGTTTTTGGTGAAGCTGTGGTGCTTTTAATCTGCCAGCAAGACAGTTTTATTTGTTTGGGGACTCGGAGGAGACGGGTGGCTTTTCCAAGACGTTGCGGTTTATGTCACATGACTCAGATGAATCACGTCGGTCAAAACGATCATCCTGCAATTTGTGCTGCGCTAATGCAGCATTTTCATTCTCAAAGGGCCTGTTTGTCTTCAGAGGTCAGCGTCTAGCCACTGTCAATAATTCTTTAGCACTCGTGAAATGTGTGAAATTCTGATAGCAGATTACACCTTTTGTTTTGAAGTACACCAATCAAGGTGTCAGGAAAATCTATTAAGCCTGAATTAGGGGTGTTGTGCTTTTTAGGTTTTTGTGTGACACTTTTTTGTCTTATTATTCAAAAATACATAAAACATTATATGAATTATTTAAATGCACCTCAGCTGTGATGAGCACATTTTTTGTGTTAAAACTTGTTTGATTATTTAATTTTGGGGATATAAACTCTTTATGTTGCATATTAATCAACCAGATTTTGTTTAATATATTTATATTTAAACATGTAATATTTATTTATATTAATTACATTAATTTAGATTAATTAGATGAGACAAACTTAGTACAAAAAAAGTACTAAAAGTAAGTTTCTTAAATAAAGTAAAGCTAAATAGAAACATGTTTGCTTGAGTATAAGTTGAATGAAAATTCTAACAAATAACTGAAAAAATTGTTGAAATAAATAATTAAAATTTCCAAAATAAAAAAAAATATTTAAAACGGCTAAATACAAAAAATACACACAAAAAAAAACAAAACTAAAATGAAAAAGTACAATTAAATATTGAGAAACTGGGTTACGCCACGTGACATTTCATTTATTTGAAACTTTTCTTGAAAATAGTATAAAAGTTTTTTTTTTTAAACCATATGCAACCAACATGAATACAAAGAGCACATTTTAAACAGGATTTTCATAGATTTTCCATTCTCTTTATTATAGACACGGTTCTATATCATTGTTTTTTTTTCCTTCTTTAGTGGAGTTTGAAAGCTGCTTAAGAACAAACAATCCAGTCAGTCAGTTTTCAAAATAAAAACTTAAAAAGTTTCTTTCATCCCTAGATGTTAAAAGCAGCCACAGTTCATGCCTTTCAGAAATACTCAGTGTGCCGGTTACAATCGGCGTACTTCAGAAACCGTAAAAATATCCGACGAGTGTAAGAGAACTCCTGAGAAATATGTCAGGGCTGAAATCCGAACGTCTCTTCATAAGGGAGGGCTGAAGTTTGGAGGCCTGTGAAATGCGTCTTGATGGGGATAATGAGGGACATACCCCCGGCCCAGCCAAGCGTGCTACATCGCAGGAGAGCAAGAGGATCTGCAGGTTTTGCCTTTCATGTTGCTGGCTGTGTGGGTTCCTGGCGTGCTGATTTGTGACTTAAGATAAAAATCACATTGCCAGGGATTACCACACAACCGCCGCTCGGACGGCTGCTATGGCAACCAGAGGCAATGTCTTAACGCAGCTCCAGAAAATAAAAATAAAAGAAGACATGGCTTTTCTCTGTGGGCCTCCGACAGGACGACAAGAAAATGCAGAGGAGGAACGCTTCCCTGCGGACGAGCGGCGTGGGTGAACGAGCGCTACACACGAGACTCTCAGAGCAGGTGCAGAGCTTAGCTGATTGGTGAACAGTGATTGAACTCTTTGTTCACAGTGGCTAAGTTCTGCACCTGATGAGAGGATGACAGACCTCAGGGAATGGCTTTTCTTCATCTCATTACCGATGCGAAGTGCTCAAAGTGTAATGATTGTACATTCGCATGTCAATGTAGTCAGAGAAATGAAAGATGGCAAGTCAGTGGAGGGTGTCTATAGTGTAGGTTGTGGGTTAAACGTGCATATATAAAGACTTTATGTGTCACGTCTTCAGCAGTTACGTCTGTAATAAGCTTTTCCAACCGATTTCTTGGTTGATGCCAGAGAGGACACTGGCCTCTAGTTTTTTGGGTGTATCGCTCACCCCCATTTAGTGTTAAATTACTTCTGTCGGGATTTACTAAAGATACACAGTGGGAAATGAGCACCGAGAAGGCAGTTATTTTTGTGACTCATCTTTTGAATATTCATTGGTACGAGTTTCGATTGGTAGGATTTATAGGAGGAGAGTAAGTAAGTGAATCACACAGTGCGGTTAGATGTGTGCTTGTACTGTAACTGCACTGGTATTTGCTGTATTATTTGTGGCCCCCAAAAAAAACATGTCCTAAAGAAGATGGTAATTTGCGCTGCTCTTGGTAGATTGCTCTGGTCGTTATAGAAATGAGATTTGGCGTCTGTTCTGTAATGTGCACCTTGTCACTAAAATTTTTCCCTACCATCAGCGCTTTTATGAAATTGCGCTCTAATGCTAATTTGCCCTTTTTAGTAAATCTGACGTCATTTTGTAAAGAAATTATTCAAATTTTGTGTGTCATGACTAGGGACGTAACGGTATTGTAACTACCGTCATACCACAATAGCATATTTTTTCGATACTACTGTGGTCGCAAAAAAAAAAAATTTGCTCAGGCGAATGGGAGATAGCGGGAACTACAGTTCCCATCAGCCCAAGCGTGCCCATCATTCTTTGCGGTCTGTTGTCAGATCAGTGTTGCCAATTTAGCGACTTTTTAGACCCCTTGGTGACATTTTTCCCTAAAAGCAACTAGCAACAAATGTAGAGACTTCTTGGACAAACCTCAGCGAGTCTCTGGTACTGCCGCGCTAGTGCTAGCTCTTGTTTTCCCAGCGCGTGCACTCCTCTCTCTGCTTCTGTTCTGTTCAGCGAGTGGCTGAGAGGAGCAGGGCTTTCAGTTAAAACAGATATTATGTTGCTTCTAACTCTATTTTACATGCAAATAGAGCCAAAATCACAGCATAGCCATTGTCTGTATCTTA
>JAUMHI010000046.1:9233044-9268750 GCA_032359435.1 Enteromius unitaeniatus | reverse complement strand
TTCTGACAACAGAAACCATTAAAAATATCAGTGAAAACAGTTATATTGAGAATTAGGGTGCATTGAATAACATTATGGAATTTTCCTGTAAATTATTCAATAAATACCGTACCGTGCCATTCATACCGAGGTTGGTCAGATTGACTAATACTGTTTCACAATAACATTGTTTTTCCTGTATTTTATATCAAATCAATGCACCCTTGGTAAGCATAAAATACTTCCTTCAAAAAAATCAGGCAGCAATAATCTTTATTGTTAAAGGGGATAAATATTTCATACCCTTATTTTCCCCATTGCATCATCAAAACATTTTCCCGCATAAAGTGCTTTCGGATCATACTGAGAATTCGTATATCATTGTGCAAACTTTCTTTGAGGGTTTCTGGAGTGAAATGAAACTTTATGGTAGCGGTGCTCTACGACGCGGTTACTTTCATAATGAGCTGATTGTGAGATCCCTTTCACGACGAGCATAACAAACTCTTGCCGAGAGCGCTCGGGTTGGCAAGACAGATGAAGAGCGAGTACGAGATGGTGGAGATGGCTGTAATGAGGACTGAAGAGAAACAGACTGAGCTAATGGAGCCCACAGTGAGATGAGGAGCCCAGGAGTTATCGTCTTCTCCTACTCCTCTTCTTTCTTCTCCTTAAACTCAAGTCTCCTAGCATCACTGTGTACCTCTACTATGTGAAAAACAAAATAGTTTCTCTCTTTTTTACTGCTCGGCCACAAAATCCACATGAAATGTGGAACGCAGGGAAATGTGGACGAGACATGGCCACACAGACCAAACATCTGCATCTCTGGACTGTAGAAACAGCTCCACTTTTAGCTTTGATGGGTGAATTATGAAAGACAGCAATTGAGACAGGAAGTTGTGCTTTAAAGGACGTCTGCAGATCGAGTTAGCGGACGGCCAGCGGCCAGCATGCCGTCTTCTAAGTCATGACAGATGTAGGAGTTAAATATGAAGCTGGCCATAAATGACTATATTTAGAAGCTGTTTAAAGATGCATTACCATCCATGGCTAGTAAAAATGGAATTAGTTGCACGGGCTGTATTTAAAATGTCATTTGGAGATATTTTGTGGGAAATGAAGTGCTAAGCACCTTCAGCTGAAGCGTATTATCCCATATCTGATCCTTCCATCAAGTGGCCCATGCTGAACGCGAGTCACATGTGAGCGTGTGAGAGATAGATGGACCTGGCCTCCCGTGCCTACTGAGCTGATTACAGTACTGTAGAAACACTGGCTCAGTTCAGCAGGAACAGGAGTCTGGTCCACAGACCCCCCTCCTCAACTCATCTCTGCTCCTACAGGCTCATCCACACACATCTCAGTACACTTTAAGTGTGCCTAGCTTGGAGACCAAAAGCAAAAAACGGCAATGTTGTTATAGTTAAATAAAAAAAAATATTGATAAAAAAAGAAAAAAAAAAAACTTAAGCTGAAATAAAATGAGAAAAGATTAAATGAAAAGGTTACAGTTTGCAATGGGGTACACATTTACTATTAACTATGAGTGTTTCCTTCTGATTTGTTGCTTATTGATAGTTATTAAGACAGTTGGTAAGTTTAGGTATGGGGTATGATTCAGGGATCTAAAATATCGTCATGCAGAGTGAGTGTTAATATGTGGTTTATAAATACTAATAAATATGCTAGTAATATGCATGCTAATAAGTGACTAGTTAATAGCGAGAATAGGCCTTTAATAAGGTATTACCAATGAAAACTAAAAATGTTGCTGTGCTAACTATCTGAAATAAGAGTTTAATTATTAAACTCAAAGATAAATGTCTGTTTTTGCAAATGAACTCGTGTATGTGTATGTATATATATATATATATACATACACACACACACACCTTTATATATATATATATATATATATATAAAATGTATTTGTTGCAATTTTAATGTCACTTTATGGCCATTTAATATAAACTACTGAAAATATATGTAAAGTTAATTGAAAATTCAGTTACTTTTTTTTTTTTTTAATTAGCTTAAACTTTCATATTAATAATTTGAATGTCTACATGCTGACTACAAAAATGTATTAGTCACCCAAATAAAAACAAGGGATTCAGAATTACAATAAAACGACGCTCGTATTCCAAACAAGAATATTATTCCTATTTCTCTTTAAAGTTTTAGGGCACTAGTATTTTCACCAACAAAAAAGGTTTTAAGTCGGTTATTTCTATCTTTTGCTGTAGCGTGTCAGTTGAAAATATCGGTTTACATTTCCAAACAATATTTTTGTCATTGATTGTAATGAAAATGCATTAAGTAACAGAACAAACTGAGACAGGTTTCTTCATGTGACTCCAGAAAGACTGGATGATGATCAGATCAGATCTCTGTGTGGAGCTCTGGCTGTTGTCAGACAATAATCTCACTGCATGATTACAGTTAATGACAAAAATAATGTTTGGAAATGTAAACTGATATTTCCAACTTTGGCCTAAAACTTTTGCACAGTACTGTACATTTCTGTGTATGAAACAAACTTGCCTTGATACATTATCCGATGTCATGCTCATGAATCCTAAGGTTGTCTGCTGTACTGATTGTGGCTCTTCTCTTTTGCAGGTTTCAGATCTCTCTGATTTTCAGTCACACGATCAACTCAGAGAAATCAAGCAGGACCTGACTGTCTGCTGCTCAGGGAGAACAATTAATGGACTATTAAAAGAAATTGCTAAAATGTCATATTTAGTATTGTCAGAAATAAAAACAAATACTGTACGCAAATGTATGTGTTTTTGTGAAGCTTTGAAGGGCTGGGCTACCTGAACTTCCACACCTAGGTACATCTTGTTTTCATGCATGCTGAATTTGACGCCAGCACTTTCTGAACTCGTTCACCCCGTGTCCACCAAATCAAGTTCCAGAGTCCCGATCAGATAGCGAGAAATGTTTGTGGGAGAAATATGTGCTGATGATGCATGTTTATACACTAAACATGTCACCTTATCCTCACTGTTAGTGTTTTTACACACATCACATTTTCTTATAATTGTGGTCCCATCACAACTGGTATTGTTTGTTCAACAAATACTCAATATGAAGGGACTATGGACATAACTAGTAGGAGTTAAAAAGTTTTAAAAGAACAGTTCACTCAAAAATGAAAAATGGTGTAAAATGTACTCGCCCTCAGGCCATCCAAAAAGTAGATAATGTTTTGTTTCACCAGAAAAGAGTTCAGACTTGGAGAAATTGATGTTTTTAACCTAAAGTTGTTGCGTCTAGCTAAAATGCAAGTACTCTATCCACCGTTTGCTCTACTGAATCAGGAGAGAAATATGCACAGATCCAATACCAATCACAAGCTGAAATTTGTGTGAACTATTCCTTTAAATGTAATTAATAGCATTCACATGAAAGACAATAGTGACGTTCTTATACAGTTTAGCAAGGCCGTAAATTGAGTATGACCCAGTTTGGAGTTATAAACACATGCTTGAGCGGCCTGAATTGGGAAAATGCTCAGAGGAAATGGCCCTACAGGGAGACGGAGACCCATGGAGAAGCACTAGTGATGATGGAGTCTAGAAAGTACAGTACACAGAGACTAAACTATTCAAGAGGCCCTGCGCTGGGAGAACACACACACACACAGATGTGAGCGTTCATGTGGTGAGAAGGACTCTGGCATGCTCTCCTGTCAGAAGAGTGTGTGGGAGGACAGTGAGCGAAGACAAATGGTGTGTTAGCTAGACAGAGCTCCGCAGTCAAACAACAAAGACTCCAAGTCCAAACACTCAGGAAATACAACCGCAGATCTGACAGCAGTCACATCCCTGGAAATTTACTTTCTCCCATTCGCGTTTGATGTCATCCAAACACAGATAGAAATACATGTGTTCCTTTTATTTGGCTCAATACATCAAGTGCAGACGCCCCTCATGGGTTTAGGGGGAGAACACCCACTGCTTTTTAAGTTAAAAACGGCAGCTGGGCTTCTCTTCTATAAATGCCATATCGTCCCACCCAGCTTTTTGGTGCGCAACCGAGCCACGCCAGGATTCCTTGTCCTACTAAATAGTTTCGGCCAGCGCTCGAAGCTAGGACTTTTTATGTGAGGCTCTCAGGTTTGGAGGAGGGTGTCCTGAAGAGTCCTCAGCCTGGAATGAACCCTGTCATCCCGCGTAGCGCCACTGTTTAGTCTGTAGTGTATTGAGGCGAGGATCCACAGTGCCCTGCGCTTCACAGCGGCCTCAGTCAGCACCTGCCAGACACATTATTGAGATGAGCCCATAAAATATGTGTAGTAAAGTAATATTTATTATTTACTCTCATATTGCAAACCCTATTACTTTTCCGATGGAACACAGAGAAGAATTTTTACAATAGTTTAGTGCCAATTTTAAAAAATCCTTACAATTCTCATATTAGACATTAAAAAGTTGTCATTTTGTTAGGTGCAGGTCACACCCCTGAAAAATGATGTAAAAAATGTGTTTTAATAAATGTCAGAGAAAATCCTTACATTATGTACAATACTAGTATATAATGTAGTTTGTGGCAAAAGCATTGTGCTTTACCAGCAAAGAAAAAGGGAGAATTAATAAACATATGGCTGAAGACATTGGTTTGTCCTACTGTAAGCAAGATGAAAGAAATGCAAGCCCATTTCTGCCATATAATAAAAAATTAGTTTTTAGTAAATCATAAAAGTGACATCAAATGTTGAAAAAATAAATAAATAAAATGATCACATTACATTTAAGAAAACAATGGAAATTATTAGACAATATTATCTTATGTCTTACATAATTTCAACATTATACATTGAATTATATCAAAATATAAAAATATATAAAACGCCTTTAAAAACTTTTTTTAAATCTCATTAATTTTTTAAAACTCACTATTTCCAAATCGTAATTTCTTACTTTCTCACTAGTATCATTGATAAAGTATTCAGTGAAAATCCCCTTCCAGTGAGCCGCAAGAATCACTGTGATGACATCATTGAAATATTCTTTTTTCTTTCAACCAATAAATCGGTCTTCTAGACCAGTTCAAACTCGTTCACCTGAGTTAAAAGCTTCTCGGGTGAAAGATTACCAATAGTGAATAATGATTTAAATCTCAGTCTAATCCTCACACAAATCTATCACATGATTTCTTATCACATGAAGACTTAGACAAGTCACATGAACTGTTTTTATGATGTTTTTGGTTTCTGTTTGTCAGTGTCAGAAATAAAATCACATGAGTTTTTTTTCGTAAACTATCCCTGTGTGTGAAAGCTGAGGTGACTTCAAATTCGGTATTAACTTGCTATAAGGGCATTAAAGCTGTTAGGTGTAAACCTGTTTTTGTACAGTGTGTGTGTGTGTGTATGTGTGTGTGAGAAAGAGAGACTGAAACGCTTTTGATTTTAAATGTGTCGTAAACAGCCAGCAGCCTATTTTTATTCTGTTGTTCTCTGCATACCACAAGAACTAGCGTAGGGTCAATAAAGGCCTTGATGACAACTTAATAGGGCTGCACACAGCCCTCGTCTCAGCTTGAATAGGCCAGCGGGTTCGCATGAGCAAACCCTTGGCATTTGAGGAGGTGAAAGTTATTTTACAATGTGCTGAATCTGAATCAGAGAAGACCTCACCTTGTCAGTTATTTCAGTGATAATGCTAACCGGTCCGTGGGAAAAGACGGTGAAGTTTGAAAACAAATGCAAAACGAGGTTTGCTGAAAGGGAGGAGGACAGGAGCTCTTTCACAGCGCTGAGGTGTCTGGGAGGGGGAGGACGAGTGAGAAACAGCATCCTTAGATGAGTCCATGCTTCTCTGGCCACTGCCTGAGATTAAAACAAAAAGGAGGAAACCATCGGTAATTTTCCAGTCTGCTTCACTCTGCTGTTTTTAACTTGTGACGTAAGGTTGAATGACTTCAGCTCCATAATTAGATCTCTTACAGTTATTTGGGACCTCTGGTGCCCTCTGTCGGTGGGGTGGTGAAAGAACGTCAGGAGCCACAGCAGCGGTTCGGCCTTCTCAGGCGCTGCCAGAACAAGCAGCTCAGCAGCTGTGTCCACCCAATACCCACACTGCACCAGCAGGAACCAAGCCTCAAAGACAGCCTGATACGCCCTGGAAAATCACCATCCACCCAAACACACAGAGAAACAACCTACCAATTATTTACTGATACATATGGCTTACAGTACGAAGAGAGATGGAGGAACAGGAAGGCTGACAGCTGCTCAAACTAAAGCGCTTCTTGAACTTAATATCCTGCCGACACTCTTATTAATTAAAATGCGCACAATGCATGTATTTTTCTAGAACTGTACACACAACGCACATGCATCAGGCTATTTAATGTATAATATTTCATAATCAGAGAAACCAGATAATGTGCTTTTAATTAGAACGGTTCAAAATACTGTGGGAAAGAATTATATTTTTATTTAGTATTATGCTTTGGTAAAAATAATTACATTTTAAAATAATTTAAAAATATGTTCTCCAGTCTAATTAAGTAAAAGCAGTTTGATCCTTCTCTGAGTGTTTCCAGTACTATTAATAACAATAATAAAATCTCAATAGGTGAATAGGTTGACACTACTTCATGGTGTGGACAGACACTTTTCCTAGTCAAGGATTTGTGAAAAGCAACTATGTGCTTCAGGTGAAACCTATCACTGTATATCAGGTCATCTGTGTCCAAATCCCCACCTGTGTCAAGCCTGAGCGAGCTAGAAACATACAGGATTACGTTGTGGGAAATCTCTGTAGTAACAGCGCTGCTAATGATAAGAGAGCAATGAAGTGTAAGGTGTCTTGAAGCTCATCTCACCTGACATCTTCTCCCGCCTCCTCATTCTCCGTCACGCTCTGAAGTAAACTTCTGATCCAGCTCAGATGATCCAGCCAGGCTTCTCTGGGAACCTCTGAAAGAGGGTGAAATGAAAAATGTAGAAACCAGACACTTTTGAAATTGATTTCCAGGTGGATGAGGTGAACTTAGCAACCGATAAGAAACCTCAAGCTGAAATGCTTTCACCTGACCCTTTAGATTTTTCCTGACCAAACTTACCTTAAGAAATGTTGCCACCTGCCATGCAATCATTCATAATATTATAACCACAGTTTGTTTCTGTTGTGTTGCGGCTTGTTTAATGTGTAATGTTTCCAAATAATACTGAGCATCACAACTGTTTTCAACAAATGTTTCTTAAGCACCAAATCAGCATATTACAATCATTATTGAAGAAGAATCATGTGATAGTAGATCAGAGATTAGAGTCAAAGGAAAAATGTAATTGTAAAATATAGTGATTCAGTTTAAAGGGGTCATACATAAGGCAATTTTCCACAAGCTTATATGATTCTTTAGGATCTTAATGGAAAGTTTGTAATATATATTGCTTTAAAATTTCTCAAAGATAGTGTAAAAAAAAACAAATTTTACCCTGTCAAAAACAGCTGTTTAGAAATCACTCTGTTCTGTGTGCTTCCCCTTTAAATCTTCACAAGCTCAGCTGACTCCACCCCTCTTTTCCGATGCGCTCTCGGACTTACAACTTACTCTATAGGTCTCAAATAAAACATTTTGTCCATCGTTTGAAAAGACCTAAGAGAGAGTAACTGATGAGAAAATGTTCACCGGATGAACTGTCCCTTTAAGACATGCCACAGTTAAAGAATCATGGCCTATCTTTAGTTTGATGATGTAAATAACTCCTTTCAGAGACAAGGTCCCCCTTCACGTCAATCATTCCATGTACAATGACAATATATTGCAAACAAATAATGCTAAAAAAAAGCCCCTGGAGCAGAAGGCACCTGAGTTCTGCAGCTATTGTTCTGTTGTGCTGGTTATAGAATAGGTGGCATTGTGAGGACATCCTCTGGAGTTCAGGAGGTCCTTTGGGAGCCAAGCCAGAGATAGATATCAGAGGACCGGGCCGAGGCGGCAGGGTGGGTATAGGAGGAAGGAGTCTGTTTGTTTGGGACTGCTCTGATGGGGGGAGGGAGATAAGGCCAGGCTTTGGAGATTTCAGATGGAGGGGAGTTAGAATGATGAATTCAAATGAATCTCTGAAGTAGTGTTGTAGTTTGCTAGTGATCTGATGTCATTAGACTACACTCTTTAGTCTCACTTTTGCAAGGAAATATGCAATTTCTCTCATATGACCGTATATTTAGAAACGGCCCTTCATATATGGCTGCTTGTTACTGAAAAAAAAAAGTTTTTTATACTAAGAAACTATTTCAAGTAATTTAAAGTAAATACATGTATGTCCAAATAATAAAACCTGATTCGTCAGGTTAAAGTAATTCTGTGTCTTTTTGTTGTTTTTGCTGCTTCTCTTTTGTTTCCTTGTCATATATTGCTAATTTTCAAATTATACTAAAATGATAGCTTTTGGGTAAAGTGTGCCAGTTGTGCTGGTAAATTGTTCAGGATGGTTTCTGAATATTTTTCAGAATGTGTGAATAATACATAGCAATCCCATCCAAAGTCTTTTTACATAATTCAATTGTTTTCAACTCGTTTAAGGTCATGTTTTATTTCTAATGTAAATCATTTATACGTGATTCAACTTACCCCGTAGTATGAAAAAAAGAAAAAGAAGAAGAGATTTACTTGATATATGCCTTAAAATATTTCACTTCAACCTGGCTAATGGCCAACTTACATAAAAACAAGCACAGCCACTCTCCTCTACAAATACATGTGCTACAAACTGCTGAGGCATCATATCATCAGGAGATCTTCATAAATTATGTTCTTTTGTTAAGCAAAGGTCTGAATTTCTCAGAAAGAGTAAGAGGTGCTGTACCTGACGGTGCTGTCAGCAAAGGAGAGAGCAAACTGGGCATCACATGTGGGAAGAAGGCTCTGAGTGGTAGACGATCCTACAAATCATATTTGCACACAGATATTACAAATATGAAACACCGCTTTTTTGTCATTTGACAGCCACTAGCGGCACCAAACAGACCTGCCAATTATATGAAACTCCGCAGAGGCTATGCATTATTATTTGTCTTGTTTCCTTGTTTATGGCCTCTGTGGGACTCCATATTTTTGATAAAAATCATTATTTTTGGAAAAAAATCATTATTTTTGCGATTCAGTTTGGTGCTGCTAGTGCCAGAGAAATTACACATTCACCTTCATGAAGTCAGTTTGTACCTGGGGTTTTTGTCCAGCCAGTCTCTGGAGGAAGCAGACAGTGAAAAGCTGTATGAGGGCTCTCACGGCCAGGTTCTCATCAATCTCTGTCAGCACATTCCTACACACACAAAATCTCACACTGTTTCTGAAATAAATTGGCTGTGGTATAGGTAAAACAGCCTTATTTACTTCATTCTAATAAGGAATAATTAAGGATGCAGCAACACAGAGGTTTTAAGTCAAGAGTTATTATATTAAATTGCTGTTATAATAAATACCATAGTGCTTAAATCTAGTATATTAGATTACATTATATAAAGCTGTATTATATAAATGGGTCAGATATATTATATATTATATAAAAAGTCCATATGGAATCCACTATAGGTTTTCTTTTCTGAGCTGATTTAAGAAGAATGGATTTAAAGATTTAAAGTTTTGTGATGTAGATACCTCATAGGTCTAACTAATAGAAGTAAAATGCACACAAAATATGATATTCACCTGTAAATTTCGTTGACTGTGAGGAAAATGTGACAGTGATTGGCTGAAGCTTGAGGCTGGTGGGGGAAGAACATTGCAAAGCATTAGAAACAATACATTTTGTCATCTCCACTCTCAACCACTAGGGGGCAATGCTGTAATAATAATGAGGACCTGTTGGCATCTCATACAGACCTCTCCCATAATTCAATGCTGCAAGTTTAACAGCCAAGTTTCTTCCAACAAAATGCACATTGCCTTGTTATACAGGAATATCATCTGTTTTAAATTCATGTGAAAGAGAGTAAAAAATTACATCCAAGCAGCTGTACATGCATGTCTGGTGCAGCACGCAAACGTACATGCTCATATTTTAATAGAACAGGTTTCATTAATATGCCCATAGTTCATATGGGCAAAGAATGTCATAAAAACATTTCATCCAGACCCAAAACATCAGTGCTCCAGAAAGCCCACATGTGCCCTTGCTGTCTTTGATCCTTAGAGCATTTGTCTTTGTTTGTGCATGTGTTTGTGTTTTTGTGTGTGTGTGTGTGTGTGTGTAGGCCACAGGGAGAAGTCTCATTATTCTCTCCTTCATTTGGGACCATTAAAACGTCTGCCCCACCCAGCCCACAGGCACCCTCATCTCCCCTCTGCACGCACACACACACACACACACGATCCTCACACACCAACCCCCCTCCGAAGCCCCCCCAAACCCCAAAGCATCTCAGATATTCCCGTAACCTCGGCTATTCAACGCTTGCCAAAAGCCGCCAATTTGCTGCTCCAATAAAAAGAGACGCATTTCAGCAACAAACATTAGATGGTGTGATCCTGTCTCAGAAACAGAAGACATGGAAACGAGAGAAAGATCATAGCATACAGAGCTCACAGCCAATATCATAAACCAGTGAACGAAAATGACTGCAACAGCAATTTTTTGCACAAACGTTCAAATGCACCTGAAGCGGAAATGTCGCTCTTTGCCTTCATAAACTTTCAGACAGGTTCAGACACAATCATCCTACACTGCCATTCAAAAGTGCAAGATGTTTTTCAAGAAATTAATACTTTTATTTAGCAAGGACATTAAATTGATCATGTTTGACAGTTAAGACATTTATGTTAAAAAAAATATTTCAATTTCAAATAAATGCCGCTCTTTTGAAATTTCAACTTTCAAGAATCCTGAAAACAAATGTAACAGTTTTTAGGAAACACAAAATGATAATAACAAAAAGTCCTGAGTGCCAAATCAGCATATTACAATGATTTCTGAAGGATCAGGTGACACCGAAGACTGGAGTAATGACAGTTCAGCTTTGCCATCTCCAGAACAAATTATATTTTAAAATTCATTAAAATAGAAAGAGTCATTTTCTCAGTTTATAATAATATTTCACAATATTCCTGCTTTTACTGTATTATTAACGTTTAAACGGCAGCATGATAGTTGATTCTGGGCTGCTATTTTTCATATAATGAAAGTGAATGGGAACTGGGGCTTTTAAGAGCTGCAATGAGAGGAAGATGATCTAAAAACTAATTTATTTTGCTTACTACAAAAGCTTATTTCGGAGTACTTGTATAACATTAATATTTTTGACAGCCTCGGTACTTATTGAGTTTATTATAACTCAAATGACTGGCCAAGATATTCTTATTAAATAACTTTGTGTTTACAGAAAAAAACAGTCAGAGTAGATAAAAAAAATGAAGTGCTTGAAACAACACAGGAATGAAGAAATCATCAATAATAATAAAAAAACTCAAATAAGAGATGACGTGACATATGCAGAGGCATTAGGAAAGGGCTGTCTGCTTGTATTTTTTTTTATGAAGGCTGAAGTTTTCTCTCCCTAGTGAAAACAGATGGACTTTCCGAACACTCATCCATACCTTCTCCTAACACTTCAGGGAGGGTCAATTACAGCATAGCAAAAACATCCTCTTTCTGGCAGAGGGATGCTGGAAGATGCTGTTTATTGTTATTGGATCCTAGCTTTGAGGAAGGTGGATGAAAACAGAAATGTGAAACTAATTTCTGGTTTCCCCTTTTTGATTGCGGTTTAAACAACTTGTTCCTGCAACGTAAACACACCGCAGAGTTCAATCTCCTCTTAAGCACAAACAAATAGGAGTCGAGCGCAGCTGCATTTGGGCCTCATTTTACCTGTCTGTACTGCTCAGAATGAGACGCTAAACAGATCAAAACGAACCTCCAACATAAGCTACAAGACGACTGTTTGACGTCCTTAGATGGACATGTAAATGAGCTCTTGATTTGAGTCATTTTAACTTGCTTCATGTAGGTATGAAGCGGTCTCATAAACATGTGTATGGGTCAAGGGCCTGCTTCACATCATGCTTTTTGTGTCTGTTCTCAAAAAGAGGCCCGCGTATCATGCAACGCTGTTAATCCCCATCAGATTCCTTCTTTACTAGCATAGTTTTACTGTCAACACAGCAGCACCAAATTAATTAGCAACCGAAGCAAATATTATGACATGCGGTACTAGTTGCCATCAAACATAACAGTGTGCACTGTTGCTAATAAACATGATGATGGTCTGTTGCCGTAAGGTGCTGATATATTTGTTTAACAGTTTCTAAGAGTTATGGCTATTTATATTTTGACAATATGCAATATGTGGGATCAAAAAGTCTGAGATCACTAGTGAAAGTGTTTTAGTTTTGCTTTTTTATAAATAGTTTTTCTTGTGAAATATATAACCAGAAAAACGGATTGGAAAGTTGGAAAAAGAATCAGATGAATGTATTCGAGAAATAAAATGCGCATTAGTTTATTTTCAGGTTTTAATTTAAGATTTAAAAATACATTTAATGTGGTCTCAATCTTTTGAAATCAAGAAAGGAAACATGTTAATATAGAAGAAACCAAGCTTACCAGTAATGAGTCATTAACATGTTTGTCCAGACTCAGTGTCAGTTGTTCATGGTCAGAGAGCACAGATTCCAGTAAGCTCACTGCTGCCCCCTCCAGACAGGTGGGACTGTGACACCACAGGTTCATTACGGCCTCATCCTCCAACACAAGCCTCTTACTATGTAGGACAGAAAACACATTCATATAATTGAATGCTGGTCATATTAGCTGAGAGACAGTGACGACACTCACCTGATCAAGGCCTCACTGACTTCCTTAATGAACTCTTGATTCAGACAGGAAGAGCCACACAACAAGGAATGCTTCAGCAGAGCTCCAATAAGAGGAGACATATAAGGACATGTGACCAAGGCAGCGCATGCTGTTGACATGGCATGAATATTCCCATTTGAACACCTACAAGCAAACAAAAAATAAATGCATACAGAACATGTGAGAGTGGATTTATTTGTCTTTGACAGTTTCAAAGTGCTGTATAATACTAACAGAACAGACAGCGCAAATGTATTTTCCAGGTATAAGAATTAAATGAATGTTTATGTACAGATTGATATTAAGGTTTTATTACCTGACGGATGGGTTTGACAAGCCGTCACAGCTTTTATTGACCTCCTCTGTCATCATTGACACAATCTGAAAGCAACAGCAGGACACAACGGTCCATCTTCATAAAATCAATGCCGTTTAAAAAGTTTAAGTTTCTGGTTATGAAGTCTCATATAAACAGACAATTTCTTAATGAGAATGGAATAACATTTGGGCCAAGCAATATACTGCATATAATATTCACAATGCATTTCATGTTCACTACATCGCAAACCATTTTTAAAAGGGTTTTTTATTTGTCCATCACAGTTTCACCAATCCATCTCAAATTTTACATTTCAGAAGCAAAAATTGTTCCTTTTCATGATTTCAAAATGTTTAAATGAATTAATTTATGAATTTGTTTGCGTTAACGCTCGTTTTTGAATTGATAAAATCATTCAGTGTAAAACATGCATTATTAAACCTATCATTTTCACTGCATTTATACATTTATACGCTTGCAATATACTTGTGCAAACAACAGTTCTTGTGATGGGGGAAAGAAAATAGATGCTATTAAAATTTTAAATTGGATTGAAAAAGAATTAATTTAGCTGTATTGTCCAGCCTTTCTATTATACTAACATGTCAAGGTTCTGAATTAAGATTTTCCCAAACCTTCTGAAGAGCCTCTGAGTGGTATCTCTTCGGGGTTAATCCAGCATGTTTTACTGTAGCATGAGCTACACTGCCCTCCTCCTCCATGATCAGATGACAAAACATATTCTGTCCAGAACAGACACAAAACATAAAACAATGTCAACGACAGCTTTTAAACACAACACCCTCTATTTATGGCTAAATTTAATCACACACCAATAAACATCCATAACTAAATTATTTAGCCATGTGATTGAACAACTATTTGCTCATCATAAATCCATCTACATGTTGCTCACAAATAATTATAATAAAAAAAAAGGAATGGAAACGGGTGGCAAGCCTGTCTGTTTTTGAAAGTTCAGGGTTTAAGCCTTGACAGAAAGCATGTCTGCTTGTGGAGGGGCCATGTGGTTTCTTTAGGTTTACAGTATGCTAAGATGTCCTCCACAGACCCAAAGAGGCTCAATTACTACCATCTGAACAGCAAAAACACACTGCAGATCACACTTAACTCTAAGCTGGGCTGCGGCTACAGCGCAAGCCAATGAAACACAGCCTTTTTACATTCTCGCGTTTTTTTCTCTACCTTGAGGTGGAGAACATGGCTTTTTTTTGGGGGGGGGGGTAATTTAGACAGTACTAAACCACTTGGATGCCCAAGCTAAATCAAAACAACTTACAATATGAAAAAAGACACACACACAAAAAAAAGTAAAAAAAAAACAAAAAAAAAAACAAAAAAAAAAACAAGCATCACATTAATAGGCTCTTATAGCTTAAAGATCTTTAAACAAGCAAGTGAACTACATATGTTTATTAAACTATTAATAAAATAAAATGAAATATTTGCACACCTCACAGATATGAAACATGATTTAAGTGCATTCAGGTCCATTTTGACTGAAAAGAAAATCGCTTTTGGCATGGGAAGCAAAACTGAATCCATTCTGACCTGGATGTCTGAGTTTGATTCCTCTCAAAATACTACTAAAATATATTTAGCTTTCTTCCATATCTCTCTCACACATACATTTGGAATTACATTTTGTTGATCAACTTGAATATGCAACACCTTCTGATGAACCACTGACTGCAGCATGAAAAATGAATCACCTTTTTCTACTGAAAGTTTATACAAGTAAAAATATTTTGTTTGAAAACATCCCACAGTAATATTTATGTTGTTTTGTTAGAAAATGTATATGTTAGTTTCATACCTTTGGACTGTTTTTAAGCAAAAAAAAAAAATCTAACTAGCCTAAGATTGGTAATCCAGTGTGGTTATACTGCAACTGGTCAGCAGACACTTCCTTAGCTGGTCAGGCTGGGAGATCAACTGGAACCAGTTACTTCCATCTTAAACCAGCTAATCCCAGCCAATCAACTTAGGCTGTTTATGTGGGGGTTTAAGCAGTTCATTGATTTAAATCAATTGAGTCCAATTTTAACACTGGTAATTGTCAGATTATATGTTCTTAGGAAATTCATATTATGATGTACAATATGAACAAATTTGATTTACAGTACGAATGAATAAAAATAAATAAATCAAAAAGTTTTATTATTATAAAAAGTAAAAAAAATAAAAGTTTTATTATTCATGTCATATGAGGGTTACATTTCATGCCATTTAATCCTGGTTAAGAAAAGATATATAATATCAAACGATAAAGCGACTGACCTTATCTTTAATATTTCTTTCTAATCAGCCTAAAACAGTTCTCAAATATGTCTGCAGAGGCAAATGTTTAGTACTTAAAAAGACCACACAAGTCTCCCAGAGGACTGCTTCCAGACCCCCAGGAGCCCTGAAGGAGCGGAGGGGCCATCAGGCATGGTCTGGTCTCTCTGATGTGGAGAGAGAGAGTCAAGCTGGCGCTGCAGAGCAAAGGATCATAGAAGAATGGGCAACCGTCCCTTTAATAACAGACAAAAATGTCTCTCCGTGCCTCTGCAGAAGCATCGTCATTCTTCTTCATCTCATCTTCTGGGCTCAACCACCCACAAGAACACCACAACCAAGTTGGCTTTGTGAATGACAGGACCGTTTGTTTATTGATGCTGAGCAACTAAAGGAACACAGGCCATCACTGCCATTGAGGCTCTGGGGGATCAGCTGGAATCATCCCAGATGAACCTCGCATTGTAACCCATGCTGATCGACATAAAGGCTTTCTCAGATGAGTCTTTGCATGTTGACAGTGACAGTAAACAGTGCTCGAAACAAACAAAGGAAGGGGTAAACGGAAAAATGCACAGTCCATTAGAACCGCAACAAACACAAGAATGGAAAAATAAGAGATCAGCTTTCTGGGAGAAGCAAGACGTCAGGCTGAGAGAAGAAGAAAGACCCCGGGGAAATTAACACAAACCAAATCAATTTGCCAAAACACAACAAGAAAACAACAGAAGACACTGGACAGCAATTAGGTTACAGAAAGACAGAACAAATCAGAAAGTGATATGCCATTAAACAAAGAACACACTTCCAGATCAGCGTGATCAACCCTGAGGAATGATGCCATGACTCCACAAACCAGCAGAAGGAGACTGGCCAGTCTACCAAATACAGAAGATAAAAACAGCAAGCTTATAGACCTTATACAGGTCAGAGTCTTTTGGATTGTCTTTCTCTTCCCATGTTTCATTGATCAAGTAAATACACATGTGCCTATAATCTGTAACGTTATTTCACAAATCAAGTCCTAATCTCTGTCTTTTGTTCTCAACGAACCATACGAACAAGCACTGCTGCTGCACTAGGGATTGTTAGCTAAGCAAATAAATAATGTGAGATTAAACACCATGACTGAACCCCTGACAGGGAACCCACACCTCCCTCTGACTCCACTTCCCTTCGTATAGGTCAAAAAACATCTGGCAAATTAAAAGTTTACTTTAAAAGCCCTGCTTTAATTAGCGCTATGTTTTATTAGATGAAAAAAATAATCAAACGAATACACACACGTTTGAATCTGGCAGAAATGCGAGGGGTTCTGTATTGCTTATGGTAAACCATCTGTGTGAACTCTGTAAAAAAGTTGAAAGTGTACAATTATTTTACTTCTTTTTCATCACCCAACACCGATCACGTCTCCTTAAATATAAAAGTGTACATTGGGAATTTCTAAAACACTTTGTTTAGTTTATTGGGTACATTACAAACACAAAAGGGCTCAGAAAATGTAAAGCATGTGTTTTAAAACTTGTCATTTTATTAACAATTTTAGTCAAATTAAAAAAGAATGTCCCTTTATCACACTTTGAATTAAACAACCAAAATATTCCTATTATATGTTTTAATTGTGTTTGCCAGGATATCAATTTGTAATGCTGTTTAACAATCTGTTTATCTATTCAATAAACTTGAGGGTTAGTAAAGAGGTGAAATGTTGTTTCTTTACCTTGATCCACATGTTGGCTTTTCGTTCGACAGCATTCAGTGGCTCAGCGCTGTACAGACAGCTCAAACACCGCAGCAGGAGTCTCTGGCTCCTCTCTGAGCATACATAAACAAGACCACAGGACAAAATGGCATTTATAAAATATGAAAATTGCAACATTATTCATCTACTGTATGACAGAAAACCTACAAGCAAGCATGCATTTATAATCAGGCACAAACTAAGCTAAACTGACATTACAGTAAAAAACTAGAGACAAACTTTTTAGATCTTTAAACTATAATAAAATAAAAAACATATGAAGTAAAACGAAATTTGATTATCAATATTTGATTGTCAATAATCAAATGAACACATCCGTGACACTGAGTGTGTGATTAGAAACAAAACGGCACATTTATTCAAAAATTCTCACAAAAATCTGCATTTTAATTAATTTCTAATATAAATTTTTAACAATAATATTGTAGTAAACTAACAGAAGCATTCACTCAAGTCTCAGACTTTTGGACCCCACTGTATATAATGGGCTAAAAAGTACAGAATAACTACTGCAATAAATCACAACTTTTTAGAAACATTTTTAATGCAGCATTTGAAGAACAGGTCTGGTATGACATTTCAGGGAAGGGAAGTGTTGATCATACAGAAAGAGGTAGTGAAAGCAAGCCAAACAACAGAACAAATGCCCAGCAGGCCGCTACAGGGTTCATTGGAAAATTAGTGTAAATACCCAACCCATGCAGACACATTTCTTGGTCTCAAATGGGAAACACACCCCTGAGTGTATAAGAGTCGTAAATTTACCATCCGCAATAACACATGGGTTCCAACAAAGTCTTCCCAGGAACTGGCCCACAAAAGGAAACGTCTTCATGGCCTCACTAGTGGAGCTCTGTTATACAGTAAACACACATACCTGAGACATCAATAGCAAAAACCGGCATCTGCATTATTAAAAAAAAAAAAAAAAAAAAAAATGCAATCAACATTAACAGTTTCACAGTGCAGACAAAGTAATTCAAGTGAATAACCCAATTAAACCTTTTTAGCACCTTTTTATTACATTATTATTTTGTCATTGTAAAGTGCTACAAGTTAGATTTAAACTTGCCTCGCTTAACTTAGCACCTAATTATTTATCACCTAATTATAGCACCTAATTATTTATGTGCTTAGCAATATTTAGGACGACACATCCTCATGTTTGTTTTTGTTCATTTTTTTAACTTTTTGCTTCTGAATCAGAATTCATCCGGTGTTGTTGTGATGCTGCAACATAATGGATGTAGATCACACAGCAACAACAAAAAGTCAGGTGTCTGGATATAAACCCCACCTTACAGTAGAGCTGGGCGATATATATCGAACTATATATTATGTGCATCTCATCAGTAAAGCCGGTTCTTTGATTAGCGTTAAAAACCGGCTTAACTGACGAGATGCGCTTAATATATCGCTTGATATATATATCACCCAGCCCTAACTTACAGTGAGAACTAAGCAAGAAAGAGAAGAGATTAAATGGGAAATACTGTCTGGAATTCCACAAGGATACATCCTAGGACCCTTTTCATTAGCTCACTGATGACCACCTCAAAACTGGACTGACACAGACCTACCTACATCAGCGTGCTTTACTCTCACACACACATTTCATGTACAGCATGCAACCAAAATAGCTTCCTGGGCCATTTTGAAGGACTTTGTGTGTGGTTTGTTTTTGGAACATCAAGGCCGATCTGATGGTTGCCGAGAGAAACTAAGCAGGAACAAATGTTCTCATGTCAGAACTATATTGTTTAGCATTTTTCCCCATCAAAATGAACTGTCATCAGCAGATCCTGTTTCAGATCATAAGCGGTCTTTTTTTCTAAAGTAATACTGACAGTTTAAGTAACAGAATAAACGCATGCCACTTGCCTGGCTGACATCACAAGTTTGAACAATTAGCTAATATGAAAAAAAATCTATCATCGTTTCCCAAAGAACTATTTAAGGCCAAAAAAAAAAAAAAACCTTTTGATGGAGCTTCATAAAACTATTCCCACGCAGACAGACGGAGAGAGTCACTGATCACTTCTTTAAAGTCAGTTACGTAATTAATGAAAACCAGTGAACAAATGCAAAGGCATGTTGAGGATCACAGCTTTTCGCATCAGTTCAAGATGTGCCCTGCCAATTTACTGTAAACTGGAAGCTATACAAAGGATCTAAGCCTTTTAAACATTCCATAGGCACATAGATGCTAAACAATTTCAGTGCACGCATGAAGTGAATGACACCACTCCTATGGAACTTTAACACGTCAAGTCTCAAAAAAAAAAGACCCTGTGGCAGCCAAAAAAATAATGAATACGAATACAGAGCACACACTAAACTAATTATATGTAGCTCTAGATGATTTGTAATCATAACATTTTATACTTTTTGGGTTTTTTTTTACTTTTGATGCCAGGAATCCTAAATTTTAAATGCAGCTATTTTCACATTTAAAAAAAAAAACAATAGAAAAGCATATTATAAAAACATTGTTTTTATTGCTTAATAATTAGCTTTTATATTGCTATTGTACTGAAGCCAAAACAAATGATCATTATCTAGAAAATGATATATAATAATATAATATTATATCAAAGTTATTACATTATTTTTTATCCCAACTTTAAACGTTAGATATATAAACCTGAAAAGGATTTAATGCTTTTCAAATCTAATATTGCTCCAAAGCAGTTTTACAGCTTTGACAACCATAAAATTTCTCATCTGCATAACTTTTTGCAGACTCTCTAGAAAACTTTTAAAGCCATCTGTGGTCCCCAGACACCAGTAAAAACATTTCAACTAAAGTTCAATTTTACCATTTAAATACCCATTACATTAGAATGATATCTTACACAAAAATGTCAAATTTCAATAAAACTTAACATTAAACCGCATCCTTTAGATGATTTTGCTATGCCATATCACAATATCCTCTTTAATGCGACTAATTGCGCTGCCCTTGTGTGGACCCTGGAAAAATGCTTTGAAAAGTTTATTCATATGTGACTCTCATGGATGTCATGACAAAGTCCAGCTCCAACACAGAGGTGCGAACAGCTTTGTCACTGCACATACAATCCCAGAGATGTCTTCTCGTGGGAGTTAAAGAGCAAAAAGTCTTATGCACACATTCACAAATCTGCAAATACTGAATGTGTTCACACACACATTCGTCTCTCAGCCTCCCCTTGAGCACGGGCTCATCGCCAGTGGGCACCCAACTGCGCCAGGCTTAGGAAGAAAACCGTTTACGGGACCGTGAAACCTCCCCTTTCCAGCAGTCCCAAGCAGGGAGTGGGAAAACCGGTTAGGATGGAATGCAAATGAGGAAATTGATATAAATGAGACATTTTTTCATCCCCAGGCGCGAGCCACGTCCTTAACTCATCAGAGTGCTGCTGTTCAGATCCGTTTCGTTTGGGCCTTTTTACGAGGCTGTGCCGGGAATAAGGGTTTAGGGCCAATTAAGAAATCCTGATCCCATCACATTGCTGAATGCTGTCAGAGGGGCTGACGCATGCCGAAAGTGATGGAAACGGAAGACGTGTTTGCATTTTAGCTGAGGGGGCCAGTGAAACTAGAAATAAGAAGGTCTGCAAGATATTGTTTTCTTTTCCAACACGCCAGGCACCAAGCGGCATGGTGTGCAGAGCCAACGGGAGATCTGC
Organism: Enteromius unitaeniatus; assembly: GCA_032359435.1. NCBI lineage: Eukaryota > Metazoa > Chordata > Actinopteri > Cypriniformes > Cyprinidae > Enteromius > Enteromius unitaeniatus. The sequence continues at coordinate 9,247,892 of JAUMHI010000046.1, read as the reverse complement.
TGGTTCGAAAGGCCACTGCTAGATGAATAAAGAGCTTCTTTCAAGGCGAGGAGAGTCGGTGGGAGGCAGAATTTCTCTTAACACTGGTCCTTCACAGATTCGGCCTAACCCATGCTACCTCGTCCAAATTTGCAACACTTGATGCAGGGATACATTAGGTTAATGCTGGCAGTCCCTGGGTGGCTATTAGCCCACTAAATCATCACCATGGCTGTGCCAATGTCCTGCCTTCAGTCGCACAGAGCGGCTTCTGTTAGGGGTGCTAAAAGAGTTAGTTACAGCACTATGACTTTAATTTTGAATTTGATTTTATGAACTCTGCAGTAGAGATGTGCAAAACCACAGATTTTCAAAACCGGCTGATGGTTGAGTTATGAATTACTGTGAGACTTTTAGCATGTCGAATCACATATTATCATATGATTTACATTTATATATTATACAATATAAATGCAATGCAAATATAAAATGATTCATTTCAATAGAATTATAAAACGAACAAATATAAAATGAATATATTTTAAATTGTAGGTTCAGAGAAAACTTTCAAAAGACAAAAATAAAACAAAGCAAAACATTCTAATTTAAAATCTTAACACAGTTGACCTCACTCATCAGTTAGTTGATTATTAAATGACTTTGTTGGTTATTAGTTGACCATCCTGTCCATACTTGCTCTGTAGATAATCTGAGCCAATTTCCTTGTACAGAATTAGGAATACGGTTATGCTGAACAACATGAGCTCAACAATTGTTTATTGGAGGCTAACATTTAACAATAGCTGTAGGGATCAACTGTGTGTACACAAAACTCCAGACAAAAAATACAGCTTGAAGTATAAAGTGGGATTTTTTTTATACCATTTGTTGCAACCCCTGCAGAACTTGCTGCAGAAAGTTCCTCAGAGAGCCAAGGTGTCCGCTCATGTCCAGAAGAGCAGAATATGACGTAGCTTCCCCCCAGCTCACGGCTTTGGCCATCCAAAACTGCACATCTGTCTCAGATAGAGCCTCCATTTTCTCAAGTCTGCGAGTACACACAGAAATAAAAGAAACCATAGGTAAAGAGGCTTTCTGGGAGTGAACCATTCGGTTTAGAGCACTCTGCATCATTTCTTCAAGAGTGTGTTTCTCATTCCCGAAAGAGCAGGAGCGTTAAGACCGTAATAATGATGTCCTTTGTACGAGTCCGAAATGACAGGGGCTGTAATCAGGAAATGGGGAGTTGAAAATGTGTTACCCAATTGAGGGCTCTTAATTTGTCATCAGCCTGTATTTCATGAGCCAGGCCTGTTTGAAAAAGGGGGGAAAAAAAAGATAAAAGCTGCAATGAAGTCTTCGTGGACTCATTTTAAACTTCCAGAATGCTCTTAGCTCAGCACTGAACTATTTTTGACAAATAAACAAAACCGAACAAGGCTGAAACCATCAATGGAGACGTATCCTCATCTGCATCCTGTTGGGAGGCGAGGTTCTCACACCACGATCACGGCATAACGGAGGAGAAAAGGCGCTCAAACAGCTTGTGTGTGCGGGAGCAGGAGTTTGTGGGTAATTGTTGTTCTTAGTCTTAATGACAGGTCTGTAAAAGACACAACAAGGGAGTGTTTTTATGATCTGCTCGTAACAGTGCAGTCGTTTAATGTCTTGCCATCACCCCTGCTGGAAAAATCCCTTGGGTGAGACAATGTAAATATATAATTAGCCTTTCTTTCCTTTTTTTCCATCAAACCAAACTATGAACAAACGCTCCTTGTTGACTTGTCATCCCCGCACAGCTTTCACCAGTCCTCTGGGGGACACAGCTGCCTGGCCAATAAAGTGCCACAGCCAAGATGGGTGTAGTTTCCAACACGGAATACTGGTAGAGCGCTTGCTGAATTTGTGCAAGTGTCAAATTATTTGGGCTATGTTTTGCGCTGGAGAGTGTCAACATTGACGCGTACCAACACATACTAATGTCCTGACTGTGAGCCAAATAAAAAAAAACTTTAGTAAAGAAGTGACTACAAATGTATAATTAGGCTCTTGACAAGCAACATTCAAGAGCGGAGTCAAACAGGTTGGCCTTTCAATTGCTCGATTTGATTCGGTTGGCTGGTTTAAAGCAAAAATTGTCTGTTCAGACAGCTGATGTCTGAGTGAAGCTTCATTTACCATGGAGCTAATGGTTTTGACATTCTCAGCTGGAGGGCAAACACATTACTCCACTCCACTCAACAATCTGTCATCATATTGGAATTAAAATCATCTGAGAAGGCCTAATAATAAATCATGTACAGATCATTTTACCTTTAAATGACAATCATGAACGGATTTATCAGTGATCATGTGATACTCTTTCAGAGACCCAATATTGTCCAATCTTTAGAATTTATTTTTTAAAAATGTTGTATCTGATCTTGTTTCATAAGTAAGCTGTGATGAAAACTAGTGACAGATCATTTCTTCCATATTATGATATTTATTTGAGTTTTATGGATTACTGAAAAAAAAAAATTGGCTTCACTAAAACTAACACATTAAATATAAAACAACTGTTTAAATGGTTTCTTTTTATTACTATATTTGTATATTATCATAGTTTTAAACATAACATTTATTTAAAAATTTATTTATTTATTTAATTGCTTAAGAAAATCCAACATAATAATGATTTGTAAACTAGTAATAGGTAGCAAAAAATATATACTAAAGGCATGGTTATAAGTTTTAAGAACCACTCACAATTCCCTGTCATTAAGCTAAAAATTGTTTTAGATAAATTATATTTAATTATTCTAAATTCCTATATTCTAAAACTGGGGTGTATATGCATATATCTCAGTTATTTTGTCATGTCAGGAGCTTTCTCAAATTTTCCAGACTCCAAACTAATACAACTGGTGATTCTGTACATTTAAGACACTCAGGAAATCTGCTGAACTGAGCTTGAGCTTTACAAGGGCAAGTTAGTTCGGTTTAATATATATATATATACATACATATACACTTGTTCTCTCTCTGGCTGCACTTCAGTCTGAATATACTTACACATCTGTAAAACAATGTACAGTAAAGAGTAAAGCCATGAATAATAATTAGGCACACATTTCATTGTAACATTCCTGGCGTATCACGTAATCTAATTAATATTCATGAGCAATGTCCCAGCACGATTCCTAAATTCTCATCCTACTTCTGACAGTCAAAGATAAAGGCGCACACAGTCGGGTCCAGTGCTTCATTTTCGTGTGAATGAACAAACAAAAGTCAGACATTAACGTTACCTTACCTGTAAAATCCGCAGACTGGAGCGTGTGGACCCCGCGAAGCGAAGACTTCTGGCGGTTTGACAGCAGCTGATTCTCACGAGGTCCTTACGAGCTCAGGCTTACTACTGACACACACTTTCCTATTCATAGATAGAGATAACGGCACAAAACAACATGCAATTCAATGTGAGATTTTCGCGGCATAGGAAGCTGAACAACTCTTTCTGAACTTCCCTCTCAGGCATCTAAAACCGGATGTTGTCATCTGCTATTGGCTGCGCGCCTCTAAAAGGGGCGGGGCAAAATCTCAGCATGGACTGAAGCTGATAGTATAGAAGAGCAGCAAAGAGTATAGAAGAACTTGTGTATATATATATATATATATATATATTATGAATTTCAATTGTTATGGTGCATTCTGCTGATTAAATTGTATTACATGTACTAATCCTTCACATTGTCTTGTGGCTGTTTAGCACTCGACCGTTAGGTGGCACTGTTTAGAGTAGTTTCAACTCTTACTGAACTACTGTTACAGGACCTCATGGCTCTGTCCAAATTCAGTTAGATCTCCTGTAAAGTGGTTTAGATAGAGGATTAATCCTATCGGCCTGTAGACAATTATGTATTATTCACCAAATTCTCATATTACGCTGTTGTTTGGAAAGTTTTACAAACAGGAACACATTCCAGCTTTGCTGTGTAATTCATGAAAAACATGTTGTTAGGACGTCGCAGTTCTCTGATCTGTCAAATGGACTGATGATGTTGAAAGGCATCTGCTGAAGTCTGGACTCATGCACCAAGTACATGTGTGCGGTTTGAGACAATGCAGGAAAAGGTGTAGTGGATGCAGGTGTATGTCTCTACTCGGACATCTGTTATCCTGCGACTTTCAAAGCACCTTGCCTTATCATGGTTCTGTTCTTAGAAATGTTACTGTAATGACACTCTGATTTAGCATCTCTGATCTTTGAGATTCTGACTTAAAAAGGAGTCGAGTATGAGGAAATGATAGTAAGATTACATCAAACAATAGTAAAAAGAAAAAGAAAAAAAACTTGATAAAAAACATAAAAGAAAATGTGATCTTAAGGGTTAAAGCACAATTATAATATTTTTTGATTAATTAATTTAATAGAGCTTTTTTCTACTTTCTGTTTTGCACTATATTAACTCATGAAAAAGCTCCACAAATGTATATATGCATATATATAATGCTCTTAAAACAATTAAAATAAAAAATTGAGGTGGGACTTTTGCATCTGAACTGCTGAAAATTCATCTTTTCCATTACCAAAATAAATTACACGTCAAAATTATTAAAATAAAAAAAAAGCCTGTTATTTTAAATTGTCATAACATTTCATAACATTTTTGTTTTTACTGTTTTATTAAATCAGTGTAGCCTTGGTAAACATAAAAAGTCTTGCCTTTGAGTGCACATATAGGCTACACATAGGTTATTATTGTTATGATTTATTGTTTTTATTCCAATTGATTACTATTCTTATTCTGACAATTGAACGTGTTTGTTACACAAAAGTCTTCCCCATTTCTTTCCCTTATAACTTATCCATGCAGAAGTTATCAGGCATTTAGGACAGTTAGATGATGTTATGCACACATTTCATTTAGAAGGTTACTGGGCAATCACAGTAAAGGTAAATACTCATACAATAGGAAGACTGTTTAAGGTCAGCAGAGAGCAGGATCTGGAGTACACCGCATACCAGCAGGAAGAAGTCTGTGCATGTGGCTGTCCCCCTGGAACCAAAAACAAATGCACAGAGGTTCCAAGCTGTGGAGCTGGTTTCAGAGAACAGCGTTTCGTCAAGGCCACCCCAGCAGATGCAGAGCAGACCAATTACAACAGTTGTTTAAACAGAGGTAATGATACCATGTGTGTACATATGTTACATGTATGTCGTAATGTAATGTGGAGAAAGAGGGATATTGGGAAAAATAGTGTGTTCTTGGGAGAAGTTGGTGAGGCAGAGGCTATAACTTGGGGAATGTGTTTAAAGTGGGCTAGTGGCTCCAGATTAGAGCTCACCACCCCTGTGGTTTTTAACACACAAACTCACATGTGTGTGTGTGTGTGTGTGTGTGTGTGCGTGTGTGTTTTTCTTAGAGTTGGGTGGTGCCTCTGGCTCACTCACCAAATGGAAAGGCTGCACAGAAAAACCTCTATGCACACTACCAAGTCAAATATTTATTGCAATAATTCATTTTAATCATTCGTGTGTGAATGCATATGAAACATTCAACAATAACACAATTACTCTGGGCATTTTTCTTGGATTAATTATGATTTATGCACACTGGCCATTGATTCTCCGACAGTGATGGTCTAACTGCAAAGTACACTCTTAGAAAAAAAGGGTACAAAACTGTCACTGTGGCAGTAGTTTCTAATACATGCTTTTACTGTACGTACCTTGATGGTTTCAGTATGTACCATTTAAGGATAAATAAGATACCATTCAGGGCTTTTGTAAGTTATTTTACCCCCACCAGTGACAACTTGTACTTTTTTGTTTGGCTAAAAGTATTGTCTTAAAATGACATGCATTTCTGACTGGACACACACAGTCAAAGTATGTTTATTCTCCCAAAAGTAAATTTGGGTCAGTCCGGGCCAGATTCCTTTGGTCATTGCATAAAAATACATCTGGTCTGAGCAGAACTTCTTTGGTCATCCAAATAGAAATAAAGAACACACAGAAAAATGTGGTTTAATGCCTGGGCTAGAAACCATGTGTTTTTCCCTGAGCTCAAAATGGTCGATCACGAGGTAGGGGGATAAGAGAGTTGTTGAATGTGGGAAAAATGGAGCCAATGTGAGAAAATAGCAAGGGGCGGAGGGGGGCTGAAAATGATGGAGAGGGGTATTGGTAGAAGGCTGCCATGTCCAGTGCTGAGATCACTAAGTGGGTGGTAGGTGCAGAGCTTCCCTTTGGCCAAATCATGAGAAACACTCATATCTTCCAAGCAGTTTGACTGGGGTAGGATGTCAACCGCTGAAGCCTGTCTGTGAGCCAGAGACAGAGTGCTACACAGATGGTAGTGCTGACAAATTAGTTCAGTTCAGATCCAGACCAGTTTCATTTCTGTACCTGGCAGCGGGTCTCTTAACCACTTCTTGCCCGACGGGGCTGGAATGATCGTTCTTTCCACTTTTTTTGCTGAATGGTCTGTTTCCAAGTGAGGTCCCAAAATCTGGGTTTGTAGTTTTACATGCAATGCGGTTACACGTTGAATATATGACTGCCCATACAAAACGGCAGAGTTCCCTCCGATCTCTTTATTTATATTGAATGAAAATGTGCTGGCTGCCTGCATTACTGCTGCCCACATGAACCAGAATCCAAGCCAGCTGGCTTCAGGCAGGATCCTAACTCACAGAGAACAGAAGCACACAGACAAGGTGTGGCCAGACCAACCTGGCTCTCTGTAGGTTACCATGCTTTGGATAGGAACTAACTTTCTCTTGCCACTATCCTCCCTGTTGCCTTCATTTTGATAGCAGCTTTTGATTGCTCCCAGATAGAGCTATATGATATGAAATAAACCATGACAACAAATGAGAGTGTTTTTTTTTTGGAAATGGCAATATAATTGTCCTTTTATGACTTTAAAGTATAGACATCTTGTTTTCCATTGGTCAGTACACAGATGTCCAAAAAAGACGCCATTAATTGAAGCAATCAAGCTATTTACACATTTCAATTAAACCAGCATTTGAATTGACTGCTTATAGTTGTTTTTGCGTATTAACTGGAATATTGGAATATTAGAACATTTTCAAACATTAAAGAAGTTAAGGCTCATTTACAAAAGTCCCTTTTAAGGAATGTCTGTACACTCTGCGGCCATATTTACAATACCTCCAGGCAGCTCCAAGTCCTATTTAAATGAATGGGGGAATCCTGAAATCTCAAAAACGGTGAACTTTTAACTTTAAATTGGATATTTCAAATCGCCAACAAAATGTGTAATTAACTGTCCCATAAATGTTGTTTTTTCTGCTTAAATATAGCTTTAAAAGCTTATTTTTCAGGCTGCGTATGCGCATTGGCTGGTCTAGTCTTCAGCTTCAATGGGAACCAGAGTTACTAATGGCTGCTGCACTGATGCAATGACTTTACCAATCAGCGATTGGCTCTTTCACTTAAAAGGTGGAACTATTCAGTTTTCCAAGACGTAAGTATAAGAGTAAACTGTCTTTGTGTTTCTGTAGTCTTCGCTCATTTATAATGCTAACTATAACAATAATGATAATTGTGAAGTTTTAATAATCATTGTAATTCTGTAGTTATATATCAGTCCCCACCACCACTATAAAATAATTACAAAGTGGAACAATATTGTTGAAATCACTTTCAGAATAGACCCAACTTGAAAACCTCAAGCATTTAAAGTGGCAGACGACATAACAGAAACACTTGCTCAAAATAAACAGAACATTAGTGTGTCTTAGTGAGTCGAGGACATTAATATTGTTATCCTTACTGTTAACTTTAATTCTGTGAGAATAGGGAAGTCCACACCACAACTGTAAAATAGCACATGTAAGATAAAACGATTTGTAGACAATTTTTATCCAAATGATCTCAGACAACAGAACTGTTATTGTGTAACTGTTATTAACTGCTATCTTTATAGTTAAATCAGTGTTGGTGTAAAAGTGATGTTTTAAGTGGTGTGTCACAGAGTGGAATAATTGATTTTGTGAAGTGAATGGTGGTATTCATGCCGGACATAAAAAATTGTTAAATCAAGTTCGTAGTTTGGCAAAATTTGTATTTACATAATCAAGACACAAAGCCCCAAAAGTGTGCTCACCTCACAGGTTGTACAAGAAAACAAAAATAGGCTAAAGCATGACCTTTGTAGTCTGGTTCACAAACAAATTTTTACAATTTAGTCATTCAAATGAATCATCTCAAACTTAGGAGCTGCCGGTTTAAATTAGTCTGACGGATCCTCAACTGAATGAAATCACAGAATCTGTCAGAGCAGCTACTGAACCAAAATATGACTCACTAACCCAATATTCTTTCGGAAGAGCATCAGAGTGAAATTGCGTAGGCTACTATGTTCATCCAGTGACAAATTAGCATTGGAAGTGAAACAAATGTTTAATGGCTTTAAACACAGAAAGTAATATCCATGTTCAGCTCGAAGAGAGAAAAAGCAATTAGACAGTAAAAAATGGTATCAAGAGACTGGAACATCTTTCTGCAGGGAGATGAAAAAACAGATGTCCCGTCTTGCTTAGAATTAATAAATCTTGTGTGGAGGAATCTGCTGTTTCTGGGGGAGCAATCTATGGCTCACTCAATCTACGGCACAGCTTAGCCCACTAGCTTTCCTGTTGAATAAACAGCATATGCTAGTTAGGTATGTTTTGAAGCTGGGATGCTAGTTTAAACTGGTTTATGCTTTTCTTTTTGCTGGTATAGTTGCAAAAGCACTAACTTAAACCAGCATAAACCAGCAAAAGAACCAAATTAAACCAACAAAGGACCATCTTAAACCAGCAAAACGACCAACTTAAACCAGCATAAACCAGCAAAGGACAACTGTAGCATAAACAAGCAAGAAGACCAGCATAAACCAGCAAAAGAGCAGTATAAACCAGCAAAAGGACCAACCTTAACCAGCAAGAGGACCAGCATAAACCAGCAAAAGAGCAGTATAAACCAGCAAAAAGACCAACTTAAACCAGCAAAGGACCAGGGTAAACCGGCAAAAAGACCAACTTAAACCAGCATAAACCAGCAAAAGGACCAACTTAAACCACCAAAGAGTTAGCATAAATCAACAAAAGGACCAACTTAAACCAGCATAAACAGCAAAAGGACTAGCATAATCCAGCAAATAGACCAACTTTAACCAGCAAATAGACCAACTTCAACCAGCATAAACCAGCAAATAGACCAACTTTAACCAGCAAATACACCAACTTCAACCAGCAAATGAACCAAATTAATGCAAATGACACGTTCAAGGTCACGTTCAAAGGTAGTGAGGACATGGAAGTTGCATTGCTGATTATGCAGGGTAATGCCGTTTGCACGATTTTAGCCCCGATTTTGATTCGCAAACAATATTGTTGAAATCACTTTTAGAATAGACCCAAATTGAAAACCTCAAGCATTTAAAGTGGCAGACGACATAAAAGAAACACTTGCTCAAAATAAACAGAACATTAGTGTGTCTAAGTGAGAAGTTGAGGACATTAATATTGTTATTATGGCTGTTAACTTTAATTCTGTGAGAATAGGGGAGTCCACGCCACAACTATAAAATAGCACATGTAAGATAAAAAGATTTGTCTCCGGTCTTGCACATGTGACCTCGTGTTGTTTCCATGTCACTTCTCGTGTGTGTTTGGCAGTGAGACAAAGTTGTCGGCGATTCTTCCTGTTGTAAAGTCCTGCTGTGTGTAAACCCCTTTCGCTGATCAGTGAACAGTGCAGAAACGAAGTGCTACCCCAGATAGTCACGCAGTGTGAAAAGATCTGTGACGCGACTACTTTGAAAATCATGCAGTTTAAACTCGGCATGAGAAAGCTCTTGGATTTAATCAAACATGCACTACTGCATGTAACCACGCACCTCACATCCTTCTGTGTCTGGTCTCAATGTTTTCATCTGCTCCATGCCTGACACTTACCTTGAGGACTCAAAGAGTTCCCTGCTTCCTGGGATTTCTCCTCTGCAAATTTATCCACCTCTGAAACCTGGAACTCAGATAAGACTGTATTTATGTTCTGAAGATTTCCTGCTTGATTATGTTCAGTTGAATACTGACCTTGTTGAGTTTTGTGGATATGGACATCCTTGCAGTCTTTGAGTTGGTGACACTCATACTGTATACGACAGTAATGCAATGTACTTTTTAAATGAATTACCCTCTAGATCGCCTCATCTTTTTTTCTTTTTAGGGTTTACGAGAACTGAAATCTCTAAGCCATGAGTAAATGAGATGGTGTGTGTTTTCATGCTCAAGTTATGGTATCATCTGAGGCGAAAATTAAAAAGGTGTGGTTGCTGTCTTTGTTGTTGTCTATGGTCGTAATTGCGCTTACATAGCTCTTTGTCCTTCATCACAAGATTGCCATTCTCAATGATCAGAGGGGGATTGTACTAGATCAGGACTAATGGTTAGCACACCAGGATGTATAATGATCATCTGCTCTTAATTTATATATCCACCAAGGTCTTTATCGGTCTTTAGATTTTAGATTTAGGCTTAGGATAAGTTCTTCTGCCTTTTCTCATTTCTATTCATTCTCTACTTCAAAGGCTCTCAGCTGATGGCTTACAAATATATTAATATCTAAAATTATTGTGTAAAATAAACAAGTACCTGTAAAATCAAACATCCTTAAAGTTACGCCAACACTCCTTCACTTCCCTTTCCACTTGCGATGATTTGCCAATGTGTTTTGTTTTGTTTGTTTTTTGACAGACTGAACTGGAAACATTGAATATTGTGGGGATACCTAAATCATCCTCACACTGACATATTCCGTGTTAAGTGTGAAAGCTCCACCTTTAACAGAACAATTTCTGCCCTCATAAATGAATTTATGTAGACCTACAAATTTTAAAGAGGCAGTTTGTTAAGTCTCCATACTCCCAATGTTGATGGCAACCAATTGTAAGTTATTCAGAAGTTTCATGACTAGAGATGGTCACCTTCTGAACCGCTTTACTGCAATTCCAAACATTTTTTCAGGGTAGTCCTTTATTGCTTAGTGAGGAAGTAAGGGATTCATTGGGGAAGAAGGGAATGCTCTGTGACCAATCTGAAACAGAGAATGCTTATATTCTTGTTTACAAACTCAATTCTGTTTCTTTTTGACAGAGATTCCCAGTGTGGCCTTTCCTGCTAAGTTTCTCATGTTTTAAAACACAATTATATTTGTATTATTATTATTTTTTTATTTAGCAAAATTTTAAACTAATTTTGAAGTAATTATTAGTAGTTTGTGTCCCGTTTGTGTGTCCCGTTGTGTCCCCATATTAAAAGCTGAGATGAACCACTGTTTTATAACATCTTGCACTGATCAGTCTTCTTACTGTATATCCTATTTGGGCTAAACATGTCTGCGTGTCTGATTGTGTGTGTGTGTTGGATGAGGGTGGATTATAGGGGGTGAAGGGGAGGGGGGGTGGGGGGTGTTCAATCAGCGAAGCTGGAGTGTACGCTCTTTGATTAAAGTAAACGTATTGGCCTAACACAAACAAGCATGGAGCGAGAGTCTGTGCCAAAATACAGACGGACTGACAGAGCAATCAGAGAGAAACAGCTTGCAGTGGTAAAATGACCAGATCCAGATTCATGGCTGCACTTTTGACATCACGGTCCCGCTTCTCTCTGTAGAGCTGTCTCGCATGGCACAGTCACACTAAATTAGCAAAATCTGATACAAGTTTCCAAACACTTCAAACAAATAGCTTAACAGTTCAGTGACAAGTAGTGCTGGGGAATATAGCCCCTGCCGACACACAGAGATGTTCTCTTCTTTCAATAGAGCTGCTTAAGAAAATGCCATGACTTACTGAATACTAATCCTGTATATATTAGTGACAGTACACCACTAATGTCAGTTATAACTTTATAAAGTATTCAATATATATTCACAATGAATTTCCTGGTGATTTTAAATAAAGTTTATTTATTTAAATGTCCCAAGAATTTAGACAGTCTCTAATATAACTATATAACTATAACGTGATTTTGTGAAGTTATTTTGAGTTTAAACTGTTCATTTCAATACGGTTTAAATGGTTTAAAACTCTGATTTAGTGATTTGTTTGTCACCGCTCCAAAGAAAAAAAACAACGCAAACAAACAAAAACTAAATGAATATACATATATTTGTACAGAATGGCACTTTAAATGTTGTACAGAATACACTAATGTTCAAAAGTCTGAAGAATTTTTTCATGTTCTTATAGGAAATCTCCTACATGTTGGGTAAGGCTGCATTATTTGCATAATAATAATAATACAGTAACAATAGTATTACAATTTAAAATAACTGCTTTACTATAATTTAAAATGTAAATTATTTCACTGTCTATAATATTATTTATATATTAGAAATGGTTTGATCCTTGCTAAACAAAAGCATGAATTTATATATTTAAAAAAACCTTTTTAATACTTAATAATACTTAATAATAATATAAAATGTACTTTTTAATATTGTTTTTTCTTTTCTTAGAAACACTCTAAACAAAATGGTTGATTCATGAATTTACATACAGTCCTTTTTCTTTATCACCCTGCACTACCCTCCTGAAAAAAACAGTTTCCCTATTATAGATTTTTGAAAATCTGGAACTGAAGAATACATCACTGAATAAACAACTTAAAGGTTGTGAGTCAGAAGCGCCAGACTATCCTTGTAGAGGTAGAATTGGTCTCTGTGCACAGCCAGCATAGGCTACTCTCCAGGTTGCTGAACAAATAAGATAAAAGTAAAAGCATTTTATAAGAAAATAGGTGTTTTTTGACCTTGCATTAATGTCAACCTGTTGTTTTGAGACTCCCAAAACCAAAATATGAACCTTTAATAACCCATAATAGAGGTACCTTAAGATTAATGTTCCTCTTGGGTTCCTCTGTCGTAAATGTAATAATTCACCTTCACTCTAACTCTAACACCATCACATGACTATCTCTTTTCAGATTGTGCACCAGATATGCCTGTGCACATCCCTTTAATAACTGACCAAGACTTTGACTTGCACATGTTTTCAATTAGTACCTAGAATTCAGAAAGAATTATGTGTTTAACACCCACACCGAGCTCCATGTCGCTGATGGAGAACATAGATGGCAGACTGTTCACATACCTCCACCCAGTGTTTGTGAAGTTGAATCATTTGAAGCTAATGCTGGATATTTGGCACACGGTGCACTGTGGGTAAACGTCAGCACGTATATGAGGAACACTGTGGCCTCAGTGTGGTGTGGTCTCTCAGGTCCAAGCTGATTTCTCAGTAATTACTCCGTTCACTTTTGGCATGTGATGATCGTTGCCGCTGTTTCCTTTCCTTGGTGGCGCTCAAGGTCATGTCGAGCCAAAGCGTTCCACTGAAGGACAGACGACAGCACACATGATCCATGAGATGCTTCAGCGGCTATATGTATGTTTGATTTGGTTGTATTTTGATGATCTTTACATTTTAGACACATTATACTGAGCAACCAAACCAAGAAGTGCTCTTCAGCATATGGGTTCAAACTATTCAACAATTTAAGTATACTTCTGATACACAGCGGCCCCAAAGTGTATTTGAACACTACAGTCACACTTTAAATTGTATTAAATGAGCAATTACTGGTCCCAGGGTTCTTTTTAGGGGATGAAGTCAGTTCCCCTCAGGTTCGCACAGGTGTTCTAGCAGAGTCACCACAGATGTAATTCATCACATTAACTATAAGCATGTTCCGCTAACATCTGACAAACAGAAATTGTCTAAATAGTTTAGTAGTACACAAAAAACAACAACAAACACATTCTGTTATTTACTCATCCTCACTTTATTCCAAACCTCTAAGAATTACTTCTGTTATAATGATTATGTCATAAATGATTGGAATGATACGTAAATAGTGAATAAATAAGTGAATAAATGGTAACACTTCAGAATAGGGGGTCAGAATAGTGCATTAGTTGAGCAAAAATACACTAGTAATTAATGATTAAAATGTTAAGTTAATCATTAATTACTAGTGTGTTTTTGCTCAAATAATGCTTAATTGTGAACAAATTAACCATTAATTAATGCTTAACTAATGCATTATTCTGACCCCCTATTCTGAAGTGTTACCGAATAAATTTTGACAAATTGCGATTTTTGGTGTACTATCTCTGTTTTATGGATACTGAAATAGCCTTCAGTTTTTGTAATTTTTGGCATTTTTATCAATAAAAATGTCTCAATTTTTGTCATGCATTGGTTCAGCTATATTTTATGAAGCTATGAGAATACTTTTTGTATGCAAAGAATCCAAATCTAACAGCTAATACTTTTCGGGGCCACTGTAGACACATACAGGGGACAAAGTGAGAGTAAATAAGAGGTGGAGAGTCACTCCCCCTTGACTCAGTGTGAGCTCCTCAACACCTGTTCCTCATTAGATCTCTGTCTCTATGCCAGAATCAATACGGCAGGATGCTAGAAAAAATCTGACTGCTATTTGTGAATGGACAGAGCATTAGCGAATTCTGAATTATTTACAAACATGGGCCTCTCCTCATTACTCTTCCTCCCGCCCGTTCAGTCTTGGGGCCGTCTGCATCTCAAGCTGAAAAAGCAAATTTTCCCCTCCATCCAACCCAGCCTTGTGAAATCAGATGCCCTAATTTTATTTGGATTAGCAGAATATTGTGTTCACACAACACTTTCAAATACACATGAAACCATTTAACTTTTTTCCTAAACCTTCACACTCGCGTCTCTCTCCCTCACCCTTTAGATGACGTACACTATATTACCAAAAGTTTTCGCTCACCCATTCAAATGATCAGAATCAGGTGTGCTAATCACTTGGCCTGGCC